>JAOWBW010000484.1:56525-118763 GCA_026119855.1 Campanula takesimana
ACCAGGCAATCCCCTGAGTCCAAAGTCTGACATTCTGACAGGTGTGTCCCAGAAGCGCGCGCCTCCCATAATGATTGCGCCATGCGCGCGCGTCCCACATCAGAACTCAGAGGCGCACGCTTCTGGGTTGGTTCCAGAACAGAGACAGGTTTCAGTGACTGAGCGTAGTACAGTGGGGTGTGGGACACAGTTGCCTGCATCAGAACAGAATTGAACCCTCAGACTGTTTTAATTTTGTGTTTTATTTACCGGTCACATGGGTGACTCGGGAGTTGTAATTTTATGTGCTTATGTGTTTTGTGTGTTTCTTTCTTTTCAAAAAAAAAAAAATATAAAAAAATAAAAATTTTTTGTCACTTGTTAGACCTCACACTACATGCACATATTCCTATGAACTGCTCACTATCGAGTCGCACAAGTCCAACCCAAAACCGTCGAGGCCCGTCCTAGAAAGTTTCAAGCTCCACCAGACTGTTGCTCTTCGAAGCGGTAAAACCTCAGCCCGTGGCGTAGTTCAAGATACATGCCGGGGGTGACCTTTGAGCCTCATATTCAAGCCGAGCACAAAACACACAATTCTAGTTAGGGTCTAACACTCCGTGACTCAAGTCGGTTTCCATGTACCGAGATTCCCTAAACTAATGTCTTCAAATCATACATGCCAATGTTGAAAGGGACGCAATAAAAATCCGTCCCCAAAAGTGGTTATTTTGGATCCGTCCCCAAAAGTGGTTATTTTGGACGAAAATAAATCCGTCCCCGCATGTATGCTTTACTACATTAATTTAGTCTAATCCCGATACATGTAGGATTCACAAACGTGGTGGAATCCGATGAGTATATGGGACCGCGCGAGATTGTGGTCTATATACTAGTGTGACGATTCCATTATTTTCTTAGAAACCCCAAAAGGAGTCATTCCCTCCGACTTATAAAAAAAAAAAAGAGTCTTTTTCTTATGTGGTTAGAGTCGTGTGCCCACTGTGTGCTCTAAGCCTCTTCATGGACCGCAAGTGTTACTCAAGACTGACAAGGGCCTCTTCTGCAATATAGGTTCAATTGTACTTACAAGTCTACGGGATTCAGTAAATCGGTTAGTCCGTGAAGAGATCACTCCAACAGCTCCAACATCAACCATGACCGGCAACAGCAATACCATGTCTCTCGAACAGCTCTCAACTATGGTCCAACTCCTCCAAGAGCAAGTCTCCACCCTTAACAAGGAGGCACAAAGCAAAGATGACCTTTGGCAATCCCACCTCGACAGCCAAAGGAGGCCCACGAGGCCGAAATTGGAGCTAATGAAAGAAAAGCTCACCACCCTTGCAAGGGAAAGAACAAGAACAATGATGATGAATCCGAATGGACCGAGGGTTTTGTTCAAGAGTCCTTATGTCAACACCCGCACCAAGAAAATGGGGGAAACTAAGTTCCGAGAACAACGAGCCCAAAATGGTGGATTCTATCATGGCCTACATCGACCAAAATTCAATGGGCTCACCATGGGGAAAGGCTCCGACACAGCCTTTATCAATCATCCATCCTCATGAGTACTATGGCCGCCCTTCCGATAAGTTCAAGATGCCCGACATAAGCAAATTCAAGGGCAACTCTTGCCCTATGGCTCACATTGAGACTTATATTTTGGCAATGGTTCCAAAGAAGGTCTCCACCAAGGTGATGGCTCAATGCTTTCCTCTCACTCTCGAGGGGGCGGCAAAAGATTGGTATGCTACTCTCCGCTCACTGTCCGTCTTGATTGGGACTCCGCCATGCTTGCCTCAAGAACAATACCAAGGCAACACCACTCACCGGCCCACAAGGAAAGAGCTAGAGAACACTACTCAACGAGACAATGAGTCCTTCATCGACTTCACAAGGAGATGGAATGACAAACTCTCTGAAATTGTTGAGAGGCCGAACACAAAAGAGCAAATGGACATATTTCTCAAGTGTCTCAAGATTGATCTCCGCACTCACCTCAGTGGAGCTTTGCTACTCGACTTCTCCAAATGTATGAGGCGGGTGTACGCATGGATGACTTGCTCAAGGAGATTAAGAAGACCACTCCTACTTACCGCTACAAGGCCGCTTCCAACTCCACAAAGAGGCTCGGTCAACGCCGTCACTATTGACAGGGGAATTACAAAAAGGTTCCTCCCCCAGGGAAAAGGCCCCGAAATGACCGTGTCTACACGCTCTCCAAGGCATGACTCAAACCGAAGTGTTCGAGGTCCTCAAGGCAAAGGGGTCAAGTCACACCCGTGCAAGGGTACCAACCCAAGACGATCCACGACAATCATGCTCACCACAAATATTGTGGCTACCACCAATATAGTGGCCACACCACCGAGGAATGCTTCGTTCTCCGCAATGTCATTCAAGATCTCATAGATAAGAAAGAATTTGTAGTGACTAATGACGAGCATGTCAATGTAATAGAGATAGGAGAACTTGAGGGGACCACCCATTCAATCCCAATTGTGAATGGGGGCCCCAATGTTATGAATAAAATTGACAATTCTTGTTATGTAGTTACTTATGATGAGGTAATGAGGGAAGTACTAGAGAATAGGAAAAAGAAGCAAAATGGGAACGTCAATATGCCTAACTCGATCCGGTCGAGTCATAGCAAGCAACCCTTCCACTTCCGCACCGAGCTCCTCTTCTCAAAGGCCGCAAGCTCACAACACTCCCGAAGATCCTCTACTTGTCCAACTCAAGAAAACTCAAGCCAACATCTCTATTTGGGACTCATTGCATCCTCGAAGAAACACCGAGATCTCGTCATCCGCAATCTCAATGATACATCAGTTTCTCCCGATACTACTCCCGAGGACCTCACGGCAATGATTGGTCACATTCTTTTAGCAATGTCATCACCTTTGCCGATATGGACCTCCACCGTTTGGTTCCGACCACAACGAAGCTATTTACCTCAAGGTACGAGCAAGGGGAGGCCCCTCTCAAGATCTTAGTGGACGGTGGTTCCGCACTCAATCTCATGCCTGGTAGGATCATGGGCATACTGGGGCTAAAGATTCTGATTTGAGGCTTCTACTCAAGTAATCCGAGGTTTATGACAGCACCGCCCGTACAGTCATGGGTATGATCGAAATTGACATTGAGTTTGGGAGCATGGTCATGTCCGTTCCATTCAAGTGCTTGATATCCCTGCCTCGTTCAACTTACTGTTAGGTCGACCATGGATTCATAGTGCTAATGCCGTACCGTCAACTCTCCAACAATGTGTCAAGATCCGAAACGGTGATGAAATAGTGACCGTAATGGCTGAAAACATTACTATCCACAGAAAAGGTGAGCCCGTCCACCAAGTTCAGCACGGTCTACCAGACTCCACTCTCTCCGGCGTCTCAATCAACGCCATTGACAAAGAAGGGGAAATGGATCATGGACCCCAGCATCACAAAGTACTCCGCATGATGAGGGATATGGACTACTTCCCTGGTTTAGGCTTAGGGAAATATCAGCAAGGAATCCTACATCCCGTGCAAGTCCCATTTGTCAAGAACACATTCGGTTTGGGTACGAGCCTTCCAAAGAAGACTTGAAGCAAGAACAGCAATCAAGAGCGAAAGGCCCGAGCTCGTAAGAAAGGCCGTCGTTATGAGTCCCTAATCTAAGGCATTACGCAAGACGTTGAATGGTTATTTTGTCCGCCAAGGGGAAGACGTTCCATACATGATCTTTCCCGAACCATGGGTTAACACAAGGATGTCAAAAAGCCCGGCCTCGAAATCTTCTCCGATTGTGAGATCCAGAAATCCGAAAGGGAACCAACTCCCATGTCGCCCCGTGAATGGTGGGGAAGGAAGGTGACTATAGAGTCCGAGACAGAAATCACCGAGGGAAGAACTGACAGATTTAGCCTCCATGTTCGAAGAGCTTGCCGTAATGAATGAATGCCAAGTCAACGCCATCCATGACACCGTCATCATGAACGAGACTATCAGTGAGATCCCGCCAAGCTCCGAGCCGATCACAATTATTCAACAAAAGGCCGTGTATCCGAGTAATTCTTAGTCCAAGAAATGGGTTGCATACCCGCACAGCAACAAAGGAAGAGTAGCTTACACTTACTTTCGAGTCCGAGAGTGTCTCTAATACCCCACCCACAGAGGATTTGAGGCCATAGCCGAGCGTGTGTTTCCTTTCTTTGCTAATGAAAAATTTGATATTTCTGAGTACCCTGAGATTGCAAACATCATAAATGATGAATTAACTATAATGAACTTAACGAACAAGTAATAACGATTCAAATTATGATGAAATAGACCACGAAAACACAACATACTTAAATGAACTTGCTCAACATCCATAGTCGTGGCGAGAATGGTCAAAGGCTGACGAAGATTGCAGGTTGTTAATCTGGGTACCGAAGAAGAGCCAAAAGAAACCAAGATTGGAAGCTTCTTCAAGGAGACGACAGAGACAGATTGACTGCATTACTACGAGAGTTCGTGGATGTGTTCGCATGGTCATACAAAGACATGACGGGTTTAGACAGAAAGGTAGCGGAGCACAGGATTCCGATCAGAGAAGATGCCAGGCCAGTAAAGCAGAAGCTCAGGAAGATCAAGCCAAAATGGTCTCTGCAGGTCAAAGAAGAGATTGAGAAGCTCCTCAGCGTGGGTTTCATCAAGGTTATCGAGTATCCGACATGGTTAGCCAACATTGTGACAGTCAGGAAAAGCGAACGGCAAGGTCCGAGTTTGTGTAGACTTCGGGATTAAACAAAGCTTCCCCAAAGGATGATTTTCCACTTCCTAATATCGACATGCTAGTCGACTCCACTGCTGCCTACGAGGTTCGCTCATTTGTGATGGGTTCGCTGGGTACAATCAGATTCTCATGGCCGAGGAAGATCAACATAAGACAGCCTTCACAACACCGTGGGGTACCTTCTGCTACACAGTCATGCCGTTTGGGTTAAGAAACGCTGGGGCTTCCTATCAAAGAGCCGTGACAGACTTGTTCCACGATATGATTCACAAAGAAATCGAGGTCTATGTGGACGACATGATCATTCACTCCAAAGGGACCGATGGTCAACATTTGATCGATCTCCGCAAGTTCTTCGAAAGTCTTCGTCAACACAAGATGAGGCTCAACCTGCAAAGTGCACATTCGGGTTATCTGAGGCAAAGTTCTTGGTTATATGTCACTGAAAGGGGAATCGAAGTAGACCCCTCCAAAATCAAGGCAATCATTGACATGCCTCCTCCAGAACACAGAAAGAGATTAAGGTTTCATGGGCAGACTACAATACATCAGTCGGTTTGTGCACCAACTCACTTCCATGTGCGAGCCAATCTTCAAGTTACTCAAGAAGAATGGTGGCTCTAAATGGACCGACGCGTGCCAAGAAGCCTTCGATCAAGTGAAGCATTACTTTAACGTGCCCTCCTGTTCTAGTTCCGCCGCACAAGGAGAAACCTCTGTTCTTTATCTCACTGTCAATGATGAAGCCCTAGGGGCTATGTTAGCACAAGAGGAACAAGAGTCCACAAAGGAGAACGCCATTTATTTTGTCAGTCGCCGATTCCAAGGAGGCGAAAAGAACTACTCTGTCTTAGAGAAGTCATGTGCAGCATTGGTTTGGGTCACTCAAAACTCAAACACTATATGGAAGCTTTTCCGATCAAGCTAGTAGCAAAGGTTGAACCCCTCCGCTACATCTTCGAGAAGCCTTTCATGTCAACAGAATAGCCAAATGGTACTTCATGCTCGCCGGCTACGATATCACTTACGTCACACTAAAATCCGTCAGGGGGAAGTGTTCAGTGACCAGCTTGCCGAATTCCCGTGTGACGAAGTGAAGGGGGAAGATGTACAGTTCCCCGACGAGCATTTATTTGTACTGCAACCGAGGAAGACAAGTGGCAACTTTTTTTCGATGGCGGCCGCCAATAAACACGGTTTTGGTATAGGGGTATTGCTTGTCGATCCAAAGACATCTACACTCCCATTGCCATACGCCTGGAATTCGAAGCTACCAACAACATTGCCGAGTACGAAGCATGCATAGTAGGGCTCGAAGCAGCTCTCGAAAGAAATGTCACGGAACTAGAAGTGTTCGGCGACTCTTTGCTCCTTATCAATCAGCAATCGGTAAATGGCGAACCCAAGACCCGACTCTCCAACAGTATGGTCAGCACCTTGAAGAACTGGTTGAACAATTCCAAGAAATCACTTTCAACTACCTGCCAAGGGATAAGAATCGCTTCGCCGATGCACTGGCCACTATAGCTTCATTAGTTGAAATGCCCAAAGGAAAATGTGAAGCCTTTCATAATTGCTCGAAGGAAACAGTCCGGCATATTGCATGAGCATCGAGATCAACGAGGTTCAAACAAACTCTCCGTGGTATTCAGATATCATGAACTTCCTCAAAGACGGAACTTATCCCGAGAAATATCAATAAGAAGTCTCAAGCAGCTCTGCAAAGGTTAGCCTCTCGGTACGTACTGATTGGGGACCGAGTCTATAAAAGGCACCACGACGGGATCAATCTCTTATGTATCGAGAAAGTCAAAAGGTGTGCCAAGTGCCAATTCCACGCTAATCTGCAACATGCTCCACCCTCACAACTTACAACATGGTCACACCTTGGCCTTTCTCTTGTTGGGGGATAGACATCATCGGTAAAGTTCATCCTCCAGGAGCAATGGGCAGTCATTCGTCCTAGTAGCAGTCGACTACTTCACAAAGTGGGTCGAAGCACAAGCCTATCGAACCTCAACCCGCCAACGCCAAGAATGGCCGAATTTGTAAAGATTAATATCATGTGCCGATACGGCGTGCCTCATGAATCATTTCTGACAACGGCTCTCACTTTGAGGAAGGAAATGGATGCACTTTTGGAATACAAGATGCAAGATCACAAGAGCACAAGTCATCTCCTTACCGGCCCCAAGCAAATGGCGCAGTCGAAGCAGCAATAAGACCATCGAGACCATCGTCAAGAAAATGGCCTCAACAGGAAGGGATTGGCCCAAAAAGCTACCATTAGCATTGTGGGGCTACCGCACATCGATACGATCCGCAACAGGAGAAACTCCTTATGCATTGGTCTATGGTTCTGAAGCCGTACTCCCTATCGAACTTGAAGTCCCATCTCTACGGGTCCTCCTCGAGAATCAAGTCAACGAGGTCAACTGGATGCAGAGTCGATACGAACAGCTAGCCTTACTCGACGAGAAAAGGTTAAGGGCACTCGAACGCACGAGGGCATATCAGCAAAGGATGGCAAGAGCTTTCACAAAAAAGTGAAGCCTCGAAACATCAATGTGGGAGATTTGGTCTTAAGACAACATCCTCCTAATGCTATGAATCCCCTGGGGAAATGGGGACCCCGATGGATCGGTCCGTACGTGGTCAAAAAGATACTAAGCGGTGTGCAGTCCGGCTCGTGGATTTAGATGGTGACCAGCTGCCAAAGGAGGTCAACCTCGACAAGCTCAAGAGGTTCTACGCTTAATAAACAAAGACCATTAAAAAAAAAAAAAAAAAAAAAAAAAAATCGCTCGCTAGGTTAGAAAACCCGCAAGGGCGGCTAGGCAAAAACAGGGTGCACAAAAAAAAATAAAAAAAATAAAAAATGGTCTTTGTTTGTTTGAACTACGAAGACCTGAGCCTCCAACTGGAGGAACGTAGGCAACCTTCGGGTGCGGTCTAAAACATATCAAAAATACCCAATTCACTTCAAATAACAAAATGCAATTTTTATTCATTCAATGAATTATTCAAACCATTACAACGGATTTATTGAGCAACAAAGACATCAAAATATTAAATCCTAAAACAAAGTGGTCTAAATTGCAATCTCTTGGGGTACAAAGAAAAATCTAATCTTTCTTAGGTTTGGGAACCCATTGCTTCTTGTTATGTACTTTAGTCTTCTTGGATGGGGACGGAACATTCTTGGGACCGCCAAGACGGGAGAAACGCTAGACGGGACGGAGCTTCATCAACGGCTTTCCCTTACCCTTATCAGCGGAACCTTAGCGGGGACAACCATGGGACGCTTCCACACATATGAGGAATTTCCCTTACCTTTCTTCTTCTTGGGAAAATAACGGGGTCTATAGTCCCGCACATGAACCACCGGTCTCACGGGTCAACAACATCGTCATTGGGCCTTCCCAAACGATCAAAAACGCTCGGACGCTTCTCCACCATCGAGACGGACCCCACAGCTGGAACGGCGTTCACCATTGGAACGGACTTCTCACCCTCAGGGACGGAAACCTTAACTTCAAAGGAGAAAGTCATTGGGGCCATTATAACAAGAATTTTGTGGTTTAGGGGGAGAAAGTGTCTGCAAAAGAATGCTGTGTGGCCATTCTGGTCGAAAAATGGTTCAATTTATAGCTGTTGGAACATTCTGATCAGAAAAGAAAGGGGCTGTAATTCAGCAGGCCAGAAGCGCGCGCCTCCTACCATGGATTCACAACGCGCGCGCCTCCCAAAAGCAAGGCCCGACGCGCGCGCGCCTTTGACAGCAGTTTAGACAGAAACAGCCCTTGTCAGTTCAGAACAGAACCCAAGCACTTCAACATATCCAGCCTGCAGCAAAATCAAATCCCAGCAATAAAAAGGAGTTCAAAGCATCGACAACAAGCACCCTTTGGGCACACATTTGTTTGTAAAGAGTCGACATCTAAGATCGAGTCGCTAATAGAACATAAAAACGAGTAGTAAAATAGATAGGATTGTAAATACATGTTAAATGTTATTACAGGCAAAAGCAAAAGTGTTTCAATCCCTCATCCTCTCAGCCACAACAGCTCAGGCACGTCATCACCAACACTGTGCTCACCCCCTGCTACCGCTCTCGGTCTCCTCATCGTCATCATCATCCTCATCATCATCATCATCAGAATCAGATGTCAGAAAAACATACCACGGCAGCCTGAGCAGGAGGCTCTCTCTCCGGTGACATATCCTCGGGAACAATCTCCCTCTGCTCCTCAAAGACCCCGAAGTTTGAATAAGTGTAATAAGGAGGAGGCAAAGGAGGATCAAAACAATACCCGGCACCGGTAGTGTAAAACTGAGCGGAGGTCGAAGGAGCAGCCTGTGATCTCCTCGGATCAGCGAACATAAAGCCCTGCATCAAGTTGTTCTCCCTGAAGAGGCCATAATCCTGATCCAAGTGAATATAAGGGACGGCATCAACCCCTACCATATATGCCGCACGATCAGCCTCTGAAAGTGACCTCCAGTTACGAGGGCAGAAAGGAGGAACGTCTGGAACTGCAGGACGAGGAGGGGTATAAAAGTCTGTCACCTGGGTACCATGCTGCCAAAATACTCTGTTTCCCAAGTACAGAGCCATGCACTCACCCGAACTCATCAAAAGCCGAGAACGGGTAGGAATAAGAGTGTGCTCAAACCAGTGCTGAACTGATCTCCACGGATACAAAGAAAAGGCAACAGACTCAGGCCTCAGGGTGTCCAAGTGCCGTCGCCGAAGTAAGACTAATGGGATTCGTGCCAGTCTTCACATTCCTCTCCTTATACGCCCCACCGTGCGCAGTCCGGATACTGGGGCTGGCCTTCCTTGGCAATCTTGAAATCCCTCAGATTCAGGATAGCAAAAGCCCAAAGCTGTAGACAAGAGGCAGAAACAAAGTTAATGACAGTCAACGAAAAAGGCAGTTATGACTAAGGCAAGGAGAATATAAAAGGGACAGTAAGCGGTATACCTCCCACAGCAAGCTGAAGCCCGTAACAGAGCTGGTGGTCGAGCGGCTGGTCAAATCCATGCCGTGGTAACAAGCAGCCAAGCCCGCTGCGCCCCAGTTATACTGGCCGATCTGGTCCAAGTCCACTAACAAGTCAAGCAGAGCCAAAGAGGCCGAAGATCCCCCATTGGCAAACAGAGTGTGGGATAACAAGTACCAAATGAAGCAACGGGCCACAGCATCAACCCGATCAGCAGTAACACCCGAGCCTCAGCCATCAGGATGCTGAAATAAGCCGGATTCTCCCCCATGTCACTTGAGAATTCTTAACCTCGAACCGACAGTCAACCAAGGCCAGTAACTCGTCCGGAGTCCGAGCAGCCCCTCTCAAACCAAAAGGGACAGGCACCCCCATGAACGGCAAGCCCGTCAAAGCTGTGAAATCAGTAGGCGTCATAGTCACCTCGCCCATGGGTAAATGGAAGGTATGGGTGGTATCCCACCATCTCTCCCTCAATGCCTGAACCACATCAGGGTCATTCTTCAAAGCTGGGAGGCTAGTGACAAAAAGACCAAATTGAGTCCCTGTGACTCGGGCCCGAACATTCTCGGGCAACCTCTTCCATATAGAGATGGGCCCATGAGCCCCACCGCGAATCTCCGTCAAACGGGTCCACTCCTAAAAAAAAAAGGGGGAACAACAAAAATTTCATCAGCATGACTGCTAGAAAAAACGGATGAACTCAACACAAAGATTTCAACGGCAGAACAATGTACAAGCAAGTGTGTGAACGTGAAAATGGACATCCCAACATGTTTCTTACAACAAATCAGCAACAACAAACAACATGCAAAGAATGATCAATAAAGCTGCTGCAGCAATATCTCGGGTAAAGAAAACAGAACTTCATGAAGCCCGAAATCGACAAGAAAGGTGAGGCATTCTTACCAAACCCGAAGTCACGAAGTGAGAAATATGGGTATGAGGCCGGAAAGTAAGCAAGCTCGGGTCCATAGCTTCAACCCCAATTTCGGGCTCCTCGCCCTGTGGCATCTCAAACGGAGGTGATTGCTGACGATCCGACATCGTTTCTTTGACGGAATTGATCCTAGAGCAGCAAGAAAGTGTTTTGGGGTGATTTCTCTACGAAAATTGGGCTTGGAATTTGGAGTGTTCTTCAAATTTTTGAAAAATGGCCGAAAACAGCGAACAACCTGTTTAATTGTGCTGAACGTATGCGCCAGGCGCGCGCCTCCCGACATACTCATCTGAGGCGCGCGCGTCCCATAACGAGGCTCGGATGCGCACTCTTCCCATCAGCAGGCAGGTTCAGAAGCAGTCTCCCATGCAAGAATCCATGCATCGTATCAAAGTCTCCCCACGGATTCCGAACTCCCTAAGTTCTGTCACGGGTGCCACGCCCCCCTCACAGTCAATCTCAACATTTCATCCCCAGCAGGAACATTTTTCTGGTCACAGTCAACTGTGCCCGTACCCCACAATTCAAAAGTCAAGTGTGACTCTAAATGGCACGAGACTTCAAAGCAATATTTCATCAACGGATTCACTAACGGATTCGTCAACAAGGGTTCACCAATGGACTCATCCAAAGGGTTCACCAACGGACTCATCCAAGGGATTCACTGACGGATTCATCAAACGGATTCACCCACGGATTCGTCAACAAGGGTTCACCAACGGACTCATCCAAGGGATTCACTAACGGATTCATCAAACGGATTCACCAACGGATTCGTCAACAAGGGTTCACCAACGGACTCATCCAAGGGATTCACTAACGGATTCATCAAACGGATTCACCAACGGATTCGTCAACAAGGGTTCACCAACGGACTCATCCGAGGGATTCACTAACGGATTCATCAAACGGATTCACCAACGGATTCGTCAACAAGGGTTCACCAACGGACTCATCCAAGGGATTCACTAACGGATTCATCAAACGGATTCACCAACGGATTCGTCAACAAGGGTTCACCAACGGACTCATCCAAGGGATTCACTAACGGATTCATCAAACGGATTCACCAACGGATTCGTCAACAAGGGTTCACCAACGGACTCATCCAAGGGATTCACTAACGGATTCATCAAACGGATTCACCAACGGATTCGTCAACAAGGGTTCACCAACGGACTCATCCAAGGGATTCACTAAGGGATTCATCAAACGGATTCACCAACGGATTCGTCAACAAGGGTTCACCAATAGACTCATCCAAAGGGTTCACCAACGGACTCATCCAAGGGATTCACTAAC
The DNA here is from genome assembly GCA_026119855.1 of Campanula takesimana. Taxonomy (NCBI): domain Eukaryota; kingdom Viridiplantae; phylum Streptophyta; class Magnoliopsida; order Asterales; family Campanulaceae; genus Campanula; species Campanula takesimana. The sequence continues at coordinate 68,518 of JAOWBW010000484.1, forward strand.
GGATTCATCAAACGGATTCACCAACGGATTCATCAACAAGGGTTCACCAACGGACTCATCCAAGGGATTCACTAACGGATTCATCAAACGGATTCACCGACAGATTCGTCAACAAGGGTTCACCAACGGACTCATCCAAGGGATTCACTAACGGATTTATCAAACGGATTCACCAACGGATTCGTCAACAAGGGTTCACCAACGGACTCATCCAACGGATTCACCAACGGATTCGTCAACAAGGGTTCACCAACGAACTCATCCAAGAGATTCACTAACGGATTCATCAGAAGGTTCACTAACGGCCTCATTCAAAACATTCAGCCGGCAGGTTCACCTAACGGATCATGCCACCCCCTCTATCAACAAAAGCCGCTCACACAGGGAGTGCACCACTATCTCTCGCAATTTCAAATTCCTGCTTTCATCGAGTCTTTGCCTTTTTTGGTGATGTCCTCGGCGGGTGTTTTTAACTTTCGTCGACGCGTTTTGCTTTGCAATCCACGTCGCCGAGGGGCTCTGTAGACACCCCGCCTTGGACCGCTCACCCCAATTGCACATTTGATTTTGTGTTTCTCCCCATTTTAAGTGTTTCTCGTTAGTTTCTGTCACTTCCGTTAAGTTCCTGACTGACTTCGTTAAGTCCAGGGACTAAACTGAATGACAGGGCTGACTTTCTAGTCCATTCTGTCAAAATTGCCTTCTCTGAGTCGCGCGCCTCCGACACTAGGAGACAGGCGCGCGCGCCTCCCGCCCCCAAAGAAGGAAGCGCGCGCCTCTGGGCGTCAGTTACAGATTTCTGGCCAGGATTCCCTCCCTTGCTCAATTTACAGGATTTTGCCCGGGAAGGATTTTTTGGTGACTGAGTTTTGGCACCAAAAACACCCCTCTTTCACCTATAAAAACCTCTCTTTACCTCCATTTTCAAGGATCGAAAATTGATCAAAAAATCATTGGAAAAAAGCATCAAAAAACTAGACAAAGAGAGTCACTTTCTAAAGGTTCTCCAAGAATCAAATCAAGCAACATTTGAAGTTCTTCAAATTATAGGTAAAAGTCCATCTTTTCCTTTCTTTTCTACCTCATCTCCTCTCTCTTTTACTTTAATCAAATGTGCAATCACCCAAATCATTTTGGGACATGACTCTAATGATCACCTCATCTCATTGAGGTTGGTTAAGGAGTTATCTCCTACATTCCAAATCATATTTTAAACCCCCCTTTTTATGACTTAAAGAAGAAGAAGAAGAAGAACATTTTCATTTATGTAGATTTTGATCAAGCAAGACCAACTTAAGTTGGGCGAGATGGGTGTTTCGGTACTTCCCATCTCGTAATCTAACCCCCGGACCTCAAAACAAAGAATCTCTATTTTCGTAACCAAAACTTAGGCTACAATCAATAGGTTTTTCTTATGTTCCTCAAAACATAGGTGGCGACTCTAAAACAATCTAAAATCAAGTTAGACATCCTAGGATAATATCACGCGCTCGAGCCTAAAGCCGTGGTGTTCCCACCCGGGGTATCTACAAGAGGATCCACCGAAAACCAAGTAGACACTACCTACTCCATCCTAGGCTCGTGCCTTATCACCCAAATAAAGGACATCTCCGCTGTAGCCGATCAACAGCCCCCTCTGTCCCGTCGCCTCAATAATCGCTGCAGCAAGCAACTCAAAGTCTAGCTCTGCCCACGGATGGAACGTCATGTCTCTCGGACAGGGTCCCCCCAGAAGAGTCTTCAAACTAAGCCTAAGTATAGTGCTAAGAAGTCTCGTTTCCCTATACTCCTGCAACTTGGCGCCCATCTACAAGGTACGGCAATCAAGCATTGGTCGTCCCAAACCAACCCATAGCAAGAATCTCATAGGCCCAACACTACATAGGTAAGTCATCAACAAGAAGAGACTGAAACCAGAAACAGACAAAGAACGGTTCATACCTCCGAGGCAAAGTGTAAACAGTCGACTGACTCCAACTGAGACCGACAACTCCGATCTAAAGAACGGTACAACTCCGTCAAACCCGTTGCTCCACAAGCAAGTCTGCTCACTACATCCAAGTCCACTGGGCATCCCAACAAAGGAATCATCATCGTAGTATCGATATTAGTGGTCTACGACAATCCATACCAAATAAACGGATGGAAAGCTATCTCTACATCACCGCCTCTGGTTCCAAGAGCCACCAACATCCCCTCATACTGCCCCCAAGCGCACTACTCCTGATGTCGGTGCAGTCAAGCCCGGTCAAGCTATGAACAGTCTTTGGAGTCTTCTCCCACAAGCTATGCACAACGCTACACGAGCCCCTCGACTTCAAAGGAGGCAATACAACCTGCCAACACAAACATGTATACACAGCAAAGGTACATAATCAATCTAACAATTTACTTTATGATGCATGCTGCTGCCAAAATTCCCAACGAATACTATAAACATCTCACAATCAAAACCCTAGTCTACCTAGGAAAAGACAAGTCAACTCAAAACAAATCCAAGACAAGTCAACTCAAAACAAATCCAAGAAAAGTCAACTCCGAACAAGTCCGAAACATTTCAATAATTAACAGGCAAAAATATGTCTTCATCCAAAATTAGCTTTCTCTTCAAAACACTAATGTACATTACACTCTAACAAAAGTCAAACAAACACAAAAAGCACTTTTAACAAAGTCAACCTGTAGATACCCCGGGGCGGGGCCCACGGCTTAGCTAGAGCGCGTGGGTTATCATAGGATGTCTAATTGTATTTTAGAGTCACCACCCACATTTTTTAGGAACGTAAGAAAACCTAATGTTTATGAGCCTAAGTTTGATTTACGAAAACAGAGATTCTAAGGATTAGGGGTTCGGGGGTTAGGTTACGAAATGGGAAGTACTTAAACACCTATTTCGCCCGAGCAAAGTCGGTCTTGTTTGTTCATAATTCACTTTAAAGATAGATGTGTTCTTCCTATTTGAATAATGATAAAAGAGGGGGTTTGAAAAGGGGTTTTATTGTTTAGAATGTAGGGAGATAACTCTTAGGCCAATTTCAATGTAATGAAAGAGCCATTGGTGTCATGTCCCAAGTGGTTTTGGGTGATTGCACATTGAGTGAAAAAAGAAGAAGAAGAAGAATAAGAAGAAGAAGAAGAAGAATATTAAGACATAAAGTAGAAGAGAGTTGTACCTATAATAATCTTCAAAGACAACTCCTTGAGAAGGTGTAGGACACTTGTGAAAGAATGTCTTGTTGTGATGCCAAAGCTTAATAAAAGATTTTAGAATTCAAGGTTCAAGGTCCCCTCCAATGATGTATTGGAGGGGTTTTTATAGTTGAAAAAGGGGAGTTTTTGGAGCCAAAATCAGTCACCAAGAAATCGTTCCCGAGCAAAATCATGTAAGATGAGCAAGGGAGAGATTCTAGGATAGAAATCAGCCACTGACACTCCTAGAAGCGCGCGCATCCCACGTAGTCAGCGGGAGGCGCGCGCGTCTGGCCACAATGGTCGGAGGCGCACGACTTTGAAAAGTGGTTTTTGACAGAATGGACTAGAAAGTTAGAACTGTTTTTCAGTTTGGTCCCTGGACTTAACGGAGCTCGCTTGGAACTTAACCAAAGTAACAAAAACTAACAGAAAACACATAAAAGAGGGAGAAACACAAAATCAAGTGTGCAATCGGGATGAGCGATCCAAGTCGGGGTGTCTACAGAGCCCCTCGGTGGCGTGGATTGTGAAGCAAACGTGCCGACGAAAGAAAGACATCTGCCTAGGACATCACCGAGAAAAAGAAACGACTCGATAAAATCAGGAATTTGAAATTGCAAGGGATAGAGGTGCGCTCTCTGTGTGAGCGTCTTGGTTGATAATAAAAGGTTCGGTGGCATGAAGCGGCCCACCGTGGCCGACAGCGGGACATGGGGGTCCGTTTTCTGGGAGCCGGGCCTATCTGCTGGTAGCGAGATCCGTTTGTCGGAAGCGGGATCCGTTTGCTAGTAGCGAGATCCATTTGCTGGAAGTGAGACCTGTTTGCTGGTGGTGAGATCTTTTTTCCGGAATGCGGGACCCAGAGGACCGTTTGCTTGAGTGCGGGACCCATGGGACCATTTGCTTGAATGCGGGACCCATAGGACCGTTTGCTTGAGTGCGGGACCCAGAGGACCGTTTGCTTGAATGCGGGACCCAGAGGACTGTTTGCTTGAATGCGGGACTCAGAGGACCGTTTGCTTGAATGCGGGACTCAGAAGACCGTTTGCTTGAATGCGGGACCCAGAGGACCGTTTGCTTGAATGGATGTAGATCTTTCTTGATAAGGAGGGGTGATTTTGTGACTCACCCGAGACCACGTTGTTTCCGTGAGTCACATTTTGATGTTGAATGTTTAACTTTGACTTTTGGTGGGATGCGGGCACAGCTGACTGCAGAGTGCTTTCTGCTGGGGATGAATTGTCAAAACTGATCTTTGATGGTGTCTGTTACGATGTTCTGTGCGCTTGGAACTCGCGAGTGGACAATAATGTAGTGCATTGATCCTTGCATGGGAAGTTGCATTTGAAACTGTCAGAGAGTAGAAGGCGCGCGCTTCCTCTTGTTGATGCGGAGGCGCGCGCATCTCGTTTAAGTTCAGCATATATATACAAAAACTGCTCATTCTGTTCGGCCAAGTTCAAAAATTTCTCAAAACCCTCCCAATTCTGAGTCGAAATTTTGCAGAGGAATCATCCCAAAACACTTCCTTTGTTGATTAGGAGTGATTTCATTGCGAAAATATGTCAAGTCCGCGTCAATATCCGCCGTTAGAGATGCCCGAGGGCGAGGAGCCCGAAATTGGGGTTGAAGCTATGGAACCAAGCTTGCTTACTTTCCGGTCTCATATCCACATTTCTCACTTTGTGACTTCGGGTTTGTTAAGAATGCTTCGTCCTCTTTGTCGATTTCGGATTTCATGATGTTCCATTTTACCCGAAATATTGTTGCAGCAACTTTGTTGATCGTTCATTGCATGTTGTTTATTGCTGCTGATTTGTTGTAAGGAACATGTTGGGACACCCATTTTCATGTTCATACACTTTATTGTACATTGTGACATTGCCATGCTATCGAAATCTTCATGTCGGATTCATCCGTTTTCTAGCAGTTATGCTGATGAAATTTTCTCTGTTTCTTGTCTCTTTTTAGGAGTGGAGCCGTCTAATAGAGATTCGAGGTAGGGCTCATGGGTCCATCTCCATATGGAAGAAGCTGCCTGAGAGCGTTCGGGCCCGAGGTACAGAGACCCATTTTGGTCTTTTTGTCACCGACCTTCCAGCTTTAAAGAATGATCCCGATGTGGTCCAGGCATTGAGGGAAAGATTGTGGGACGACACCCACACCTTTAATTTACCCATGGGCGAGGTGACTATGAGGCCCACTGATTTCACAGCTTTGACGGGTATACCGTTCATGGGAGAACCGGTCCCTTATGCTCAGAGAGTGGCTCATCGGACTCCTGATGAGCTGTTGGCTCTGGTTGATTACCGTTTTGTTGTGAAGAACTATCGGGTGACTTAGGGAAGCATCTGCCGTTATTTTAACATCCTCTTGGCCAAGTCTCGGGGTGTGTCTGCTGATAGGGTTGATGCTGTGGCCCGTTGCTTTATCTGGTATTTGTTGTCCCATACTTTCTTTTCCAATGGAGGGTCTTCAGCCTCTCTGGCTTTGTTGGATCTTTTGTTGGACCTGGATGTTATTGGCCGGTATAACTGGGGTGCTTCGGGTCTGGCCGCTTGTTATCATGGCATGGATTTGACCAGCCGTTCGACTGGCAGCTCGGTTACGGGCTTGTTGTGGGAGGTATAACACTTTCTGTACATTTTCCACTTTTCTTGTCTTGGTTATAACTGCTTTTGTTGATTGTCATTAACTCTGTTTTTCACGCCCCGGAAATTCTAAAAATCCATAAATATAAAATTTACATAATTAACATCTCCAAAAATGCTAAATACCAAACCGGGCGCGTGAATTCTACTATAAACCAATACCAACAAACAACACCTCAACGAGATTATAACTCGGAGACTAGAAACAAACCCGGAAGCAAGAACAACTATTAACAAAACTACCTAAAGTACAACCGTATATACAAAACACTGAACGACTATGAACCCACAATAAAATACATAAAGGCTCCGAAGAGTAACTACCCCAACGGCGATCAATTTTGCTCAGAAGATTCCCGCTACGACGGATATCAAAATAATACCACTTGCTCCTGGGGGGTGGTTAAGGAAAAACAAGGATAAAAGAAACGGGGTGAGATAAAATCTCAGTAAGTTGCTAATGCAGCTACATGGCATAATATCATGCAAACCAATTATATAACTGAGCAAGTAAATCATATAACAACAAATGAGAAAGCTCCCTATCGCCAACCGTCCCATACCAGTTGGAAATAACGACTAACTCATCATGCAACACATAAGACTGAAATAAACATGTTACAAAGGATACTGAGCCAAGGTTTCACCAAACCAATAGAACAATCGCTGCGCAGCTTCAACCGATCAACCAATCAACAATAGCAGCATAACATCTGAAGAGAACCCCGGTCAGAACCGACCAATCAATCAATCAACCAATCAAACCATCTTCGTAGTAGCATAATAGCTGAAGAGAAAACCCCGGTCAGAACCGACCAATCAATCAATCAACCAATCAAACCATCTTCGTAGTAGCATAATAGCTGAAGAGAAAACCCCGGTACTGGAACCAATAACAACAAGGGGATGATGACACACAGTCAAAGCCCAAAACCAATAGCTATAATGCTCACAAAGGGGCTAGCTCATCTCACATCCAAGGCCAATCTGGAGGAGGGTAATAATGGGGTTAAACAATGGTCAAGAATTATAATGGACTCAGCTCATTGCCATTATAATCTTTCGCATCGCCCGAAACACACAAACACCAGCTGGACTTTCAAATAAATGCTAAGTAATAAATACTAGCTCGATAAACAACCAAAGATTCCAAAGTAGGGAACCATACCAATTAATCACCATAAATATACAAACGATTACTCAAGAAGAGTTCAACAACATTGACCATTAAAACAAGACGACTCCAAGATAAGGCACATATCAAACACTTCCTAAAGATGATACCCACAAGTTACTCATAAAGGGCACAACCTAAACGGTCACTCACAAATAGTACAATGACTATTACCAAAATTTCCCCAAACGTTTACTCATGAAGATGTACTAAGACTATTAACTCCCTATATTTTTACACCTAGAATTCCAAATAGGAAGTCCGAATGACTACACCTTAAGGTTAATCAAACCGTAGGTACCCAATCGACATTTCGCGCTATACATCCGTTCATAACGAACCAATTCTAAACACCCTAAACGAATCCAAAAGGTTACACCTATTAGTACATGATCACAACCGGACCAAACCCTACACTTTAGTGTTCAATAACAAACCTCTAGGTACTATAGGACATCGCCTAAAACCTAGACCAAGTCTTATCCAAAATCAATTCGATTGGAACAATCACAAACACATCATAAGAGGCCCAAACATTCCCAAACAATACTTGATCAAATTCCATAACACCATTGTTCACAAAGGAACCAATTTCAATTACTAAAGTGTTCCACGGTGCCCAACTAAGTCAACTAGAATAGTACTACGGAACCTAGACCGAGACTACACCTTGATCTTAAACCTAAACGAAAAGACAACCATTCTAATATGGAACCGTGCGGCCAATAGGACCATTTCATAGCACTCGAAAAGACCTTTCTAACGATAGTTTACACGTCCAAAACGGAGTCCGGACGAAGAAGTTATGGCCTTCAAAAGATTGGACAAGAAAACAATGATTTTCATAGAAGGTAGAGGGGTGCGCGCGCCTCCCACCAACAAGGTGCGCGCGCCTCCCTGAATCAGATAGGAATGCGCCACAATGGGTAAAGAGGGTGCACGCGCTTCATTACCAAGGGGTGCGCGCGCTTCCTGAGTTTAGAAGGAAAAACACCAACATGGAGCTGGAGGGTGCGCGCGCCTCCAAGAAAAGGGTGTGCGCGCCTCCTGCGCCGGACAGAGAAATCTACAGAATTTTTCCTGGGTTCTTCACATTTCCTTTACCCATTTCAATCCAACCCAAAATCAAAGCTCCCAACAAGAATAATAATGAACCAAAAACAACTTCTAAGCCTATAAAAGACTCATCTAGCAACATTTGAACAACCAAACCAATGAATGACTCAAACACCCAAATTTCACAAAATATGAATAATTTACAAATGGGTTCCAAACCAACCAAAGAAGCTATATATAACAACTAGAGCATCAAGGGAGTTAATGATGAACCATTTTAGCATAAATGGGGGAAAAGTAACTTACTTGGATTTTATCAAGGTTGACGGAATTCGAAATTTCTTTGCTCCCTACGATCCTATCGACGATCTAAACATTTTTCATACAATGAGCTTTAAGAAATAAGGAGAGGAAGGTAACTAAAATGAAGAGAGAAGGAGAGAGCTTACCTCAACAATGGTGGGAGAGAGAGAGAGAGAAAAACGGGTGAGGGGGAGAGAAGAGAATACTGAGAGTGAGGAAGGGGGGGAGGAGTAGGGGGAGTTGTTGATGATTAGAAAATTTACACCTAGGCCCCTCCACTACCCCTGGCACAAATAAACCCTTCCAACCCACTAACAATTAAATCCTCCTAACCCTACACTAGCACAATTAATTAATTCAAATGCTAGGCATAAAATATTATTAAACACTAAAATGCACACATAAATAATTAATTAAATAAATAAACAAATATTTTTTTACCAAGAAAATAGATACGGGATTTCGGGTCGTTACAATCTATCCTCCTTAAAAAGAATTCGCCGGCGAATTCACTCATCAAAATTCCCAACACGCAATCACAACGAGGCTACAAAATATCGATTCTCATATAGCACTCATAACCCCAAATCGAGTACCTATTAAAGATTTCTGACATCGATTCCATGACTCAAATAAACCCACACATATTGAACACATACATATCTCAAGCATATTCATATCAAACATCCTAAAGTTAACTTCCTCTTTCGTCCCGAATTTCACATTCTCAAGACTATCACTTGTTCACCAATTCTGAGACATAGCCGATTTGATCCTAATTAGCATTACGCTCACCATCAACCCTTAAATCATCAACATCCATAAGTTTTACTTTTCCGTTTCATCCGTACGCATTGACGATCTAGACATCATCCCAAGTAATCACACTACTACCCGAACAAATAAGAGAAGGAATAGGGCTAACGATTATTGTCACCCAATGACTTAATGATATACTAAAAAATTTACCGTTATCAACCATCCGATCAATATGATTCCACTACAAAATCATCTTCCTTATGTGATAAAACATAATACAATCATAATCTTTGTATTTCTCAACCCACTTGCACTAACTCATTTTTATCCTTTCGAAGAACATATAACCATCCGACATTGATAGCCTATTATCATCATTTCTAAACTTGGTCCCATAACAACAACTATAATTTGTAAAGGCGATATCAATAAAATCACAATCAATCCCAAATCATAGATAGTTCCATTTATTAAGCGTTACTCCTCGAAACATATACAAATACTTTATCACCCCAAATCGTTACATACCTCCATCTCTATTTGGAAGTATCACTATAGATAATGGATTTATCAATTTTCACTATAATGGAAAACTTAACACATCTCCAAGAAAACATAACACTGATCACACCTTTTAAGGTAACAGTGATACCAGCCCAAACCACGAAACAACATTAATACCGAAATTATTATCATTACATTACTCCAATCCTTGAAGGTTTAAAACAGTTGCAAGTACTCAGTAGTCCGCCAAACAATCCAAGTTTTATCTTCAAAAGATTTCCTCTGACTCCCATTTAAATTAATAATCCGTGCTTATATACCCAAATGAATTTTAACAAATCCTAAATCTTCAATGGCTAACCCAAATTAGTCTTTCACGTATATATTTATTAACCCAATATTACTTATGCTCAACAGTATTACCAACATAATAATCCAATTAGCGAATAACATTTCAACTGACCAAATGCAAAATCATTGCATCCTTTAATATGCCCAAGTATCTATACCCAACTTTCTTTACACATCCTTAATCCGAACGAGAAAGCCACAAAGAAAAGATCCAGAACCATGTGACAACTGTTTAACTAAAACCCAAAATGCCTTTAATATAGCCCGAGAATTTCTTACCTTCTCAAAATATGTCTAGTCCTTTAAACTTAACGCGCTCACCATCATTAATGATTATAACTTCCACGATATACTCATAACTCATATTGCTCTAACTCAACTACAGTCATGTACAAAAATGATTCCAAAAGTATCATAACTCAACTTCTTAATATGACCCATAATAAATTAAGTATTTCCTCATACTAAACAATTCCGATGCACTCACATAGATGTACTAAAAGTAAAAAAAAACCTCCTATCAAGAAATTCTCAAATTGAATCTTTAACTCTTTTAACCCAACCGATACTATATGTTCACTGGTTCACCTATCAGTATCGTAGCTTATATCAACTCATCATATAACCCAAGTTCCCTATCGATCGAACGACATATCGCACCCAGTATAAATTATACCCAAGATTTCAAAGTTAATATTGCCAACAAAGTAAGCTAACTTCCCAGCACAACCTTATAATGAAGATTTTCAATATAGAACCTGAACATTATATATATATACCTAGTATGCTTTTAAAAAAAGTCAAACATACTAATATAGAAGTATTCACCACCTATCGATGGCACCCAAGAAATTCGTAACACATTGAAAGCTAGGCCATACTACTTAACTCGTCAATACCCTGTATAGGTGACATAACCAAATCACCTTACCTCTATCAAGAGCAATCACGAAATTTCGTACTCGAGAATACACCTCAACATAAATCACTTAATGAGAACAAACATACGAATATAGCACAAGACATTTCCACTTTACGAAATAGGTACGTCCAAGTCTTCAAAACTCGCACTCTCGATTCCCAAACCAACTAACCCCAATGGAACCAACACTATTGACACCAATCCTATACTTGATATACCACAAGACAAGGAACACTGGACGTCAAATATCACGACTTATAACTCAACCAACTTCTACCTTAACCTCATTCTTTCAAGAAAACTTAGTTTCTAAACCACTCAAAATCATAACACCCAAGTATTGAAACCTATTCAATATCAGAGTTCTTATCCTCCTTCAAGTTCTAAAACCATTGCTCTGATACCAACTGTCACGCCCTGGAAATTCGAAAAATCCATAAATATAAAATTTACATAATTAACATCTCCAAAAATGCAAAATACCAAACCGGGCGCGTGAATTCTACTATAAACCAATACCAACAAACAACACCTCAACGAGATTATAACTCGGAAACTAGAAACAAACGCGGAAGCAAGAACAACTATTAACAAAAATACCCAAAGTACAACCGTATATACAAAACACTGAACAACTACGAACCCACAATAAAATACATAAAGGCTCCGAAGAGTAACTACCCCAACGGCGATCAATTTTGCTCAGAAGATTCCCGCTACGACGGATCTCAAAATAATACCACTTGCTCCTGGGGGGGGGGTTAAGGAAAAACAAGGATAAAAGAAACGGGGTGAGATAAAATCTCAGTAAGTTACTAATGTAGCTACATGGCATAATATCATGCAAACCAATTATATAACTGAGCAAGTAAATCATATAACAACAAATAAGAAAGCTCCCTATCGCCAACCGTCCCATACCAGTTGGAAATAACGACTAACTCATCATGCAGCACATAAGACTGAAATAAACACGTTACAAAGGATACTGAGCCAAGGTTTCACCAAACCAATAGAACAATCGCTGCGTAGCTTCAACTGATCAACCAATCAACAATAGAAGCATAACATCTGAAGAGAACCCCGGTCAGAACCGACCAATCAATCAATCAACCAATCAAACCATCTTCGTAGTAGCATAATAGCTGAAGAGAAAACCCCGGTACCGGAACCAATAACAACAAGGGGACAATGACACACAGTCAAAGCCCAAAACCAATAGCTATAATGCTCACAAAGGGGCTAGCTCATCTCACATCCAAGGCCAATCTGGAGGAGGGTAATAATGGGGTAAAACAATGGTCAAGTATTATAATGGACTCAGCTCATTGCCATTATAATCTTTCGCATTGCCCGAAACACACAAATACCAGCTGGACTTTCAAATAAATGCTAAGTAATAAATACTAGCTCGATAAACAACCAAAGATTCCAAAGTAGGGAACCATACCAATTAATCACCATAAAGATACAAACGATTACTCAAGAAGAGTTCAACAACATTGACCATTAAAACAAGACGACTCCAAGATAAGGCACATATCAAACACTTCCTAAAGATGATACCCACAAGTTACTCATAAAGAGCACAACCTAAACGGTCGCTCACAAATAGTACAATGACTATTACCAAAATTTCCCCAAACGTTTACTCATGAAGATGTACTAAGACTATTAACTCCCTATATTTTTACACCTAGAATTCCAAATAGGAAGTCCGAGTGACTACACCTTAAGGTTAATCAAACCGTAGGTACCCAATCGACATTTTGCGCTATACATCCGTTCATAACAAACCAATTCTAAACACCCTAAACGAATCCAAAAGGTTACACCTATTAGTACATGATCACAACCGGACCAAACCCTACACTTTAGTGTTCAATAACAAACCTCTAGGTACTATAGGACATCGCCTAAAACCTAGACCAAGTCTTATCCAAAATCAATTCGATTGGAACAATCACAAACACATCATAAGAGGCCCAAACATTCCCAAACAATACTTGATCAAATTCCATAACACCATTGTTCACAAAGGAACCAATTTCAATTACTAAAGTGTTCCACGGTGCCCAACTAAGTCAACTAGAATAGTACTACGGAACCTAGACCGAGACTACACCTTGATCTTAAACCTCAACGAAAAGACAACCATTCTAATCTGGAACCCTGCGTCCAATAGGACCATTTCGTAGCACTCGAAAAGAGTTTTCCAACGATAGTTTACACGTCCAAAACGGAGTCCGGACGAAGAAGTTATGGCCTTCGAAAGATTGGATAAGAAAACAATGATTTTCACAGAAGGTAGAGGGGTGCGCGCGCCTCCCACCAACAGGGTGCACGCGCCTCTCTGAATCAGATAGGAATGCGCCACAATGGGGAAGGAGGGTGCACGCCCTTCATCACCAAGGGGTGCACGCGCCTTCTGAGTTCAGAAGGAAAAACACCAACATGGAGCTGGAGGGTGCGCGCGCCTCCAAGGAAAGGGTGCGCGCGCCTCCTGCGCCGGACAGAGAAATCTACAGAATTTTTCCTGGGTTCTTCACATTTCCTTTACCCATTTCAATCCAACCCAAAATCAAAGCTCCCACCAAGAATAATAATGAACCAAAACAACTTCTCAGCCTATAAAAGACTCATCTAGCAACATTTGAACAACCAAACCAATGAATGACTCAAACACCCAAATTTCACAAAATATGATTAATTTACAAATGGGTTCCAAACCAACCAAAGAAGCTATATATAACAACTAGAGCATCAAGGGAGTTAATGATGAACCATTTTAGCATAAATGGGGGAAAAGTAACTTACTTGGATTTTATCAAGGTTGACGGAATTCGAAATTTCTTTGCTCCCTACGATCCTATCGATGATCTAAACATTTTTCATACAATGAGCTTTAAGAAATAAGGAGAGGAAGGTAACTAAAATGAAGAGATAAGGAGAGAGCTTACCTCAACAATGGTGGGAGAGAGAGAGAGAAAAACGGGTGAGGGGGAGAGAAGAGAATACTGAGAGTGAGGAAGGGGGGAGGAGTAGGGGGAGTTGTTGATGATTAGAAAATTTACACCTAGGCCCCTCCACTACCCCTTGCACAAATAAACCCTTCCAACCCACTAACAATTAAATCCTCCTAACCCTACACTAGCACAATTAATTAATTCAAATGCTAGGCATAAAATATTATGAAACACTAAAATGCACACATAAATAATTAATTAAATAAATAAACAAATATTTTTTTACCAAGAAAATAGATATGGGTTTTCGGATCGTTACACTGTTTCTGCTTTATGTCTACAGCTCTGGGCCTTTGCTGTCCTAAATCTGAGGGACTTCAAGATTGATAAGGAAGGCCAGCCCCAGTATCCTGACTGTGCACGGTGGTCGTACAAGAAGAGGAATGTGAAGATCGGTACGAACCCCATCAGTCTTACCTCATCCCAGCGGCATTTGGACACCTTGAGGCTGAGTCTATTGTCTTTTCCTTGTACCTGTGGAGGTTGGTTCAGCACTGGTTCGAGCATACTCTGATTCCTACCCGTACCCGACTTTTGATGAGTTCGGTGGAGTGTATGGCTTTGTATTTGGGAGACAGATTGTTCTGGCAGCATGACATCCAGGTGACGGATTTTTATAACCCCCCTCGTCCTGCAGTTCCAGATGTTCCTCCCTTCTGTCCTCGTAATTGGAGGTTACTTTCAGAGGCAGACCGTGCGGCATACATGGCAGGGATTGATGCTGTCCCCTACATTCACCTGGATCAGGATTATGGCCTTTTTAGGGAGAACAATCTGATGCAGGGTTTTATGTTTACTGACCCGAGGAGAGCATAGGCTGCTCCCACGACCTCCGCTCGGTTTTATGCCACCGGTGCCGGGTATTGCTTTGATCCTCCTTTGCCTCCTCCGTACAATACTTATTCAAACTTTGGGGTTTTCAAGGAGCAGAGGGAGATTGTTCCTGAGGACATGTCACCGGAGAGAGAGCCTCCTGCTCAGGCTGCTGTGGTGTACTTTTCTGACTGTCTTTTCATTTCTTAGTTCTACCCTTGCTTTCTGTTCCTTGTATTGATGCAATTTTATTTTCTTTCCTCCATTGTAACAGGTACCTTTAGCTTCTTATAGACACTTGGGCAGACAGAACAAAGGGATGAGGAGGAGACTGCGTCAGCTGGAGAAGAGGGTGCTAGGGATGTGTAGGGACATCGCTCCTATGACTAGAGATGCTGCTGGTGCTGTCTCTGGTACCGCGAGAGTAGCTGCCCGAGGTGTTTGGGGCATGGGATGAGGCTTCAGGGACGCCGCACTGGATATTGATGAGGCTGTCTCTTCGGCGAGGCAGTCACTGAGCAGGAGTCTGAGCCGAGGAGGTAGCCAGAGTAGGGGCGGTGCCAGTCAGAGCAGGGGCGGTGCTAGTTCATCAGGGAGAGCTGCCAAGAGGACCCGGCATGATGTTGTGGTGGAGACATCTGAGGAGGAAGAATCTGCTGATGATGATGATGATGACGACGAGGAGATTGAGAGCGGCAGTGGGGGTGGGCATGGTGCTGCCGATGATGATGATTCTGAGTAGTATTCTGGGGAGGATGAGAGACTGAAAACACTTTTATTTACATGTAATTAATATTTAGCATGCATTTACAGTTTAAGTTACTACACATTTTTTTTATGTTTTATTAATGACTTGATCCTAGATGTCGACCTTTACAAACAAATGTATGCCCAATGTGTGTTTGGTTGTTGTTTGTTGAGCTCCTTTTATTGCTGGGATTGTTCTCTTCTGTAGGTTGAAGGCGTTGAAATGCCTGGGTTTTGTACTGAACTGACAAAGGCTATTTCTGTCTGAAATGCTGTCAAAGGCGCGTGCGTTGGGCCTTTGGTGTAGGAAGCGCGCGCGTTGCGCAACCTTAGTCGGAGGCGCGCGCTTCTGCCTAAACCCTAGCCCGTGTTGGTAGTGGTGCCCTAGGCACATTTAATAAATGTTGTAATTGTTATCATTTATTTCATATAATTAAAGAAATGTTTTGATTATTATTGTTGTTCATGTTTACTTATAATAATCTCCGTCCCTAGTACTTGTTAAGCACTAGTATAAAGGCTAAATGATCATGGGATGATCATGTTAGATTTATGGGTACTTGTTTGGAACAAGGTACTGGACATGACCCGCTGTATGAGATTTATGTCATGGTCTATGTCGTACATATATCTCATATTAGTTATGTCATTTGAATCCTTAGACATGAAGTTATTATAGTCTTCCACTTGATGAACATTATGTTTGACATATTCAAACGCTACCTTTAACCGGGGAGTTATAAAGGGTATGCTTGGCATAATCGGATTCACGTAGGGAAGAATAATAAGCTAAATGGATTTGTCCCTCTTCGGAGAGATGTCAAGCTTGGGCCTCTCGTAGGAATGATATTGATGAAAATGTTCGGCCGGACTCAAATGAATTGATTAGATCAATGTCATTTGTATTATCAACATATTCGGAATCGAGAAAGTATTGAACAAAGCAAGTTGACTTGTTGACCATGACTTGTGTTCAATGAGATTGTGGACAAAGGAATTGTGACATGTTCTAAAGGAATGCGAAGTTGTATCTTCTTATACTATTTGGGTAGGTATGATGGTTTGCTAGAACCTAATCATATCTTATGGTTTCATGTTTGAACCCATTTCCAACTTAGTATAATCCTAGAGGGTCACACACAATACAACGAATCTTAAATAAGGATTATATTGGAATTTTGGAAACTTTGGGAATCTGGACAAGTTGGCGACCGCACAGGATGACTTGGGCGGCCGCACAGTTTGTGTCAGTTAGTACCAGAAACCTTCCAGATAGATGTGCGACCGCACAAGGTTTTTTGGGCGGCCGCACACCATGTCGGGACTGGTTTCCTAATTTGATTTGGAAAAGAATTTTGGACGGGTTTAGACACAAGTTTCCTATTTGGAATAGGTCTAACTTGTATATAAACAGCAAAATTCAGCCAGAATCAAGACCAATGCTTTTGAGCAAATCTCCAAAGAGTTTGAGAGAGTTTTATTTTGTTCTAAGACATCCTAGATTGAAGAACAAAATAATACACGAATAAAATTCCATATAGTTCATATTCATTGTGAAAATGTGTTTCACAATTTTGGTCTAGCAACCAAGATCAAGTGTTCTTGATATTCGTTCGTGGTGTGGATACCGCTAGAGGGTGAAGCTTATCATCTTCAAAGTTCGTGTTCTTACTCTTGTGATTAAAGCTTCAAGTTCTCCACCAAGATCAAAGACCAAATTCAAAGTCATCAAGGGTTAGTTTTCTAGTATTCATATTGTTGTATTTGATTTAATCATATGAATGGATCTATGGGTTTTGGGTTTCATAAAATTTTGAATGCTAATTTCCGCTGCACATGTTACTACGAAACCCAACAGTGGTATCAGAGCCCCGTTCATGTTGATTATTTCAATACTTAGATCATGTTGTGTGTATATAAATTGTTTTTGTGCCTAACATGATATGAATATTGGATATATATATATGTTTACGTGTTATATGATTTTATGTGATTTATTGTTTTACAAACTTTAATCGCACTATTGAATCGCACTAAAAATTATGTTGGATTCTGAATTGTTTGATTGTTAATTTTTGATTGGATCAAAGTTTTAATAATCGGGGAAAACAATTTTGAGACAAATTTTCGAACTTTAAAATTGCCTTCTGATCCTCCTGTGAGATCGTACAAAATAACGTGGGCGGCCGCACATGTTTGGGCGACCGCACAGTTGTTTTTGGGCGGCCGCACAATGCAATCAGAATGCTGATTCTTTTTGCCTTTTGATCAGATTTGGAATTTTCAAAAGGTCCAACCAAACCAGCAATAAAACCAGGCCAGACCTGCTGATCTGGAATGGGTTTTGGGTAGTTGGTTTGGGTGTGGATCTTGGGGTTTGACTTTCCTATTTGTTTTAGTCTTGTGACTCTAAGATTGGTTCAAGGTTTGGATGGCTAATCTGCTTTCATCGAGATTGTGTTTCCCAAACTTGATCATAATCAATGTTTCAAAGATAAAACGAAGTTAGAATTATGAAGAGTTCATAATTGCTAAAATTGAGAAACAAAGTTCTTGATTCAATGATTGGAGATCCATGTGGAATTGTGGATGCAATTGGCCTACGTTCATCGAGACCATCTATTGCTTAGTTTCGGCCACATGGACTACTTTCTTGGTTTCTTGAATTAGTGCGGAATTCCCCTTGTCGGTAGAGGGACCCTTTTGTACTCCCCTCTTTTGTGAATGAAGTTTCCTCTATTTCCGCTTACTCCTCAGTTGCCAAGATGAAAAAGACTATTTAATCGAGTTAAACAGGTTAGCAAAACAGCGTGGGGAACAAAAATTAGAAGCCTGTGGGGAAAATCTGTCTACCATCAATCTGGGGCTGAATGAAGAAGTCAAAGAAATGAAGATCGGGAGCTTCATGCAAGGGGCTGACAGGGAACAGCTGATCAGTTTACTCAAAGAATTTGTTGATGTGTTTGCCTGGTCGTATGAAGACATGCCAGGGTTAGATCCGACGATCGTGGAACACCGAATTCCTACCTTTCCTGACGCCAAACCGGTCAAGCAGAAACTACGCAGAATCAAGCCGCAGTGGGCCCTTCAGGTTAAAGAGGAGATCGAGAGGCTGCTACAAGTAGGCTTCATCCGAGTTGTGGAGTATCCCCAATGGTTGTCCAATATGGTCACAGTTGAAAAGGCGAACGGCAAAGTCCGGATATGTGTTGATTTCAGAGACCTCAACAAGGCTTGCCCGAAGGATGATTTCCCGTTACCAAATATTGACATTTTGGTGGACTCGGTTGCAATGCACAAAGTGAAGTCGTTCGTTGATGGAATGGCGGGTTATAACCAAATTAAGATGGCAGTAGAAGATCAAGAGAAAACTTCCTTCATCACCGCGTGGGGGACGTTCTGCTATACTGTGATGCCTTTCGGTCTTAAAAATGACGGCAACCACTTATCAAAGAGGTGCTACGACCCTTTTTCATGACATGATCCACAAAGAGCTTGAAATCTACGTGGATGACATGATTGTGCACTCAGTTGAAGAAGGCGCTCAGCATCTGATTGACCTCAGAAAGTTCTTCGAAAGGTTGCGGAAGTACCACATGAAATTGAATCCTGCTAAATGCACATTCGGTACTGTCCGAGGCAAAGTCTTAGGTTTCTTGGTAACTGAAAAAGGGATTGAAGTCGACCCCGACAAAATAAAGGCCATCACAGAAATGCCTCAACCTCGAACTCAAAAAGTGGTGAAAGGTTTCTTGGGAAGGATTCAATACATTAGCAGATTCATACGACAGTTAACCATGATGTGTGAACCGCTCTTTAAGCTCCTAAAAAAGGACACCGATCGATCATGGAATGAAGAATGCCAGATTTCTTTTGAAAAGGTCAAAGAATACTTGACGGTAGTGCAGTTTTGCCTGTATAAACCTCGCCTTGGAAGCATAGAAGGGGTATAGTCTGGATTCGACACCGGCCGAATGATCTTGAGATGCTCCTGAAGCCAGATCTACAATAAAATGGGGCTGCCCGACGTGAAAGCATCACCTTTGGGATAGTAGCCGTCCAGCCCATGCAAAGTCTCAGCAAGAGGACAGTCATCACGTTGCTGGCACCACGCTTGCAAGAATCAACGATGTCCACCATCCTTGAGTCGATGAAGCCATCGTAAGAAACGAAAAACATCTCTCAAATAGGCACATAACCAAGGCAAAGTCCCTACGGTCGGAGTACACCGGGTTATGAGGGTCAGCCTCGCCAAAGAGTTCGGGAAGCAAGTAATGTCAAGGTGGGTCCCATGAAGGAGAACCCTTGTCCCCTTTATCATGAATATACCGCAGCCGCCATCTGAAATCCGGGGATTCACATAACCAAGGCAAAGTCCCTACGGTCGGAGTACACCGGGTTATGAGGGTCAGCCTCGCCAAAGAGTTCGGGGAAGCAAGTAATGTCAAGGTGGGTCCCATGAAGGAGAACCCTTGTCCCCTTTATCATGAATATAACCGCAGCCGCCATCTGAAATCCGGGTTTGATTCAGTGTTGGTCATTAATGCGAGTCGGTGTCATTAAAAAAAAAAAAAAAAAGTATCCGGAATTTCAGAATAAAAGAAATATTGTGTTCGGTCAGAATAATCCAATTTTTATCTGTGTGAATCACATCTGCCACTGCATGCAAAGCTAACTTGCAGATCAACGGACGAAGCCGATCCTGTTATCCCTCCCAATAGCAAAAAAGAATCAATCGGGGTTAAAACAGCACCAGTGGAATTGCAGCGTATCCTTGATTTTAGTTTGTGTACATAAATGGCTTCAGTTGTTTATCGCCCTCAGTTTTCTCGAAAGATCGGGATTACTTCCCCCGAACTGCGCAACGTCGTAGGTCCCCCTTTTGAAAAGATATGTTGTTCCAGCATGGTCTTCTCCGGCGCCCGAGATTACCTCCCTGAACTGCGCAACGTCGTACGTTCTCCCTTCATGATTTCCATCCCTTTGCAAAGAGAGATCAAATCTCAATGCACCCTTTACTCGGATTGTACCTTGCGTCAACCCTTGAGTCGTGTTGGTCTTAAACCTTCTCTTAATTGTTCGAGTCGGTTCTAATCAGAACTACGACTCGACTTGATTCCCACGGCGGGATACGTATGCAGTTCACAACGTTGGACTCAGTCGCCAATTCTCGCAATTTGTTGGTCAAATACCAACCCCCAGCAAAGAGACTTCGCTTCTTAATGCAACTCCCCAGCAATGCTATGTTGTTCCACCCTGGTCTTCTTGGGCGCCCGAGATTACCTCCCCCGAACTGCGCAACGTCGTACGTTCCTCAGTTGAAGTTATGTTATTCCACCTTGGTCATCTCGGGGGCCCGAGTTGTACCTCCCCAGAACTACGCCGCGATTTGATTCCCGCAAGGGATACGTAGGCAGCTTACCTTGGTGAGCTCAGTCGCCCATTCTCATAACCATGTCTCAATGCCAACCCCCATCCCCAGCAAAAAGATATCGCATCTCAATGCTACCCCCTGCTTTAAATTTTAATAAACCTGAACTACGTTTGGTCTGATTCTCGAGAGAGATACGTAGGTAAACCGGAATCGACCATTGTCTGTGTTTGATTGATAGTTTGAGTTAGAACTAAGGAGGCTTGATTCTCGAAAGAGATACGTAGGAAGTCCTACCTTGGACCCAGCCGTTACACCCTAGACGAGATCGAGTGTCTCTTAGTGAATCGTAGAATCCTTTTTAACCAGGAGATTCGACGAGGGGCTCTGTAGATACCCTGATCTCACACCCCTAAAAACCCACCTTGAATCGGTCTAAACCCGAAAATTGACCTAAAACCCTCGATTTGGCTGTGCGGGACTGCCGTGAGCCTTATCGGTGCATCGAATGGATAAACGGACTTCAAATTCATGATCAGAGCGAAAAAACGAGCAAACAGGCAAAAATTTCGTTTTTCGAGGTGCGGGACCGGAAACGGGGCCCGCAACCCCCCGAACTGCTCGCTGTTATCCATTCTGTGCATTAAAAATATATTATTACCTTTCCTTTCTAATTGACATATTTCAGATATACCGGCCTGACCAGAAAAATATTCCGAGCAACTTTCATGTTGGACTCGCGGACAACCGGACACTGGAGGCGCACACAACGGAGCAGTTGCGGAGCGGGAAGCAGGAACAGAGATAAGGAAGATGACTTTAAGCCTTAGTCAAGAAGGATAGATGATGAATCCACCAATTTACAACCTCCCCCCTCCAAGTTACAACCAATTTACCACCTCCCTCCTCCTATATACACCACTCTCATCCATTTCAAAAAAAGAGACACAAAAACAAAAAAAAAAAAAAAACCCTACCATCCTCCACTCTCATTCTCTCTCAACAAGAACACCACCACCACACCATCACCACACCACCACTCATACACCACCCCTACACCACCCATAAATCACCAAACAAACCACAAAAAACACATCAAAGCCAAAACTTTGATCAAACACAAGGCAAAAAGAAAAGAAAAAGTCTTCCCTTGGTTGACAAAGGGAGCACCCATAATTTCAAAAGCTAGGTAAAACTCTATGTAAACCTTGGCTCTTTAGATATGTAAGCAATATTGGGAGTGGTTTGGAACCTAGTCAAATAATGATTAGGTTTCCTTCATCTTCCATGTTTTTTGTAGCTTTGTAAAGCTTTGTTTATGTATATAAATGATGATCATGTGATGCTAATACTCAGTTTATTATGTTTATATATGTTCATAATAGTCATAATATTCATATGCTTTAATTTGTGTATGAAAATCTTCATGTTTCTCTCAAAGGGCGTAAATCTTCCCTCTTTGGCTTTCCTTCATGATCATGCATGTGAAAATCATTATTTGTTGAGAAATAGCTCTTGGATAATGTTGTTAACATGTTAAACATCAAATTACTTGAGTTTCATGCCTTGGTTTGAAGATATAGTAGTGTTTTGAGGTCTATAATCATGCCTCATATAATCAGTTTTTACTTTCTGTATAGAGTCTTGATTTTGATGAGCTTGTAAATCCATCTTAGAGTGGTTTTCTGGTTTAGGTCAAAGAACAAAAGTTGTTTATAACATGTTGAAATATATTATCCTAAAGTTTCATGTTCAGATTCCATGCCTAGATCATATTTTCATGCATAAATTTGGGTCTCAGTGATTCTGAGTTGTTTATTCACTGTGGTACCTTGCTGTGTTCTTGGGCTTCAAACTTGATGAAAAATAATTTTCTGGACAAAGATCAAAACATGGATCACTGGAAGTGCTCCTTTCAAACATATGTTTCAAACTCAAAAAATTCAGATTCTGCACTTCCAGTTTCTGACATTGAAATGTCAGAAACCTTTTGAACCACTAAAACTCATCCTATGAACTCCAAATTTTGGGATCTTCATTTTTTGATGCGTGGTATTCAACTTTTGTTCTTTGGGTTTTGTCAGATTCCCAAGCTAAGATGGTGAAAATTGGTGATAAACATGCTAAGGTTTCTGTTTGCCTTTTCTGGGCTGAATTTTGTGATCAACTTTATTGCATGTGTTTGGGGCCTAAACTTGGTCCAAAAAGTCTACAAAAACTCCCTTGTGATCCCTAGTATTCAGGGATTAACCCCCAATTTTTAGTTTTGGAATCGGATTGATTTTAGGACAGGTACGACGGCTCGGGGACGGAAAGTGTCACCGAAATCAACAAAAGCACCGTCGAGGATATTTATTATTATTTGTGGGATTTGTCTCCCCTATTTTTTGTATATGTGTAATTGTGTAATCTCCCCTCCCGTGGATGTATTATTGCTTGATATGATCAAAACCATTCTTCAAAACCAATCGGGGAATCCACTCAAACCGAGTTCCCGGTTGTGAATAAAAATGAAACTTCCTAGAATAGGAAGACCTCCATATATATTTCATCACCATTTTTTGGTAGGACATAAAATCCAAATTAAAAGGAATAAAATTGAATATAAGTGGCACGCATATAGAGACCATCACGGGCGAGAAGAGTGCCTAACCCCTTCTCTTCTCGTAACTTAGCCCCCGAACCCATTTTCTCAAAAAAGGTTTTTTCTTCATTTTTCCTAAAATCAAAATGAGGTGGCGACTCTTGCAATCAAATCACAGAATCAAGAGGAAACCATTGTGTGAGAACTGAGCGCATTTCCAAAAGCGCATCAGCACGAGACGGGCGCGAACCGCTTTCACGGGCGGTCATTTCGCGGTGATCTGATCATCTCGGGCGCGGGCTCTCACAGTTGTCAACATGAGTTTTCCACAAGTTTTCCTTGGTTTGAGCCTCTTGGTTAAGGGTAGAGACTTGTTGTTGTAGTGATTGAACCATGGCAGAAAGCTGTTCGAGAGATATGGCGTTGTTGGTGCTGGAGTCGCCGGCCATTGATGATGTAGAAGCTGTTGGAGTGATCGGTTAACGGACAAGCCTGTTGGATGAGTTCCTGTAGACGCGGAGAGTACCAATCGAACCTATAATTGGAGAAGTAGCCTTTGTCAGTCTTGGTTCACACTTTCGGTCCATGAAGAGGTTGAGAACACACAGTTGGGCACACGACTCGAACCACATAAGAAAAAGTCTTTTTTTTTTTATAAGTCGGAGGGACAGGGTCCCTTTTGGGGTTTCTAAGAAGATAATGGAATCATCACACTAGTATATAGACCATCTCGCGGTCCCATAAACTCATCGGATTCCATCACGTTTGTGAATCCTACATGTATCGGGATTAAACTAAATCAATGTAGTAAAGCATACATGCGTCGACGGATTTTTTATTTTCGTCCAAAATAGCCACTTTTGGGGACGGATTTTTATTGCGTCCGTATCAACAAGTTGGCATGTATGATTTGAAAACATTAGTTTAGGGAAATCTCGGTACATGAAAACCGACTTGGTCACGGAGTGTTAGACCTTAACTAGAATTGTGTGGTTTGTGCTCGACTAAAGAGACGCTTAAAGGACACCCCCGGCATGTAGTCTTGAACTACGCCACGGGCTGAGGTTGACCGCTTCGAAAGAGTCAAGGTCGGGTGGAGCTTGAAACTTTCTAGGACGGGCCTCGACGGGTTTGGGGTTATGGACTTGTGCGACTCGATAGTGAGCGATTCATAGGAATAATGTGCATGTAGTGTGAGGTCTATCACGTGACAAAATATATTTTTTTTATTTTTTATTTTTTTTGAAAATAAAAGATAAAAACACATAAGCACGTAAATTACAACTCCCGAATCACCCGTGTGACCGGTAAATAATCACAAAATTAAGACAGTCCAAAGGTCCAATTCTGTTCTGATGCAGGCAACTGTGCCCACACCCGACTATTCTATTCAGTCCCTGAAACCTGTTCTTGTCCTGGAAATTGGCCAAGAAGCGCGCGCCTCGGGCTGGTGTTGTGGGGAGCGCGCGCCTGGCGCATTGTATATGGGAGGCGCTCGCTTCTGGGCTGACCTGTCAGATTGTCAGAAACTTATGGACTCAGGGGATTGCCCTGGTCCTGATTGTGTAATGAAACCCCTGCAGTGTTTGTTAGCATGAAATAATAGGAAGAATAGGAAGAACACATGGAAAGCGGGCGATTCTGGAATGTGATGTGGGACGCGCACGCTTTGGACCATGGTCCGAGGCGCGCGCTTCCCATATCAATTTCCAGAATGCCCAGAAAAGTGAATTATGAACAGAAATACAAGTTTAACCCTCAAGTACTCCCCAGCGGAGTCGCTACTGTAGATACCCTGGGGCGGGGCCCGCGGCTTGGCTAGAGCGCGTGGTTTATCCTAGGATGTCTAATTGTGTTTTAGAGTCGCTACCCACGTTTTTGAGGAACGTAAGAAAACCAAATGTTTATGAGACTAAGTTTGATTTATGAAAATAGAGATTCTAAGGATTAGGGGTTCGGGGGTTAGGTTACGAAATGAGAAGTACTTAAACACCTATTTCACCCGAGCAAAGTCGGTCTTGTTTATTCATAATTGACTTTAAAGATAGATGTGTTCTTCCTATTTTAATAATGATAAAAGAGGGGGGGGGGTTGAAAAGGGGTTTTATTGTTTAGAATGTAGGGAGATAACTCCTAGGCTAATCTCAATGTAATGAAAGAGCCATTGGTGTCATGTCCCAAGTGGTTTTGGGTGATTGCACATTGATTGAAAAAAGAAGAAGAAGGAGAAGAATAATAAGAAGAAGAAGAAGAATATTAAGACATAAAGTAGAAGAGAATTGTATCTATAATAATCTTCAAAGACAACTCCTTGAGAAGGTGTAGGACACTTGTGAAAGAATGTCTTGTTGTGATGCCAAAGCTTAATGAAAGATTTTAGAATTCAAGGTTCAAGGTCCCCTCCAATGATGGATTGGAGGGGTTTTTAGTTGAAAAATGGGAGTTTTTGTTGCCAAAATCAGTCACCAAGAAATCTTTCCCGGGCAAAATCATGTAAGATGAGCAAGGGAGAAATTCTAGGATAGAAATCAGCCACTGACACTCCCAGAAGCGCGCGCATCCCACATAGTCGGCGGGAGGCGCGCGCGTCTGGCCTCAATGGTCGGAGGCGCGTGACTTTGAAAAGTGGTTTTTGACATAATGGACTGGAAAGTTAGAACTGTTATTCAGTTTGGTCCCTGGACTTAACGGATCTCGCTTGGAACTTAACCAAAGTAACAGAAACTAACAGAAAACACTTAAAAGAGGGAGAAACACAAAATCAAGTGTGCAATCGGGATGAGCGGTCCAAGGCGGGGTGTCTACACAACCAAGTCAAAGATCGGTCAAAGATTACTTAACACAAAAATTGTGTTTTTAACAAAACCACTAAAATAAATACATTATACAAATAAATAAATCAACTTGGGTCGAAATCTACAAGCTTCATGAAAACTCCAATTTAAGTCATTAAACCCTAAGTACAAAATTAATTCAATCAAAATAACTAACAACCAAACCTTCCCGTACGAAGTAATTAACAATCAAACCTTCTCATTCGAAGTAATTTACAACCAAAACCCCATATCCGGGGTAACTTATAATCAAAACATTTACAATCAAAGAAAATTCACTTAAACCCCAAACCTTGGGTAATCCACAACTAAATCCCTTACGTTCAACAAATTAATCAACAAAACCCCACACCTTGGGTAATTTACAATTGAAACCCCAAACCTCGGGTAAAATACAAATAAATCCTCCTATCTTGGGCAATTTGCAATAAAGCACTACAACTTCAAGCTAAACCCAAAATTTTTGGTAACTCACAATCAAACATTCTCATTCGAAGTAATTTATAATCAAACCCTTCATTCAAGGTAAATTACAGTCAACTCACTTACTTAAAACAACTTACAACCAAGTCACTCGAACCCCATATCTTGGGTAATTTGCAAACAAAGCACCTCAACTTAACATCATCCAAATCCAAACCCCGTAGCTTTGGGTAAATTACAATCAAACCTTCTCATTTGAAGTAATTAACAATTAAACCTTCTCGCTAAAAGTAATTAACAATCAAACCTTCTCGTTGGAAGTAATTAGCAATCAAACCTTCTCGTTCGATGTAATTAAACCTTCTCGTTCGAAGTAATCAATAATCAAACCCTTCATGCAAGGTAAATTCCAATCAAGTCCCTTGCTAAAAAATAACTCACAAACAAGTCCTACACTAAGAGCAATTCACAATTAAAACCCTCTACGGTTAATATTTAAAACCCCGAACTTAGGTCATTCACAATCAAAATCTTTACAATCAAAGTAAAATGCAAATAAACCCCGAATTTGGGTAATCTACAAATTAAAATCTTTGCAATCTACATAAGATTCATTTAAACCCCAAACTATGGGTAAAATACAACTAAAATTCACTTAAAACCCCATATCTTGGGTAACTTATAATCAAAATCTTTACGACCAAAGTAAAATTCAATCGAGCCCCAAACCATGGGTAAATCACGAGTAAACCTCTACGTTCAATACTAATCATTTTAACCCCAAACTTTGGGTAATTTACAATCAAATCAAGATTAACACATTTAAGCCCCAAACATTGGGAAATTCACATCCAAAAACATCTCAAAGCTTAAAACCTAAACAAAAGGTATCTTACACCAACAAATTCCAAATCGGTCCAGAAGGCCTCCAAACTTCCAAATCAATCTATAATTAAAGGTCGGAAAGCTCCTTAAACCCTAAAGATTATAAATTGAAGGTCGGAACCTCCGTAAACTCTAATTCTTAAAATCAATCTATAATTAAAGGTCGGATCATCCGTAAACCCAAAAGATTATATTGAAGGTCGGAACCTCCGTAAGCCCTAATCATTAAAATCAATTTATAAATGGAGGTCGGATCATCCATAAACCCAAAAGATTATATTTGAAGGTCGGAACCTCCGTAAGCCCTAATCTTTAAAATCAATTTATAATTGGAGGTCGGATCATCCATAAACCCAAAAAATTATATTTGAAGGTCGGAACCTCCGTAAGCCCTAATCTTTAAAATCAATTTATAATTGGAGGTCGGATCATCCGTAAACCCAAAAGATTGTATTTGAAGGTCGGAACCTTCGTAAGCCCTAATCTTTAAAATCAATTTATAATTGGAGGTCGGATCATCCGTAAACCCAAAAGATTGGATTGAAGGTCGGAACCTCCGTAAACCCTAATTGGATCCGGAAGACCTCTATAAAAATTACCAATTGGGTTCAGAAATCCTCTATAAAATTTCTAAAATCTAAAATTGGGATCGGAAATCCTCTATAAAATTTCAAAATCTAAAATTGGGTTCAGAAATCCTTTATAAAATTTCTAAAATCTAAAATAGGGTTCGGAAATCCTCTATAAAATTTCTAAAGCTTCTCTAAATTGGGTTCGGAAATCCTCTACAAAATTTCTAAATCAATCTAAAATTGTTCGGAAATCCTCTACAAAATTTCTAAATCAATCCATAATGAAAGGTCGGAACCTCCGTAAGCGTAATCCTCAAAATCAATCTATAAGTCGATTACGTGCGCTCTATAGGAAGTTAGAATTCATCCCTAATTCTTTTCTCGATTCTTAAAACTTCTTGTCGAACCGTGCGTATGGCCTTCCCTCCTTTACCCAATAGAGTCCATTTGCAATGACTTTATTGATTCACGAATGTTTGTCGATCTCAAGCGGAAAGACAATGTCTCGTTTCTTTTATGCTTTTCCTCCCCAGTAGGGTCCACGCGACTTTATTGTCGGACGAATGCTTGATTATCCCCAGCAAAGGACGGTGTCTCATTTCTATCTTTCCCCACAGGTCTCGAACTACGATTGGCTTGATTCCTTTTGGATACGTAGGTAGCCTAACATAGGTCCAGCCGCTTGACCAGCCTGGTCACCTTCTTAAATTTCTCTCCCACGATTTGGAACTCATGTTTTAGATCGGTTCCTTTCTAATCAACGACCCTTAGGCAATAAAAACCTGACAGGGACTTATCTGACAGCTTTCCAGAGTTCTAGTTCAACGAAATCAGTTATAGGTCGAATTCTATCAGGATAATAACCTAATCTCGAGAACGAACTGATAAGGATTCACTGAGATCTAGATAACCATTTGATCCGGAAAGACTGGCCATGCGGCCAGTCATGACGTTCCACGCGACCACTTCTGCTAGGCCCAAATCCCTATAAATAGGCCCCTCCTATCAGCCATTGAGACACACCAAAAACCCACGAGAAAACCTTCACATAAGCTATTCCCAGCCTCTCTTTCCCCCTTTCAAGACCCTCTTAAACCCTCTCTTTGATCTTTCTTTGATCATCAAAGAGATTCATCACCACATTCAACCAAAGGAGTGAAGATTCAACCTTCGAAGCCTCTTCAATCGGTTTGGTAACGCGTTCTTGCTACTTAACTACTTAGATCTATTATATTCATTCATATATTGCTAGATCTAGGGTTTTGTTCATCGTTCGTGTTCTTGACCGATGATGATCTAGGGTTTCCACGAAACCCGCATTAGATCTAGGTCACATATTACGTATATTATGCATATTTTCATTATGTCAATGCATCCATATTCATATGTTCCTCATGCGTTCTTCAGGTTCTTAGTCTAAATTCATAATATATGCCATGACTAGGGTAGCGATCTTCATGTTTATGTGTTCATTCATATGTATTCATGATGTTCTTATTAGTATGCTAGATCTAAGTCTTATACATTCATAATATGTTAGATCTAGGATTGTAATCCTTATTCATGTGCACATGCCATAGCCAATGATTATCTAGGGTTTCATCAAACCCTAATATGATCTAGGAACTTCTCCTAACTCTAATCTTCCCCCTCTATATGCATGATCCCGCTTCATCTCTCCCCATTCTAATTCATCAATGAACTACACTGACCTGAGCTTCTCATGATGAGAAGAATGTAAGTAATCTTTGGATCCGGTCTCAATCACTAACACACACACACACATTGATCATGATAGAAAGACCGATTCGTCGGGCAATAGGAGTGATAACTTGATATTCTTCTCTTATTGTAATTTGACCCCCGAACCCTATTATTCTCATAAATGGTTTTCTCAATGTTTTAACAATTAATAAAACAACGTGGCGACTCTCGATTTCAAACTTGCGTATTCACACATTGACCATGATATAGATCTCATAAAGCAGGTCATGTCCAGTACCAAACATGTACCCATAAATCTAACATAATCATCCCATGATCATTTAGCCTTTATACTAGTACCTAACAAGTACTAGGGACGGAGATTATTATAAGTAAAGATGAACAACAATAATAATCAAAACATCTCTTTATTAATATGAATAAATGATAACAATTACAACGTTTATTAAACGTGCCTAGGGCACCAACACCAACAATCAGCTCAATTGATGAAAGGCTTCATGACACCGTGGTTTATGGACCTTCCATTCCAATGAAAGCGAATCCAAATCCGCGCACCAACGCTGCTCAACCAACAGTGAAGAAACCAAAGGAAGAATGGTCTGAAGAAGAAATAAGAAGAGTTGCAATTGATGGGAAAGCAAGAAACATGCTCCTCATCACTCTAAGCACAGCTATGAAACAACAAGTCATGCATTGTGCTACCGCCAATGAATTATGGGCTGCTATTGAAGAGCATATAGAAGGAGACACTGTTTGCAAGGAGAACAAGAGATACGAAGTGCAAAAGAGATTCAACAATTTCTCTCAACTCCCCGGTGAAACTCTTAGACAGACTTATGAACGATATTGTGAAATTATCAATCTATGTATTTCACTTGGAAAGAAATTCTCAAACAAGGAATTGAATGTTAATTTCCTTGCTGCTTTTGGATCAAGATATCTCCATAAATATAGCGCCTTTGAATACGCTGGAACTTTGGATGATTGGACTCTAAGGAACCTTTATGCTAATCTCAAAGTGTATGAGCTCAAACTTCAGTGCATTGGTGAAACTGAAGGAAAATCAAAATCTATTGCAATGGCGGCACATAGAGAGGAAGCGCCTGAGCAGTTTGAGAAAAGTTCCGATCCCAAAATTTCTACTTCTGAGCTATTAGATATGTATGATGAAGACTTCGCTTTATTTGTGAAGAAATTCCAGAATTTCAGAAAATCCTCAAAACCCGGCTCATTCAACAAAGCTCAAGGATCAACCAGCAGAGTTCCACCAAAGTTTACAAGGAGCAGTGATTCAAAAAGGAAAAAAGATCTTGATTGTTTTAATTGTAAGAAACCAGGACACTTTGCATCGAGCTGCCCAATTTCCAAATTTGAGTACATACAGAAGAAGAGCATCCATACTCCCAAATTCACTCATCACAAAGGAATGGTTGCTGAAGAAGAATCACCAGCAAATGAGCAGAACACTTGTATTGAAACAGACTCCGAAGAGAGTGATGATGATTCTGATGATGGACTCGTTTGCTTGGTGGCAAACGATGACGATGATTATGATTTTGATGATGACTACTCAAAGGATGTACCTGATATGAAAACTTTGAAAAAACCTGTTAAAAAATCTGCAGGTTATCAAGAGGTGAAAAAGAAGAAAGGACCAACCATCAACGAGCTCATTGAACAAGGATGCATTACTCTGGCTCAAAGCGATGGTGGATTGTTATTCTCCAGATGTGCAAGAAGCAAACTCAGAAAGAGTAAATATATTAGACCTCAAGTTGCACCTATTCCTACAATCAATCATGATGAGGACATTATAAAGCAAGAAAAGTTATTCAAAGAGGCTGAAAAGGTAATCAGTCATTTTAGTGATATGAAGGAAGCTTTAGCACTATCATGTGATGAAATTTCCCAGATTAAGATCGACAAATCTCTATTAAAATCTGAACTCACCCTCCTTAAGGAGCAGATAAAGAGCATGACTCCTCTTACTGTTAAAAATAGTTATCTAACGGAACAAAACCCACTTCTTAAAGTTTAAAACGATGAATTGGTCATTCAAATTACTGATCTTAAAAAGATTACAAATGAGTGGTCCAATTCTCGTGTCACTATGGATGGTATCTTTGAATCTCAAAAAGCCAGTGGTGATAAAAGTGGCTTGGGATTCACATCATCAACTAGTGACAACTTTAAGTGTGATGTTTGTGCTAAAAGAGACAGTGAATTTACAACTATCAAACTCATGAATTTCCTAAGGAAAAACATTATAATTCAATGGGTAAAGGACAGTAAAAATTCAAGACAAACATTCCATTATGTCTACCCAACGAAACAATTTGGGAAAGCTAAAGGGAAGGAAGTAGCTACGGATGAATCATCTTCTAACAAAATCATTCTTGAAACTAGGCGCGCTCCTTCTACGAGTTCACATTATGCGCCTAGGAGCCACGCGACTCATCGCCCTGCGCCTCCTAGCCATATGCGCCCTCCTAGAAAAAGCGCTCCAAAATTTCAAAAGAAGGATTTTGTTAAGGCTAGTTCATCTAACCCAAAGAAAAATGCTATCCCAAAGAAAACTACAGAGTTTGTGAAAACACACGTGATTGGTGGCTTTTATCATTGTTCAATTTGTGATTGTTCGGGACATAAGGCCGTGGAATGCCTTTTGTGTCGCGACCCCGAACCCCGCAGGCCCGAGACCGCGAGCTGGACGTCGACTTAAAACCAAAACTATGAAATACCGAAGTTAAAAATTCCATTTTGAACCAAAAGATGATAACACAATGTTTTTCAAATCCAAGATTAAATCAACAATGTACATCCAACATAAGCTCCACAGCTTATACCCAAAAGAATAAAATATACAATTCTTAATGACGTCAATAATGGTAAAACTATCCCCAAAAGGTTATACATTTAAATAATGTAAACCGATCCATAACAACCTGCCCCAAAATCTCAATCCTCTCGACGTCCTCATTGAACCGCGAATCCTAATCCTTTTCCTCCTGGGGGGGGTTAAGGAAAAACAAAGATGGAAATAAACGGGGTGAGATAAAATCTCAGTAAGTTACTAATGCAACTACATGACATGCTAATATGCAATGACCAATAGCAATTAACATAAGACAGATAGCAGCGGAATAATAAGTGACATGCTGACGAACGGTAACATCCAATAATCAATCATATAAATAAACATATAACAACAAATGAGAGGCTCCCTATCGCCAACCGTCCCATACCGGTTGGAAATAACGACCAGCTCATCATGCAACACATAAAGCTGAAATAAACACTCATAAGTGGATACATAGCCAAGGTTTCACCCAACTGAAGAGCCAAATAAAGGTCGCTGCGCAGCTTCAATAAACAACAATTCATCATCTTCATACTAGCATGAAAGCTGAAGAGAAACCCGGTACCGGAACCAATAACAATGAGAGTGTCACAAAGGACAAGAGCCATGCCACAAAGTCATGCTCGGTAGTTAGATACATTCACAAAGGAAGCTAACTTATACCTTCCAAGGCCAATCTGGAAAAGGGGGTATAGAAGATGGCAAAACAATGGTCAACATTATAATGGACTTGGCTTTGCCATTATAATCTTTCCCATCGCCCGATGCAACAAATATGCCAGCTGGGCTTCCAAATAAATGCTAAGTAATAAATACTAGCTTAAATAAACAATTTAAGGTTCCAAAGTAGGGAACCATACCAATTAATCACCATAAAAGATGCAAACGATTACTCAAGAAGAGTTCAACAACAATAGCACAAGGAGTTTCTCATAAAAGAGTCCAACAACATTGACCATTAAAACATAATGATTCCAAGATAAGGCACGTACAAAATACATCCTAAATATGATACCCACAAGTTACTCATAAAGAGCACAACCCAAACGGTCGCTCACAAATAGCACAATGACTATTACCAAAATGACCCTAAACATTTACTCATAAAGATATACTAGGACCATGAACTCAACCATCTCTTACACCTGGAATTCCAAAGTAGGAAATCAGAATGAATACACCTTAAGGTTAATCGAACCGTAGGTACCCAATTGCCAATCACGCTTTACCTTCGTTCATAACGAACCAATTCTAAACACCCCAAACGAATCCAAAAGGTTACACTTATTAGAACATGATCACGACCGGACTAAACCCTACACTTTGGTGTTCAGTAACAACCCTCTAGGTACTATAGGACATCGCCTAAAACCTAGACCAAGTCTTACTCGAAAATCAATTCGATTGGAACAATCACGAACACATCATAAAATGCCCAAACATATACCAAATGATCATCACAAAGATAAGTCAAACCAACAATACCTCAATAAGATGTTCCAAATCCCAATTAACACTTAATTAATTTCAAACACAAACTTGATCACAAAGGACCCAATTCTATCACTAGAGTGTACTACAATGATCACTAAGGTCGACTAGAAGGACACCCAAGACTTAGACCAAAACGCATTCTTCAATCACACAAATTAACAAATGAAAACTTTCAGAGGTTCTGTGCGGCCGCCCACACCCAACTGTGCGGTCGCCCAAAAAGCCATCAAACAAGAACAAAACCTTTTAGATAGATGTGCGATCGCCCAGACATTTTTGGGCGGTCGCCCAACCTTCTGGTCTGCCGGAAATCGGGAGGGATGAACTGGGTTCTCCTATTTTTAACCCAAACCAAAACTAAACCAAAATCCAACATTCTTAACTAGCATATTAATGAACTAAAACAACTTATAGGTCAAAAGAACTCATATAACAACAATTAACAACCAAAATCAAGATTCAAACCCAACATTCATAAAATCACCATTTTTGACCAAAACTCCAATAAATTCCAAATAAATTCGAAACTCAACCAAAATTCAAATATAACAACTCAAGCATTATATAAACATGATATGAACATTTTAGCATAAAAAATGGGGGAAAAGCAACTTACTTGAAAATAATGAAAGTTGACGGAATTCGAATATTCTTGATTCTACGCGATCCTATCAACGATCTAAACACATTTCGTATAGAGAGAAATGAGAGAAGATGAGAGGAAGATAGCTAAAATGAAGAGAGAAGTGAGAGGAAGAAACTTACTCAATGGAAAGAGAGAGAGAGGGAGAGATTGCTGGGAGAGAGGGAAAAGTGAGGTGAGGGTGAAAGAGAGGGAGGTGAGGGGAAAAGAGGGAGTAAGTAGGATGATTAGAGAATTTACACATAGACCCCTTCCCCTACACACTAACACAATGATCTTATACTCCCCACTAACATTTAAGACCCAACAATACTGTGCTAACACAAATGACCCAAATAAAATGCTAGGCATAATTATTATAACACATAAAATGCACACATAAATATTTAAATAAATAATAATTTAAATAAATAAATAAGAAAATAAATAAATAATAATTATTTATTACTAATAAAATAGAGCCTAGTTTTCGGGTCGTGACATTTTGAGATTCACTCCCAATGCCAAAGGATGTAAGAATCCTAAGGTCAAGCAAGAGTGGTTTGTCAAAAGTTGCTAACTCTAGGACCCGAAAAGGAATAAAGGGGACCTGCTTTAATGTTTATATTTAAGGTTCTTTGCTTCATAGATGGATCTTCTAAAGCTAGAACGTATGAATGGATTCTCGATAGTGGGTGTTCACAACACATGACTGGAGATGAATCCTTACTTGAAGATGTCCATGAAGAAAGAGGTCCCTCAGTAACATTTGGTGATAATAACAAAGTGTGCATTGAAAGAGTCTCTCTCGTTAAAGGAGTCAAGAACAATTTATTATCCATATCTCAATTCTGCGACAAAGGATTAGAATGCCATTTTACTTTAAAGAAATGTCTTATCAAGGATGGAAAATCTGGAGCTACATTACTCACCGGTTATCGTAAGACAAATATCTATATTATTGATTTCCAAAATATGAACTCTAGTACTAATCTTTGTTTTGTAGCTAAAAGTGTTAGCGAAAATAGTTGGTTGTGGCACAAGCGCTTAAGTCACTTGAATTTCAAGTATCTATCTAAACTCAGCAGGAATAATCTTGTTAAAGGACTTCCCAAGGTTGCTGATCATCATGACAAGAAGTGCGCCGCGTGTCAACTTGGCAAACAACCGAAGTAGTCTTTCTCCAGCAAGACAAATCCTTCAACGACTAGATGTTTGCAACTGCTGTACATTGATCTATTTGGACCGGTTACCACTGTAAGTGTTAGAGGAAACAAGTATACTCTAGTTGTGGTGGATGATTACTCAAGATATACATGGGTGGAAATGATGATTACTAAAGACAATTGTTATGACATTCTTACCACCTTATTCAGACTGCTCCAAACCCAAAAGAAGATGACATTGTTAGTGTTCGATCCGACAATGGAACAGAATTCAAGAACAACGGTGTTGCTCGATATTGCGACAATCATGGGATAGATCACAACTTTTCAATAGCTGAAGTTCCTCAGCAAAATGGCGTTGTGGAAAGAAAGAATAGGACGTTGATTGAAGTAGGAAAGACGATGATAGCTGAAGAAAAATTGCCTAAGTACTTTTGGGAAGAAGCTGTCAACACCGCATGTTTTACTCAAAATCATTCCCTCATCAAAAAACTTCACAACAAGACTCCGTATGAACTTTGGGGTGGTAGAACTCCTTACATTGCTTTCTTCAAGATCTTTGGTTGCAAATGTTATATCCTCTACAACGTAAACGAACATAGAGGTAAATTCGATGCCAAAGCCGACAAAGGTATTTTTGTTGGGAATGCCAATCACTCTAAAGCTTTTCGTGTTTTTAAAAGATCTACATTAGTGATAGTTGAATCTGTACATGTTACATTTGATGAACATTCTCTCCTTGAGCCACATTTGGCTCCAAATGTTGCTGATGATTCTATTGAGTTTAATGAGACAGGTGCTCGTATTCATGTTGCGCCTACACAAGATCAGAATGCATCATGTTGGTCCCAAAGGGCAACAAGGGTATAGAACCGCTAGAGGGGGGCGAATAGCGGTTTAAAATCTTTTTCGAAATACCCTTGATAATCAACCAAGTACTTATCAGTTTGGTCTATTGCGGTTTAAAGCACTAGAACCGCTCAGAAAAAATGCACAGCGGAGTTTTGCGGTTTTGTCCAAACTGAGTTATAAAGAGTTGGGCGGTTTAAGTGGTTGAAAAGGGAATGATGCAACTGACAAGGCACAACTGAAGTATCACAAAAGTATGCAAATCATTTATCAAGTCATTTCACATGAAAGTAAATAAAGCTCATAAACATAAATGTAAATGACAAGACAGAAAATAAAGATCAAGGACACACAATTTGAAGAGGTTCATTCTTGAAAGAACTACGTCCTCTACCTAGGTGGTTAGCCTAGGATTTTCTAATAGCTACTAGACTTGTATTGATTTAGAGGAGTTTTTACAAGATTACAAAAGAATCCAAACTCTAAATAAACAATCTAACCTAACAATGCTATTATAACAACCTGTGTTTTCGAGGTATATAATCTATAAGAAAATATACTCCGGGTGTGTAGTGTGGAAAGAAATCAAGAGCTCAAAATATCTAAGTGATGGTGAGCAAATGATTACTTTCTGTGCAAGGCTGAGTGTGATGATTTGAAGGCTTGAAGCTTTAATGAAGAACTCTGTGTTTGCTAAGGAGATGATGAAGATATGAGTATCTGGGTTTTCAATCTTCAAAGCAAACTTGAATACTTGGGATATTCTCTTTGAAGCTTAGTAACCTTCAATGTTGAACAATGAAGGCTATTTATAGTGAAGGCATTAGTGACCGTTGGACAATGAGGTGAGTCATTGTATGGCGGTTTTATGCGTTGTCACAATCCCATTGGTTGACCTGTCACTGTCGTCCTTTGCTTTTGCTTTGTGGCAGGAAGTTGTTGGATCACTACCTGACATTGTCCTTTTAGTTATTGAAAAGTACAGCGGTAACTTTTCAAAAAGCGAGACAAACCGACATTCCAAGAATAACTGAACCATGACTTGAAGTTTAAGGACAAGTCACCAGTCATTCATTTTTACGGTTGAAAAGCGAATGTTTGTCTTCAAGGAGTAAATGACGGCAATAACTTCTTCAATATCTTGGTCGGCGGTTCCACCAGATGCATGTGCGGTTTCATGAATGAACTTGAAATGCGGTTTCATCAAAGACACAGACTGCGGTTTGATGAAGGACTACAGGCATCATGTTGGCGGTTGAAGATGGTGGCTTGAGGGACACTAAACCGCTAAGAATAAACCGATCATAACTCAGCCTAACTACTAAAAATCTAGAAATGGACTTGTCTAAAAATTGAAGTAAAACTTCATTTACATGTAAACCTAAAGTCCATAAAAAGACACGTGGAATGGGTCAATCAAATCAGGTGGTGTACTAACAATGAATCCTAACAATCTCCCCCTATTTGATTGATGCCATTACCACACTATGATAGAGCAAACATTGTACTTGGTAAGAACATGCTCAAATGAGTATGTATTGAAACTGCATGTCCCAAGTCAAATGCACACACAATGCTATACCATAGATTTCTAATCTATCAAAGACAGAGGAAATGAAAAATAGATAGATAAGAAATTCATTCAAATGCATATAAAGAGATATGATTATGAGAATCAGATATGCATGTTTAAACTGAATGTTTAAAACACATACACTTAGAAAAATTTTCATGACGAATAGTGCATGAGTTTTTAGAAATGCATTGTTCCACAAACAAGTAGTTTGAATAGACAAAGTTTTGGAATATTGGATGCAATGCATTCATTTTCATTATAATCCTTCAAAGGTTTTAGAAGTTACAAATTACAAGGAAAATAATGAAAGGCAAAAACTGATTACAAAAGATAGAAAGAATTCTAATCAGTTCTATCAGGAACCCTAGCGGCGGCTTGGACAACGGTTTGAGCATCAGAAGGCTCAACTATGCTGGCGGTTTCAAACACATATTCAGCTGACTTGAGACGTAGATGGGTCGGTTCATTTACCTTCTCTAAGATTTTCTCAGAAAGCTTTTTCAGGTCGTTGGCATACTGAACTAAGTAGTCAGTTGATGAAACCGTTAGATCAGCTAGTTGGTCTAACTTCTTCTCCAGAGCCTCATTCATTTCTTGGGCCGCTTCAAGTCTGAGAGAAGTCAGCTCATTCAAAGTTTCAAGCTTCTGTTCTAACTTGAGCTGGTTCTCCAGAAGGGTTTCAATCTTGAATTCCATTCTCCCAATCCTAGGGTCAATAGCATTCTCCCTCTTAATGGCATCAACAAGGAAGGGCAGAGAGGAAAGAAATGCAGATTGGGCAAAAAAAGAATCCAGAACAAACTGAATCTTGACTGGATCAGTTTCAAAAAGGGAGGAAGGGAAAGGAATTATAGAAAATGAAGTGTAGGGAAAAGAAGGGGAAATGGAAAGAAGTTGGGTAATAGAGAGAGGAATTGAAGAATAAGGAGAGAACTGCCATCTATAAAGATAAGGAAATACAGTGCAGTTTATCCTAAAGAAAAATTGAGAGCAGAGAGAAAAGATGAACTCAACTGCCAGATCTTCAATAATTTGATCAAGAGTTGAAGCAATCAGTTGATCTGAAGCAGCTTGAGACTCATCGGCTGGAAAGATTGCAAATGGATTTGGACGACCAGACTTAAGTTGTTGCTCTTCATGTTTGTTGGCGGCTCTAATGATGGCTCCATGGCGGTTGACTTTGGAAGTAGTAGCTCTAAACCTCTTCAGGTAACCCGCAATGTCCTGTGCACACTTCCTTTTCAAACCACGCGGTTTGGGAGACCTAACTGCAACTGTGAACTCAGGCAGAACCGAAGGGGCAGAGATGTTGATCAGTTGCGGTTGAGCCGACGATTGAACTGCTGAAGCAAAAGGCAGTGTAGGGGATTCAGAAGGTGAAGGAGTGTGCTCTGGTGAGTGAAACTCCAGCTTTCGTTTCAACGAAGGAGCAGCGGTTTCAACCATCATTGGGTCTATTCCAGCTTTTCTCATTTCAGCCCTTTCTCTCAACTCCTTTGCAAATGGGCCTTCAGTGGGTAAATGGTCCTTCTTGTCAGAAGCTTCAGTGAAGTCCATTGCACCAGGTGGCCTTGATTGCCAGTGCTCCACAAAGTCATATTTCTTTACTAACCTTCTCTTCTTCTTCAGCGGTTGAACCTCAAGATTTTCCTCATCTTGCTCAGGTTCACCTTGAACTGCCTCAGACACATCAGTCTGCTCAGGCAATACTGCAGCCTCAAACTCATCGGTTTGCTCAGGCTAAACCGCATCTGTGGATACCTCGGTTTGTTCAATTGGAACCGCAGCCTCAGACACTTCGGTCTGCTCAGGCTCGGTTTGAGTGGAGGGTTTAAGGTTGGGAAGGGTAGAAAAGATTAGCTGCAACTGTTCTTCAGTGAATTGAACAGTTAGCAGTTTGAGAGGGGATTTTGGAGGTGATATAGGTTTGGGTTAAGAGGTGGAGACTTTCAGTTTTCTCAATAGATTCACATCTTCTGCAAAGTTCATTGATTTTTCAACATTTGGCTTTATTGGGGATAAGGGTTTTATCTGAGGTTTGGAAGAGATAGGAGGAGTTGGTTTAGTGAAAGGAATTGGTTTAGAGTAAGGTGGAAGCGGTTCAGAAGAGGGATTTGATAGAATAAGGAAGGATTTTGGTAAGGTCGGTTTTGGAGGAAGAATGGATGAGGGTTTGGAAGTTTCAGTTACTTTGGCTTTCTTCTTTCTTGGAGCCGCGGTTTCCCTGGGTTGAGCCGCAGGGATTGTAAGCTCCCCCTCAACCGCAGACTCCCTCTCAACCAGAGCCTCAGTTCCATCCAGGCTAACTCCTAGCCTATTCAGGGTGGCAGTTTGAGCAGCTTCTCTAGCTCTAGTAGCAGCGGCTTGATCTGCTATGGCACCGGCATAAGGTTTGCCTGACTTATTTAGCCGAGCCTCGGGAAAGGGACCTCTCTTTTCTTCAGGCAGAGGATCAGCATTCCATACCGCTTGTGCAAACCGCCATCCAAACGCGGTTCTGAAAGCATCAAGCTTAGAAGCACCAAACAAGGTCTTCTCATTCGGTTGCACCCACTCAGCTTCATTGGCCACAGAAGCCTTAAAGATCACAGAATCCTGATGAAGGAACTTAGTTAAGAGTCTGCAATGAGTTATGATCTTTGTTTTCCCAGCGGCTTTGGCAGAAGTATGGAAGCTGAGTGCATTGATCATTTCTTGCTTGATGATCCTTGGCCAGTGCAGCTTCTTCCCTTTGTAGATAGCCACGCAGTAGTTGTACAGCTCAGAAGTGAAGTTGTTGTGATTGCCATTCTTGCACATCACTCCAGTGTCTACTAAATCGTACAACATCACCATTACTTCTCCAAACTCCTTCTTAGGGGTGGACTTAGTGTTGAAGACAGAGACCCCCAAGAGCTCCTCAGTAGTTCGGCTGACTAACTCTGGTTTGATAGAAAGGATTCCAGAATTTTCCAGTCCAGCCAAGATAGCAACCTTTGAAGCAGATAAAACTACATCCTTTGTCCTGACAGTGGACTTGATGGCATTTTCAGTCTTCACTTCCCCAGACTCTAAGTCTCTGATCTCTTCTCCTTTACCATTCAAAAGGGGTACCTCACAGACAATCCCATTGTCAAAGAATTCTGCACAAAGCCTCTTATCAAACTTCGGTTCATCCAATTGGAATAGTGGCAGCAGTTTTGACGATTCCAGTAGAGCAAGCAGTTTTCTTCCAACTGTATCAGCTTCGAATTCGGCTTTGATGATCTGAGATCCAGGTACAAAGTTGGATTCATCCTAAAAAAATAATCAAAGTTAGTAAGAGTTTGGTGCAAGCAGTTTGAATAAACCAAGCATTCAAACTGCTACAAGGAATCCTAACAATGAAATAAGCGGTTGAAGTAAAACAGGGGTAAAATGGTAAACACCCAAAACTAGACATGGAAAGAATTTGAAAAAGCATTTGAATGCATGAAGAACATGATGAACAGGGGATAAACATGCAAAACAAAAACTTAACCAAATTAAGAAAGAAGTATACCAAAAGACTCGAAAAATGCAGATACTAACAAAGTTCTAAACTAACAAGTTCAAATAATAAACCCAGAACATAGTATCAAAATAAATACGAAAGAACACCTGAAAAACCCAAAAATCAAAATTGTTCAAAAATTGAACAAAAGACATGAAATAAACATCAAACCCAGAATATATGAACATACGTAATCATAATCAACCAAAAATTGAAAGAAAAAGCAAGTAAAGATATGAGAAGATGAACAAGCTTTTTCGAACAACAATGGCGGAAAAATATGAAATGCTAGAGTGAAGGGTTCAAGAAATCATACCATATCACCTTTGGATGTTTTAGATGTAGATGGAGCAGAAGGGTCTGAAGATTTCTTAGGTGCCATTTTAAATTTCAAAGAAGTATGGGAAATATTGGAGGTTGAGAGCAGAGTGCAAAAGAGAGAGAGAGAGAGAGAGTATACGCAAATGAGGAAGAAGGTAAAAAAGGTAAAAAGAAATAAACTTTGTCTTTTATACTCAATTAACTGTTTCTCGGGTAATGGAACGACGAGAACGGCGCACGATTATCTCCAGATGGCGTCCCACGTCACATAGAATTTAATGCGGTAGAGAAAATTGCAAAAGGGTCCTTATAATTGATATGACATAAAGTAGGGACTAAAATGCAATTTCATACCTGAGCAGTTTGATTGAGCAAACCGACTTAACTTACGTCTTCAGCGGTTTTCATGAAACTGATGTCTCTCTAATCTGATGGCGGTTTATATGTTTAAACCGAATGACTTTACTTTCTTGTCGGTTTTGAAAGAACCGATTTCATTAATTTTGACTCGTCAGTTTGATGGAGTATCTTGTACAGAACCATTTATTGATGCGGTTTCAATGATGACAGAACTGCATACTAGATGACTTTTCTAAGCATAGCCAAAACACTTAAACAAAAGATATTAATACTAATATATATAGATATGATATCTTAAGTTAGTTCTAACATACCCATTTGTCCTCGTAAGTGATAGAACCTGGAATTTTCAAGAGGTTTGGTGAGGATGTCAGCAATTTGATCATCTGTTCCCACCTTTGCTAGAAAAATGTTTTTCTTTTCAACATGATCTTTGAGGAAATGATATCTTATGTCGATGTGCTTGGTTTTTGAGTGCTGAACTGGATTGTTGGAGATGGATATTGCAGCAGTGCTATCATAGTAGATAGGGCAGTTTTGTTCAAATATCCTGTAGTCCTCCAACTGTTGTTTCATCTAGAGAATTTGAGAGCAACAGCTTCCAGCTGCTATATATTCAGCTTCAGCAGTTGAGACTGAAACCGATGCTTGTTTCTTGCTGGACCATGACACAAGCTGCGTTCCAAGGAACTGACAAGTACCACTTGTGCTCTTTCTGCTTATCTTACATGCTACAAAGTCAGCATCTGAACAACCTAATAGATCAAATGAAGATTCTTTAGAGTACCAAAGTCCAAGGTTAACAGATCCACATAAATATCTAATAATACGTTTAACAGCAATAAGATGAGATTCTCTAGGGTCAGCTTGAAATCTAGCACACACACAAACACTAAACATGATATCTGGCCTACTAGCAGTTAAGTAAAGTAGAGAGCCAATCATACCTCGGTAGAAAGTTTGATCAACTTTCTTACCATGTTCATCTCGATCCAAACTGCAGGTCTTAGGCATTGGGGTATCAACTGGTTTAGCGGTTTCAAGCCCGAACTTCTTTATCAAATCTTTAGTGTATTTGGCTTGGTTGATAAAGATCCCATCATGGGATTGCTTGACTTGGAGTCCAAGAAAGAATGTCAATTCTCCCATCATACTCATTTCAAATTTACTCTTCATTAGCTTCTCAAACTTAACACACATAGTTTCATTAGTAGAACCAAAAATAATATCATCAACATATATTTGAAATAA
Source organism: Campanula takesimana (assembly GCA_026119855.1). Classification (NCBI taxonomy): domain Eukaryota; kingdom Viridiplantae; phylum Streptophyta; class Magnoliopsida; order Asterales; family Campanulaceae; genus Campanula; species Campanula takesimana. The sequence continues at coordinate 112,423 of JAOWBW010000484.1, forward strand.
TAATGAATGGTTTTTGTGTTTAGCTATAAATAGAGTTGTATCAATTTTACCTCGAGAGAAGCCTTGTTCAATAAGAAATTTAGATAGAGTGTCATACCATGCTCTTGGAGCTTGTTTGAGTCCATATAATGCTTTCTTGAGTTTGAAGACATGATTTGGAAGTTTGTTGTCTTCGAATCCTGGCGGTTGAGCTACATAAACTTCTTCTTATAGTTCACCATTCAGAAATGCACTCTTCACATCCATTTGATATAACTTGAATTTCTTGAAGGATGCATAGGCCAGGAACAATCTTATGGCTTCAAGTCTGGCAACAGGGCAAAAGTCTCATCATAGTCTATGCCTTCTTCTTGCCTATAGCCTTGAGCAACCAACCTAGCTTTGTTTCTTGTTATTGTCCCATTCTCATCCATCTTGTTTCTGTACACCCATTTTGTTCCAATTACAGTGTGATCTCTGGGCCTTGGAACTAGAGTCCAAACTTTGCATCTTTCAAACTGATTAAGCTCTTCTTGCATTGCAATTATCCAACTTGGATCACTTAGGGCTTCATCTACCTTCTTCGGTTCCATCTGAGATAACAGAGCAGTTGAGAACAAACTGTGATTATCTCTGTGAGTCAAACTCCCTCTGGTTTGGACACCAGTACTGATAGGACCAATAACGTTGGCAGTTGGATGGTCTCTATGCTCGTTAATTTCAGGAGGGAGGTTGTCTTGAACCACTATTTCTTGAAGATTTTCCAGAGGAGGATCATCTGATAATCATTGAAATCTTCATTGAAGGTTAGATTTGGAACTGGTTCAACAGTTTGAATGGGATCAGAGGACAGCGGTTCAACAGTTACACCATCAGCGGTTTGAGTAGGTGCGGCTGGAGACTGGATGTAGCAGTTTGAGTAGGATGTTGTCAGTTGCTCTATGTCTAGTGCCTGTCTCAAAATCACTAAAATCATTAGTAACATTTGGAGCCATATGTGGCTCAAGGAGAGCATGTTCATCAAATGTAACATGGACTGATTCTACAATTTTTAAAGATGTCTTATTGAAACAACGAAAAGCTTTAGAGTGTTTAGAATAACCAACAAAAATACCTTCATCGGCCTTAGCATCAAATTTACCTCGATGCTCTTTGCCATTGTACAAGATGTAACACTTGCATCCAAATATATTGAAGAAGGCAATGTTGGGAGATCTGCCTCTCCACAATTCATAAGGAGTCTTGTTGTGAACTTTGATGATGAGGGAGCGATTCTGAGTGAAGCACGCGGTATTGACAGCTTCGGCTCAGAAGTATTTAGGAAGCTTGGCTTCAGCAATCATAGTCTTTCCTGCTTCAATCAAAGTTCTGTTCTTTCTTTCCACTACTCCATTCTATTATGGAACTCCAGCGGTAGAGAAATTATGATCAATTCCATGATCATCACAATATTGGGCAACACCATTGTTTGTAAATTCGGTTCCATTATCTGAACGCACGGCAACAATGTCATCCAATTTCTGAGTTTGGAGCTGTCTAAAGAGAGCGGTTATGATGCCATAAGTATCATATTTAGAGGCCATCATTTCCACCCATGTATATCTTGAATAATCATCAACCACCATAAGTGTATAGCGGTTTCCTCCTATACTGGCGGTTGGGACAGGTCCAAATAAATCCATGTGCAGCAGTTGCAAACAGCGGTTCGTTGAAGGCGCGGTTTTACAAGGAAATGACTGTTTGGGCTGCTTTCCAAGCTGGCATGCTTTACACTTTTCATCATGATGGTCAGCCACTTTAGGTAGTCCTTTTACTAGACCATCCCTGTGCATTTTTGCTAGATACTTGAAGTTCAAGTGGCTGAGCCGCTTATGCCATAACCACCTGCTTTCACTTATATTTTTGGCTACAAAACAGAGGTCATCAATAGAAACAATATTGCTTAAATCAATTATATAAACATCACCTGTTCTGTTGCCAGTCAGTAGAGTGACTCTAGAGGAAGCATCTTTGATATAACAGCTAGTTGATGTGAAGATGCAGTTCATTCCTTTGTCACAAAACTGAGATATGGAGAGAAGGTTGTGCTTGAGTCCTTCTACTAGTGACACATTTTCAATAGTCACTTTTCCTCATTTGATTGCTCCATATCCTACTGTTTCTCCTTTTTTGTTGTTACCAAACACTACTGGGGGACCTTTCATTTGGATGAAACTGCAGAGTAGATCTGAATCTCCAGTCATGTGTCGTGAGCATCCACTATCCAAATACCAGAGATCCTTCTTCTTCTTAGCGGTTCCAGCCATAAAACATGAAATCTGAAAAATAAACATGAAAGGTTTTGGTCCCCCTTATTCCTTGGGTCCTAGGGTTAGCAGCTTTTTGGGACCCACACCTGTTTGACCTTAGGATTTTTACGTCCCTTGGCATTGGGTGTGAATCTTAAAAGACAATGACCAGCACTATGACCAAAATCGGCACAGATAGAACAATGAATTAAGCCAGGTTGTGGTTGCGGTTTTACAAATCCATTACTGACCTTCGTTTATCATGTTTTACTGGGTCAGCGGTTTTGGATTTAACAAAGCTAACCTTCTTGAGTTCCACCTTTCTCTTAGGTGCGGCTTTAGGAAATATAACAGGATATTCCTTAAACCGACTAGGAGCGGTTTCATCACTCAATACTTCTTTGGTTGCCTCAGCCGCTGTGGATTTCTCTTTCCACTTTGGATCTCTCCCAGTCTAGTTTTTAGGATACTCATAGAAATAATTTTGCTTTTTATTTCTTGTGTTGAGCCCTTTTTACCAGCATGATTCACCTTAGGAATTTCTTTGGTTTGTTCAGTTGGTTTCACACCACCTTCAGCATAAAGACAAGGACACTTACACCCATCATCAGTTTTAAATCCTAATCCACTTTTCTCCTTAGAGAGAATTTGTGAATTAACGATTTGTTCCATGGTGACTCCAGACTTAGTCCACACATCGGTCACTTTTTGAAGTTCATCCCTTCGTGCAGTAAGATCATGGATTCGGGTGTTAAGAACCTCGGTTCTGTCCTTAAGGTAGCGGTTTTCTTCCACAATAGAAGCTATCCCAACAATTTGGAGCTTGAGTTTTTCAATCTCCTCCTTATGGGACTTGCACTCTTTTGGGAATATTCAAGTTCCGCAGCCATTAATTTATATGCCTTTTTAAGCACAGTGTGTTGTTGACAAATGACATTAGCACGTTCAAGTACCTGGTCATCATGGCTTTGTTCGGTTTGATCCTCAGGAGAGTAGTTTGGTGAAGTAGGAGTTTTGCCTTGTTTAGCTTCAGGAGTTCTTGGTGAAACTGACTTCATTTGATGGAGTAGGCAGTGGAAGGGCTTTCGTCAATTTCAACATTTTCTTCAAATCCCATTAGGCAAAGATTTGCAACTCCTTCATCTTCATCACTATCATCTGTATCAGAACCCATCCATGTTAATGGTTGTTCTCCTTGTTCAGCAACCATTCCCTTCTCTTGAAAAACTTTTTGTTGAACGGTTTCTTGGCAGGAGCGGCTTCATAGCGCGGTTTGGGACAACTGGAGGCAAAATGACCTGGTTGTCTGCAGTTGTAACAAACATCATCCCTTTTCTTAGCATCAGCTGCTTTGTTGAATCTGGTTTGAGGGACAAACTTTGCAGGGCCGCCTGACTGAGATTGAGCTTGTTCTTTCTGAACTTGGTGTAGTTTTTCACATAGAGAGCAAACTCATCATCATCCATGTCATCAAAGTCAACTTGAGTAGAACTAGATGCTACACTTTGAGAATTTTGAGATGGAGTGTAGGATGATGAGATTGCTGAGGTTGAGAATAGGGTTGATGATGTTGAGGGTAAGGTTCATGAGGCGGTTGGTAATACTCTGGAGGTGCGGTTTGAGAAATATATCTTGGAATATTTGGATCAAAAGAAGCGGTTTGTAAATGAGTATTGATGCGGTTTGAGGTGATCTGGATTGTAAACTGGAGATGTGGCATTGTTGAAAGCGGCAAGAGAAAGAGACTTGAATCTGTTTTCGGTTTCATGAGCTTCCTCAAGCTTGAATTCAAATACCCTTAGCATGGCATAAAGATGACGAGATCAAGAGCTTCCAGATCTTTGTTGTCTTCAATGTGGTAGTTTTGATCAGCCATTTGCTACCAAGAGATTGCATGAATCTCATGTTCAGGTCAGTATTGGAATACTTGTGCCCTAGAGAGAAACATACATTGACAATTTCCACGAAACGCTCATAGCATTGGCGAAGAGATTCCTTGGGTCTTTGACATAGTAATCAAAGAGCCTTCTCTGTTGGTAGAGGCAGTTCTTCTTGGTGTCGGCATCTCCTTCCAGAAAGTCAATGATGCCATCCCATGTTTCCTTTGCGGTATTGCAATCTAGAACCTTTGAGTGAGCTCTTAGATCAATAGCTGATACAAGCATGGACATAGCTCTACATCAAAGTCCACATTCCGTTGATCAGTTTCGGTCCATTCAGCTTCCGGCTTCTTGATTTCCGCGGTTTGTCCAGCAGTACCTGCATCAGGGTTAGCCTTCATCGGGACATAGGGTCCATTAACAATTGCAGTCCATAATCTGCGATCCTCAGATATCATGTGCTTCTTCATCCTATCTTTCCAGAAGATGAAACTATCTTCATTAAGAATAGGTAAGTGATTAGAGTTGGATGTCTGCATCATATGGAGTTTATGTTTGCCATTGGATCAGCACCCAAGCGGTTAAGCTTGAAAATGATTTTTGGTGGATATGCTCTGATACCACTTGTTGGTCCCAAAGGGCAACAAGGGTATAGAACCGCTAGAGGGGGGGGGTGAATAGCGGTTTAAAATCTTTTTCGAAATACCCTTGAAAATCAACCAAGTACTTATCAGTTTGGTCTATTGCGGTTTAAAGCACTAGAACCGCTCAGATAAAATGCACAGCGGAGTTTTGCGGTTTTGTCCAAACTGAGTTATAAAGAGTTGGGCGGTTTAAGTGGTTGAAAAGGGAATGATGCAACTGACAAGGCACAACTGAAGTATCACAAAAGTATGCAAATCATTTATCAAGTCATTTCACATGAAAGTAAAAAAGCTCATAAACATAAATGTAATGACAAGACAGAAAATAAAGATCAAGGACACACAATTTGAAGAGGTTCGTTCTTGAAAGAAATACGTCCTCTACCTAGGTGGTTAGCCTAGGATTTTCTAATAGCTACTAGACTTGTATTGATTTAGAGGAGTTTTTACAAGATTACAAAAGAATCCAAACTCTAAATAAACAATCTAACCTAACAATGCTATTATAACAACCTGTGTTTTCGAGGTATATAATCTATAAGAAAATATACTCCGGGTGTGTAGTGTGGAAAGAAATCAAGAGCTCCAAATATCTAAGTGATGGTGAGCAAATGATTACTTTCTGTGCAAGGCTGAGTGTGATGATTTGAAGGCTTGAAGCTTTAATGAAGAACTCTGGGTTTGCTAAGGAGATGATGAAGAGATGAGTATCTGGGTTTTCAATCTTCAAAGCAAACTTGAATACTTGGGATATTCTCTTTGAAGCTCAGCAACCTTCAATGTTGAACAATGAAGGCTATTTATAGTGAAGACATTAGTGACCATAGGACAATGAGGTGAGTCATTGTATGGCGGTTTATGCGTTGTCACAATCCCATTGGTTGACTGTCACTGTCGTCCTTTGCTTTGCTTTGTGGCAGGAAGTTGTTGGATCACTACCTGACATTGTCCTTTTAGTTGTTGAAAAGTACAGCGGTAACTTTTCAAAAAGTGAGACAAACCGACATTCCAAGAATAACTGAACCATGACTTGAAGTTTAAGGAGAAGTCACCAGTCATTCATTTTTACGGTTGAAAAGCGAATGTTGTCTTCAAGGAGTAAATGACGGCAATAACTTCTTCAATATCTTGGTCGGCGGTTCCACCAGATGCATGTGCGGTTTTCATGAATGAACTTGAAATGCGGTTTCATCAAAGACACAGACTGCGGTTTGATGAAGGACTACAGGCATCATGTTGGCGGTTGAAGATGGCGGCTTGAGGACACTAACCGCTAAGAATAAAACCGATCATAACTCAGCCTAACTACTAAAAATCTAGAAATGGACTTGTCTAAAAATTGAAGTAAAACTTCATTTACATGTAAACCTAAAGTCCATAAAAAGACACGTGGAATGGGTCAATCAAATCAGGTGGGTGTACTAACAATGATCCTAACACATCAACTCAAGGAAATTCATGTACATCAGTTGCTCCGAACTTCGATAATAGTGCGCCGAGTGAAGATTAAGTTGCACTGTACAATGCGCCTGATGCTTTCACTCACACGC
>JAOWBW010000484.1:118863-556332 GCA_026119855.1 Campanula takesimana
CGATGGTTTTATTTGCTGCTTCAACCGCGCCATTTGCTTGGGGACGGTAAGGAGATGACTTGTGCTTGGTGATCTTGTATTCTACCAAAAGTGCATCCATTTCCTTCTCAAAGTGAGAAGCCGTTTCGGAAATGATTTCATGAGGCACGCGTATCGGCACATGATATTAATCTTTACAAATTCGGCCACTTTTTTTGCGTTGAGGGTCCGATAGGCTTGTGCTTCGACCCACTTCGTAAAGTAGTCGACTGCCACTTAGACGAATGACTGCCATTGCTCCCGGCAGGATGAACTTTACCGATGATGTCTATCCCCCAACAAGAGAAAGGCCAAGGTGTGTGCCATGTTGTAAAGTTGCGAGGGTGGAGCATGTTGCAGATTAGCGTGGAATTGGCACTTGGCACACCTTTTGACTCTCGATACAGTCTCGTTCCATTGTGCTCCAATAGTAACCAATGCGAAGTATCTTCTTGACTAGCATAAACCCATTCATGTGGGGTCCACCACTCTCCTTCGTGAACTTCACACATTATCTCTTGAGCTTCGGCCTCATGGCGCATAAGAGATTGTTCCCGTCGTGGTTCCTTTTATAGACTCAGTCCCCATCAGTACGTACCGAGAGGCTAGCCTTTGCAAAGCTGCTTGAGACTTCTTGGCTATTCTCGGGATAAGTGCCATCTTTGAGGAAATTCATGATATCCGAATACCACGGAGAGTTTGTCTGAACCTCGTTGATCTCGATACTTATGCAATATGCCGGACTGTTCCTTCGGAAATTTTGAAAGGCTTCACCATTTTCCCTTTGGGCATTTCGACTAATGAAGCTATAGTGGCCAGTGCATCGGCGAAGCGATTTTTTCCCTTGGCAGCTAGTTGAAAGTGATCTCTTGGAATTTTTCAACCATTCTTCAAGGTGTTGACCATACTGTCTGGAGAGATTGGGTCTTGGGTTCGCCATTTACCCGATTGCTGATTGATAAGGAGCAAAGAGTTGCCGAATACTTCTTGTTCTGTGATGTTTCTTTCGAGAGCTGCTTCGAGCCCTGCTATGCATGCTTCGTACTCGGCAATGTTGTTGTAGCTTCGAATTCCAGACGGATGGCAATGGGAGTGTAGATGTCTTTTGGATCAACAAGCAATATTCGTATACCAAGCCGTGTTTATTGGCGGCGCCATCGAAAAAAAGTTGCCAAGTGCCACTTAATTTCCTCAGTTGCAGTACAAATTAAATGCTCGTCGGGAACTGTACATCTTCCCCCTTCACTTCGTCACACGGGAATTCGGCAAGCTGGTCACTGAACACTTTCCCCCTGACGGATTTTAGTGTGACGTAAGTTATATCATAGCCGGCGAGCATGAAGTACCATTTGGCTATTCTTGTTGACATGAAAGGCTTCTCGAAGATGTAGCGAGCGGGTCCACCTTTGCTACTAGCTTGACCGGAAAAGCTTCCATATAGTGTTTGACCTTTTGAGTGACCCAACACCATGCTACACATGACTTCTCTCCAGACAGAGAGTTCTTTTCGCCTCCTTGGAATCGGCGACTGACAAATAAATGGCATTCTCCTTTGTGGACCCCCGTTGCTCTTGTGCTAACATAGCCCCTAGGGCTTCATCATTGACAGTGAGATAGAGAAAGAGGTTTCTCCTTGTGCGGCGGAACTAGAACAGGAGGGCACGTCCAGTAATGCTTCACTTGGTCGAAGGCTTCTTGGCACGCGTCGGTCCATTCTAAAGCCACATTCTTCTTGAGTAGCTTGATGATTGGCTCGCACATGGAAGTGAGTTGGTGCACAAACCGACTGATGTATTGCAATCTGCCCATGAAACCCTTGATCTCTTTCTACGTCTTTGGAGGAGGCATGTCAATGATTTGCTTGATTTTGGAGGGGTCTGCTTCAATTCCCCTTTCAGTGACCATATAACCAAGGACTTTGCCTCGGATAACCCGAGAACGTGCACTTTGCAGGGTTGAGCCTCATCTTTTGTTGACAAAGCTTTTCGAAGAACTTGCGGAGATCGATTAAATGTTGACCATCGGTCCCTTGGAGTGAATGATCATGTCGTCCACATAGACCTCAATTTCTTGGTGAATCATATCGTGGAACAAGTCTGTCACGGATCTTTGTAGGAAGCCCAGCGTTTCTTAACCCCAAAATGGCATGACTGTGTAGCAAAAGGTACCCCACGGTGTTGTGAAGGCTGTCTTTATGTTGATCTTCCTCGGCCATGAGAATCTGATTGTACCCAGCGAACCCATCCACGAATGAACGAACCTCCGTAGGCAGCAGTGGAGTCGACTAGCATGTCGATATTAGGGACTGGAAAATCATCCTTTGGGGAAGCTCTGTTCAAGTCCCGGAAGTCCACACAAACTCGAACTTGCCGTTTGCCTTTCTGACTGTCACGATGTTGGCTAACCATGTTGGAATACTCGATAACCTTGATGAAACCCACACTGAGGAGCTTGTCAATCTCTTCTTTGACTTGCAGAGACCATTCTGGCTTGATCTTTCTGAGCTTCTGCTTTACTGGCTTGGCATCTTCTCTGATCGGAATTCTGTGCTCCGCTACCTTTCTGTCCAAACCCGGCATGTCTTTGTATGACCATGCGAACACATTTACGAACTCCCGTAGTAGTGCAGTCAGTCTGTCTCTGTCGTCCCCTTGAAGAAGCTTCCGATCTTAGTCTCTCTTGGTTTCTTCTCGGTACCCAGATTAACAACATGCAATTCTTCGTCAGCCTTTGGACCATTTTCACCACGACTACGGACTTTTGAGCAAGTTCATTTAAGTATGTTGTGTTTTCGTGTCTATTTCATCATAATTTGAATCGTTATTAACTTGTTCGTTAAGTTCATTATTAGTTAATTCATCATTTATGATGTTTGCAATCTCAGGGTACTCAGAAATATCAAATTTTTCATTAGCAAAGAAAGGAAACACACGCTCGGCTATGGCCTCCAAATCCTCTTGGGTGAGGGTATTAGAGACACTCTCGGACTCAAAGTAAGTGTGAGCCGCTCTTCCTTTGTTGCTGTGCGGGGCATGCAACCCATTTCTTGGACTAAGAATTCTTCAGATACCACGGGCCCTTTTGTAGAATACCAATTGTTGATCGGCTCGGAGCTTGGCGAGATCTCACTGATAGTCTCGTTCATGATGACGGTGTCATGGATGGCGTTGACTTGGCATTCATTCATTATGGCAAGCTCTTCGAACATGGAGGCTAAATCTGTTAGTTCTTCCCCCACGGTGATTTCTGTCTCGGATTCTATAGTCACCTTCCTTCCCCACCATTCACGGGGCGACATGGGAGTTGGTTCCCTTTCGGATTTCTGGATCTCACAATCGGAGAAAATTTCGAGACCGGGCTTTTTGACACCCTTATTGTTAACCCATGGCTCGGGAAAGATCATGTATGGAACGTCTTCCCCTTGGCGGACAAAATAGCCATTCAACGTCTTGCGGTAAGGCCTTAGATTAGGGACCTCATAACGACGGCCTTCTTTACGAGCTCGGGCCTTTTCGTTCTTGATTGGTTGCTCGTGTTTTCAAGTCTTCTTTGGAAGGCTCGTACCCCAAACCAAATGTGTTCTTGACAAATGGGACTTGCACAGGATGTAGGATTCCTGTTGATATTTCCCTAGGCCTAAACCAGGGAAGTAGTCCATATTCCTCATCATGCGGAGGACTTTGTGGTTGCTGGGGGTCCATGATCCGTTTCCCCTTCTTTGTCAATGGCGTTGATTGAGACGCCGGAGAGAGTGGAGTCTGGTAAACCATGCTGAACTTGGTGGACGGGCTCACCTTTTCTGTGGATAGTGACGTTTTCAGCCATGACGGTCACTATTTCATCACCATTTCGGATCTTGACACATTGGTGGAGAGTTGACGGTACGGCATTAGCACTGTGAATCCATGGTCGACCCAAAAGTGAGTTGAACGAGGCCGGGATATCAAGCACTTAGAATGGAACGGACATGACCATGCTCCCAAACTCAATGTCTATTTCAATCATACCCATGACTGTACGGGCGGTGCTGTCATAACCTCGGATTACTTGAGTAGGAAGGCTTCAAATCGGAATCCTTAAGCCCCAGTATGCCCATGATTCTGCCAGGCATGAGATTGAGTGCGGAACCACCGTCCACTAAGACTCTTGAGACGGGCCTCCCCCTTGCTCGTATCTTGAGGTAAATAGCCTCGTTGTGGTCGGAACCAAATGGTGGAAGGTCCATATTGGCAAAGGTGATGACGTTGCCAAAATGAATGTGACCAATCATTGCCGTGAGGTCCTCGGGAGTAGTATCGGGAGAAACTGATGTATCATCGAGATTGCGGATGACAAGATCTCGGTGTTTCTTTGAGGATGCAATGAGGTCCCAAATAGAGATGTTGGCTTGAGTTTTCTTGAGTTGGACAAGTAGAGGGTCTTCGGGAGTGTCGCGAGCTTGTGGCCTTTGAGAAGAGGAGCTTGGTGCGGAAGTGGAAGGGTTGCTTGCTATGACTCGACCGGATCGAGTTAGCATGTTGACATTCCCATCTTGCTTCTTTTTCCTATTCTCTAGTACTTCCCTCATTACCTCATCGTAAGTCACTACATAACAAGAATTGTCAAGTTTATTCATAACATTGGGGCCCCCATTCACAATTGGGATTGAATGGGTGGTCCCCTCGAGTTCTCCTATCTCTATTACATTGACATGTTCGTCATTAGTCACTACAAATTCTTTCTTGTCTATGAGATCTTGAATGATATTGCGGAGAACGAAGCAATCCTCGGTGGTGTGGCCACTATATTGGTGGTAGCCACAATATTTGTGGTGAGCATGATTGGGGTGGACCGTCTTGGGTTGGTACCCTTGCACGGGTGTGACTTGGCCCTTTGCTTTGAGGACTTCGAACACTTCGGTTTGAGTCATGCCTTGGAGAGGCGTGTAGACACGGTCATTTCGAGACTTCTTCCCTTGGGGCGGAGGAACCTTTTTGTAATTCCCCTTATCGATAGTGACGGCGTTGACCGAGGCTCTTTTGTGGAGTTGGAAGCGGCCTTGTAGCGGTAGCTAGGAGTGGCCTTCTTAATCTCCTTGAGAAAGTCATCCATGCGTACCCCCGCCTCATACATTTGGGAGAAGTCGGAGTAGCAAAGCCCCACTTAGGTGGGTGCGGAGATCAATCTTGAGGCACTTGAGAAAGATGTCCATTTGCTCTTTTGTGTTCGGCCTCTCAACAATTTCAGAGAGTTTGTCATTCCATCTCCTTGTGAAGTCGATGAAGGACTCGTTGTCTCTTTGAGTAGTGTTCTCTAGCTCTTTCCTTGTGGGCCGGTGAGTGGTGTTGCCTTGGTATTGGTTCTTGAAGGCAAGCATGGCGGAGTCCCAATCAAGACGGACAGTGAGCGGGGAGAGTAGCATACCAATCTTTTGCCGCCCCCTCGAGAGTGAGAGGAAAGCATTGAGCCATCACCTTGGGGAGACCTTCTTCGGAACCATTGCCCAAATATAAGTCTCAATGTGAGCCATAGGACAAGAGTTGCCCTTGAATTTGCTTATGTCGGGCATCTTGAACTTATCGGGAAGAGCGGCCATAGTACTCATGAGGATGGATGATTGATAAAGGCTTGTGTCGGAGCCTTTCCCCATGTTGAGCCCGTTGAATTTTTGGTCAATGTAGGCCATGATAGAATCCACCATTTTGGGCTCATTGTTCTCGGAACTCGGCTCTCCCATTTTCTTGGTGCGGGTGTTGATATAAGGACTTTTGAACAAACCCTCGGTCCATTCGGATTCATCATCATTATTCTTGTTCTTTCCCTTGGCAAGATTAGTGAGCTTTTCTTTCATTAGCTCCATCTCGGCCTCGTGGGCCTCCCTTTGGCTGTCGAGGTGGGATTGCCAAATGTCGTCTTTGCTTTGTGCCTCCTTATTAAGGGTGGAGACTTTCTCTTGGAGGAGTTGGACCATGGTTGAGAGCTTTTCGAGAGACATGGTGTTTCTGCTTCCGGTCATGGTTGATGTAGGAGCTGTTGGAGTGATCTCTTCACGGACTAACCGATTTGCCGAATCCCGGTAGACTCTGTAAGTACCAATTGTACCTATATTGCATAAGAGGCCCTTGTCAGTCTTGAGTAACACTTGCGGTCCATGAAGAGGTTTAGAACACACAGTTGGGCACACGACTCGAACCACATAAGAAAAGACTCTTTTTTTTTTTTTTTTTTTTTATATGTCGGAGGGAATGGATCCCTTTTGGGGTTTCTAAGAAAATAATGGAATCGTCACACTAGTATATAGACCATCTCGCGGTCCCATATACTCATCGGATTCCAGCGCGCTTGTGAATCCTACATGTATCGGGATTAAACTAAATTAATGTAGTAAAGCATACATGCGGGGACGGATTTTTATTTTCGTCCAAAATAACCACTTTTGGGGACAGACTTTTATTGCGTCCGTTTCAACAAGTTGGCATGTATGATTTGAAGACATTAGTTTAGGGAAATCTCGGTACATGGAAACCGACTTGAGTCACGGAGTGTTAGACCTTAACTAGAATTGTGTGGCTTGTGCTCAGCTTGAATATGAGGCTCAAAGGTCACCCCGGCATGTAGTCTTGAACTAGGCCACGGGCTGAGGTTTACCGCTTCGAAAGAGCCAAGGTCTGGTGGAGCTTGAAACTTTCTAGGACGGGCCTCGACGGTTTGGGGTTGGACTTGTGCGACTCGATAGTGAGCAGTTCATAGGAATATGTGCATGTAGTGTGAGGTCTAACAAGTGACAAAAAAAAATTTATTATTTTTTTTTTAAAAAGAAAGAAAAACAAACAAAACACATAAGCACATAAATTACAACTCCCGAATCACCCGTGTGACCGGTAATTAAAACACAAAATTAAAACAGTCTGAGGGTTCAATTCTGCTCTGATGCAGGCAACTGTGCCCACACCCCACTGTTCTGCTCAGTCACTGAAACCTGTTTCTGTTCTGGGAACCAACCCAGAAGCGTGCGCCTCTGAGTGTTGATGCGGGACGCCCGTGCATGGTGCAATGCTATTAGGAGGCGCGCGCTTCTGGTCACACCTGTCAGAATGTCAGATTTTGGACTCAGGGGATTACCCTGGTCCTATGTGCATATTGTAACCCCTGCAGAAATGATTAGTGCAGAATAGCAGAAGAAGAAGATGAAGAACATGAAGAAGTGGGCGATTCTGGTCCTTGATTCGGGATGCGCGCGCCTTAGGCTGAAGAGGCCAGACGCGCGCGCCTCCCCCATCAGGAATCAGAATGCCCAGAAAAGATGTAGATTTTGATCAGATGCAAAGTTTAACCCTCAAAACTCCCCAGCGGAGTCGCCACTGTAGATACCCCGGGGGACCACGACATGGCTAGAGCGCGTGAATTATCCTAGGATGTCTAACTTGTTTTAGAGTCACCACCTATGTTTTGAGGAACATAAGAAAAACCTATTAATTATAGCCTAAGTTTGATTACGAAAACAGAGATTCTTTGTTTTGAGGTTCGGGGGTTAGATTACGAGATGGGAAGTACCGAAACACACATCTCGCCCAACTAAAGTTGGTCTTGCTTGATCAAAATCTACATGAATGATAACGTTCTTCTTCTTCTTCTCTTTAAGTCATAAAAGGGGTTTTAAAATAGAGTTTGGAATGTAGGAGATAACTCCTTAACCAACCTCAATGAGATGAGGTGATCATTAGAGTCATGTCCCAAAATGATTTGGGTGATTGCACATTTGATTAGAGTAAAAGAGAGAGAGGAGATGAAGTAGAAAAGAAAGGAAAAGATGGACTTTTACCTACAATTTGAAGACCTTCAAATATTGCTTGATGAGATCCTTGGAGAACCTTTGGAAAGTGGTTTTGGTATAGTTTTTGTAAGTTCAATCTTTTGTCCTTGAAAATGGAGGTAAAGGAAGGTTTTTATAGGTGAAAGAGGGGTGTTTTTGGTGCCAAAACTCAGTCACCAAGAAATCCTTCCCGGGCAAAAATCCTGTAAATTGAGCAAGGGAGAGAATCCTGGCCAGAAATCTGTAACTGACGCCCAGAGGCGCGCGCTTCCTGATTTGGGGGCGGGAGGCGCGCGCGCCTGGCTCCTCCTGTCGGAGGCGCGCGACTCAGAGAAGGAAATTTTGACAGAATGGACTAGAAAGTCAGCCCTGTCATTCAGTTTAGTCCCTGGACTTAACGAAGTCAGTCAGGAACTTAACGGAAGTGACAGAAACTAACGAGAAACACTTAAAATGGGGGGAGAAACACAAGATCAAGTGTGCAATCGGGGTGAGCGGTCCAAGGCGGGGTGTCTACACTAGTCAATATAGTTTTATAACTACTAATGATTTTATGTCTTTTTGAGTTATGAATATCCTAGGTTCAAAAGTTAAATCATTTTTAAAGTTTCAAGAAAACTTTTATGTGCCTGTACGTGCCTCACTCTATGCGCGCCCAAATACCTTATGCGCCTTATTCATTCTGCGCGCGCCATTGAGTATTGCGCCTATCATGTGCCCATTAAATATTGCGGCTCAATCAGTGCTCCCTTATTTATTATCCTTATGATTGAACATATTAAATTTCACAAGTACCAGGTATGTTTTTATTTATTGCATAGAATCTGTCTTTTGACATTCCATGATTGTTCAAGGGTACTTGTGCAATTAATTTTTCCCTCGTTTTCATTTTTCAAAATATTTATTTTCTGGGGATATATTTCTTGCACCCCAAACTTACACCAAAACAAATGTTTTTGGGGTTTGTGCAAAAATTAGTTAAAATTGCTCATACACTTACAAGGGAAGTGGAGCAGATTTTATTTACTCAAGGTGTAGCATCTTTCGTACTTTGCGTCATTCAGCATTAATGGGCGTTCTTTCGCCATTTATGAGCCGTACCTTTATATCACTTCATCATAAATGCGCCGAAATTTCTTTCCCCCCATTAATACACATCTCTTTAACTTCCCATTTTTCTAAAAATCTAAACCTATATATTGCCTTACACCTCCTATTTTTTTTCCATTTTCATGATTGCTTTTCTCTCTCTCTTTAACCCCCTCTTCCGCCTTCCTTTCTCTGTCTCTCTGTTTCTCTCTCTCTATATATATATTCATCTTCCATTTCTTCACTTCTCTTGCATACATGGGTCCAAAGAAAACTTCTACATCTAAATCCAAAGTTCAAGACGAAATGGTATGAATCTCTAACTCTATACCTCTAAATTTTCTGCAATTTTTTTTCGGTTCTAAGTTCTCGTTTTGTTAAAACCTGAAAATCTATTTTCTTTGATAAATCTTGTTTTGGTTGACCGTTTTCGAAATCATTTGTTAGGTTATGTTCATTTTGTGATTTTGAGTCTTTTGATTCCAACTTTACTACGATCAATGCATTGTATTTTGCGAATCTGAAAAATCTCCTTTTTTGGTTTTCAAAATTTTCGGACCTTTGAATCTATTTTCTAGATTTGTTTTTGTTTTGTTCTAGATTTGGTTTACATATTTGAGATCCTTGACTTCATGCGGTCATTTTGATATATTGTATGTTTGTTTTGGTGAAGTTTCATGTTTTATGTGTTCTTGGTGTTCTTGGTGTTCTTCGAGCACTCAAGGACATGTTCTTCGTGTTCTTCATTTTCTTGCATGACTTGGGTTTCTTGAATTTCAAAACTTGTTTTCAAAATTACCTGTTTTGATTCTTATTCCTTGCATTCGTATGCTTTACTTGTGTTTGTGATATTTTGTGTGTTTTCATACTAAGTATAAGTTTTTCATAGTCATGCGCCTAAGTGTAAATATATGAGCCTAATCCTCTGCGCTCTCTTTATCCTTGGGCCTTCTTTTGCGTCTGGGATGTTTTGCGCCTAGTTCCATTATGCTCCTATATTCATACTTAGTCAATTTTTCTGTGTTAAATTTTTATTTAGTATTTTCATAGAACCATGATATGCGCCTCGTAAACTCTATGCGCCTATGTTGATTATACGCCTCAACTATTGTATGCGCCTCTAGGTGATTACAACAGTTCTGCGCCTAATTAACTTATGCGCCTATCTTTTACTTAGCTCATTATCATAGTTCTATGCGCCTGATACACTACTAATTTCACTCAATGTTTATTTTTTTTAGGATATTGCAAATTTTAGACCTGGTGAAACCTTTAATATCACTGAGTTAGCTGCTGAATCAATGGGCATTGATATTATGGAATACATCAGAACAGCTGGTCTTCTGCCTCTATTCCCTCTGGATCAACCCTTCTACTCTCCACTTCTTGTTGAGGAGTTCTTTTAAACTACCAAATTCGTGGAGTTACCAACTGATACTGAAGGACTTGTGCGCTATCGAATTCGCGCAGTTGTACAAAATGTTGAAATCACCATTTCTGCTGGCACTCTCAAGCACGCAGTAAATTTCAACACAACTGGCCCTCAAAGCATCGCTGGTAAAGCCAACCTTATTCAGTCGCCGCGCAGAACATTGTTGCGCGCACCTATCTCAATAGCCCCACTCTTCTGAATAACATCAAGAATGTTGAGATTATGGATGGAGGAGATCTATTAGGACATATAGCGCATCTCGTTGATGCGTCTATTGTGTTCAAATCTGGAAATGTGAATAGATTCACGGTGGAGCAGTGGGAATATACTACTGCAATAATGGGAAAGGCCAAGCTCAATTGGCCTCAAGTTCTGTTCAAGACTTTGCTAGACCAGATTGATAAATACAACACGAACAAGAAGGAAGGGAAGACGAAGTTTAAGACCCACTGTAGAATCCTCACTAAAGTCTTCCTTACCTACCTAGCCCTTGCTCAATTCCTTGAAGAAAACCCTGTTTATAAAATAGATGATGTACCAGTTTTTGGGAAAGACAACCTTGTCTTGACAAGGCGCAGAAAGTGCATTGCCAAGCGCACGCCTAGAGTTAAGGGTGCTCAGTTAGTTGATGAAGAAACAGAGTCGGATGAGGAAATTGCTGAAGGCGCAGCAGATGACGCAGACACTGGAATTTCACCTATTATTAAAACTGGAGCGCCTTCTAGCGCAGTTCCAGGTGCAGGACAGGATCGTGGCAAAGGGATTGCTCCTGTTGAGCGTGGAGGTAGACCACCAAAGCGCCCTAGAACTGACAAAGAAGATCTTTATGCTATTAAACGCGCGCAAGAGGCTAATTTGGCTAAAGCACAGAAAAAGAGGGATGAAGACTATCAATTAAAGCAAGCTACTGAAATGGCTAAAGCAGAAAGGCGCAAAGGCGCAGGGTCTAGCACTGATGAACACGCACCTGCCCCTACTGTGCCTTCAAGAAGTCCACTCATGTGCCTGCCCTACTTTCCAAACCAACTCCAACTCCAGTTTCACTCACTTCTCATTAACAACAACTCAAAGATACACTATCCTCTGCTCTTTTTGGTGACTTAAGTGAAGATCAAGTTGAGGGGGAGCCAGAACCATTCAAGAGGTGTAAATCATCTACTGCGCCTGTGGCTCCTGCACCTCCTTTTGCTGCAGATGACCCCACTTCAAGTGATGATTATATCCCATCTCCCAGACACACTTTCATTCCTTCACCAATCAGGCGCCCTGATCCTTCTGCGCCTCATTCACCTTCTGCGCCTACTCCTCCTACTCCTGATATGTGTATGGTAATCTCTCTGCTTCAACAACTCCAACAAGGCCAATCTCGAATTGAGTCTCAGTTTGAGCTTCATACTTCCATGTTAACGAATTAGGCAGGCAAGATTGCTGCCATTAAGGGAGAGATAACGCGCATTGGCGCTGACATTAGAGACAAATATTTTCTGACTCCTCAGCAATGGAGCGATGAAATAGCTCAAATGAATGATATGTTCAAGCATACCCTTGCTAAACTTCGTGAAAGAATTACAGGCGGCATCATGTTGACAGATGGTCAGGCTTTCTTAGATGCCATAAAGCAAGTGGAGACTAGTGTTGCTGCGGATATAAAGAAGTTACTTGAGTTAGTCACTGGTGAAAGTGATAAGTTAGTGATTGTGATGGACAAACTGAAGGAAATCAAAGATGATCTAGAAAATGCTCCCAGCGCGCACATGGATATTGCACCCTCTTCTGCGCCCTCTTCAAGCGCAGGAATTAGTGCGCCATTTAACTCTCGCTCCTTTCTTTCAAAGTTAGATGTTTTTAAGGAGTTGATTGTTACTCATTTCAATGCTGCGCATTCTAGTGCAGACAGGCGCGCAGAAAGAACTTCAACTGACATTGTTTCCGTGCAAGCCTCTGTTGAAGCAAACCTTCAAATGATTGCTGAAAATTTCTCACAACAACAGGCCACTATTCAGCGCTCTATAGATGAGTATCAGGACATCAATGTTGGTCATCTGCGCTATATCAGAGATGGTGTTGCTGATATGTTCTCAAATGTCAATCGTATTCATCAACTTTCAAAGCAGATTCAGCGCTCGGTGAGCGAGATAGAAGAAGGATTGAAGGAAGACGACGCGCTTCCTCCCAACCCTTAGTTATTTCTTTTGATTGTAAGTTGTTAGAATCTTTTGAAGTTAGAACTTTTGTTAGTGATTTTAGTGCTTAATTGTTTTAGCACCTCTTTTGATTTTGTTCTGTTCAAAACTTGTAATCACCAACCCTTATATTTCGAGTTTTAATGAGAACAAAGCAACACATTTATCAAACCTTGTTCATTTAAACTCCTTATTTGTAGAACAATGAATGAATTGTTTAAAATCATATGCATTATATTTGAACTGTTTCATATTTTCATGCATTGAGTTTTAAACTTTGTTTAAACACATTTCAAACCAAAACTCATATACATTTTGAATGTGTTAACTGTTATTTCTATCTTTCCATTTGTAATGTTTTATCTTTATTGGAATAAATTAGAAATCTATATCTTGGATTAGTGTGTGCATTAACTTGAGACATGATTTACCAATTTCATTTATTTGGACATGTTATTATCATGTATAATGTTTGTCCCTGATATAGTAGGTAATGGCATCAATCAAATAGGGGGAGATTGTTGGGTATGCCCACATATATCTCAGTTTCAATGTAATAGGATTGATTAGATTTGATTGATCTATTACCTAAGTTTTATTTCATGGACTTAAGACCCATATGTAAGAAGTATTTATACTTCTTTTTTTAGGTAGTCCATTGTAATAGACTAGGCTTAGGAATAGGACAAGATATCAAGATTCAAGAAAAATCACAAGTTTATTTTGAGCCATGCGCCCATGCGCCTTCTCTTTATGCCATGCGCCATATCAGGCGCGCGCATGAGATAAGTGCCACATCATGGCGCGCGCATGTTAATGCGTCTGTATGGCCTATGCTCCCCTTTGGCTGACCGCGCCTCATTGTAAATGATTTAAACACTTGGTTATTTATTGAAGACATGAAGACTTGAAGAAATTTAAACTACGCCTATGATCCAACGGTGGTTAAATAACACGTATGCAACCGCAGCTAAGGACACCTGTCCATAACAGTCATATTTGTGTTATGTGTCTAACGGCTACAAAGGACAAGTGCTCCACTCAATGAGCTCCAACACATCTTTCCTTTAACCTTATCCACAAGGGATTTCCAACGGCTAGTTTTTGGAGCTCTACTATAAATACCCCATAACTTCAAACGTTTTGAAGTTGCTAAGAATCTCTGAATTTCTCTCTCAAGCATTTCTTGAAGATTTGAAGATTGCCTTTATTTCCCAGATTCCTCAAGAACATCTTCATACCTTCATACTTAGCCCAGATCCTCAAGCAAAAACACTTTAGTTTTATTGTGCTCTCAATCATAAAGATTTAAAGTGCCTTGAATCTAAATTTACACATGCACCTCTTTGAGTTTGATCACTTAGTTCTTTCTCAAAGAGATACACCAGTTTTGTCTAGGATTTGTTCTTTAATAGAATATTAGATCTTGAGTTAGTTTTGAGCTCAAAAGTTGTAATTTGTAATACTCACTCATATTATAAGATATTCATGAGAAATCCAAGACTAACCATCTTGGTAGAGGACGTAGATCTTTTCTTGATCGAACCTCTCCAAATAGCGCGTGTTTATTACTTGTTATTTACTTACAAGTTTATATCTTATGTCACTATTTGCTTGTTTACTCATTGTGGATTGATTGGATTGAATTGTGTTGTGTTTGTTATATCATTTGCCTTAGTTCCTTATTTCACCCACTTTGAGCCAAAATACTTAGAGTGTGTGTGCGCCCCCTTTATCATACTTTGCGCCTATTTACTTAACTAAATTCTGCTGTGCATTTCACTCACTCACTTAGGCACATTTCATAACGCTTATTTGATAAAGTGCGTATTTGCAATTGAGTTTATCAAAAGTATGAAAAGAATTTTAAAACAGCTATTTACCCCCCCCCTCTAGCTATTTTCCATACCCTTGTTGCCTTTTGGGACCAACAGGAGTCATGAAAATCTATAATTGCAATCCATGTATGATAATCAAGTTTCAAACTTGATTTTTCTACCCGAACGCTTAAAAACCATAAGGTAGAAAATTAGTTTTCTTGGAGAAAACGGACATGGATCGCAAGGTGCATAATTATTAAGCACGGCTAATATTGTAAAGTTAATTCATAATATCGATTATGATGAAACTTTATCACCCGTAGTCATGCTTAATGTTATTAGAATTCTAATTGTCATGACCTCATATTTTGAATATGAAATATGACAAATGGATGTCAAAACAACATTCCTTAACAGGAACACACTTTAGGATGTGTTTGATACAACCTAAAAGTTTTGCTAATTCAGAAAATTCTAATAAAATATGCAAGTAGCAGAAATTCATGAGATGGATTAAAGCAAAATAATTGGAGTGAAATTTTCATTTTGATGTAGTATTCAAAGAGTTTGAATTCATCAAAAATGAGACTTGTGATTATAATAAATTTAGTGGGAGCATAACATTATTCCTAGTCTAATATATGCGGTTGACATATAATTCATTTTGAAAGAGTTTCTAAATGAAAGACTTTGATAAAGCCGCCTATATCCTTGGACTGATTTATGGAGATAAATCTAAAACGTTGATTGGTTAAAGTCAAAGTACTGATATAGATAAGATAGTGAAAAGTTCACTATGCAAGACTCTTGGAGAGGTTACTTGCAAATGTCTAATGGCATCACTCTTGACAAGATTTAGTCTTATTGGAAGACTAATGTGCAAGAGCACATGATTAGGATTCCATATGCTTCGGCAATTGGATCCATCATGTAAGCCATGCTAATGTACTAAGACCGGATATCTCATATACTTGGAGTATAATTAGATAATACAAATCGGATTCTAGTGAAAGTCACTAGTTAAGAAACATCCTTATGTACTTGTGAAGAACTAAAGGATGCATTCTTGATCTTTGATGGAATGAAAGATGATCTTGTAATGATTACATAGATGCATTCTTCCAAACCAACAAAGATTAATATCGCAGTATGAATACATGTTTATGTTTAATAATTGTGTTAGAGGAGTTCTAAATACACCATTACTATTCTACAAAAGGTTGAGTATCTAGTGGCATGGGATGCTACTAGAAAATTGCTTGGACAAGGAGACTAATTAGTAAACTAGAAATCGTTTCTAGTATCACTAATTTAATGGACCTTCATAGTGACAATAATCGTTATTGCACAAGTCAAAGGACTAATATCATATCTAAACATATACTCGGACATTTCTATCTTATTCGAGAAATCGTCAAAGATGGGAGATGTCAACATATGCAAAATACCATATGATGATAACAAGGATAATCATCCTATATAAGCTCGCTTGCAATTATGATGGAGATCATAACTAGCTCAATAGGTATTGGATACGTGTTGATTGGGCCTAGTGCAAGTGGGAGATTGTTGGATATTATGCCCTAGGCCCTTGAGAAAGGCCTATGCGTTACATCATAGCTTCATTTTTATAGAGATAACAAACCCGATTATTATATCTTTTGCATGTTTATTATAATAGTTATGTCCCTAGAACTTATGAAGAGCTAGTATGAGTTTAATAGATAATCATATGATGATTATGGTGCATAGGATGCAGATTAAACTCGTGGGTACTTGTTGGAGAACAAGGTACTAGATAGACCCGTTATGAGATTTATGTCATGGTCAAATGTCATAATTAAATCTCATGATAGTCATACCATTTGAATCCTTAGACCTGAGATTATCATGGTCTTCCACATGATAAACATTATGTTTGACGTACTCAAACGCTACCT
Source organism: Campanula takesimana (assembly GCA_026119855.1). Lineage (NCBI taxonomy): Eukaryota > Viridiplantae > Streptophyta > Magnoliopsida > Asterales > Campanulaceae > Campanula > Campanula takesimana. The sequence continues at coordinate 135,138 of JAOWBW010000484.1, forward strand.
TTAACTGGGTGGTTATAAAGGCTATGATTGGCATAATCGGATTCTTGTAGGGAAGAATGATAAATCAAGATGGGATTTATCCCTCTATTAAGAGAGATATCTGCTTGGCCACTCGATGAGTGAGATTGATGATAGTGCATGGCTATGTCCAAATGAATTTATGTGTTCAATGTCATTTGCTCATATCAATCTACTCAAGATCGAGAAAGCATTGGACAACATAAGTTTATGTGGACCATGACTTATGTCCAATATAATATCGCGTGACAAAGGGATTGTGATATGTTCTATAAGGTAACTTTGGACATTCAAAGTTATACTAATTGGGTAGTCATAATGGCTTGCAAGATTCCGCTTATGACTTACAGGTTCTGAATGGTTCGAACTCGTTGCCAACTTAATATAATCCTATTGGGTCACACACAATAGAACGGATTGGAAAAAGGCAAAAAGTATGGGATTTTAGGACACTGACCTTACGGCCATATAGGTGGCGTACGGCTCCTATGGAGCCATACGGCTCTTTATGAGCCATACGGCTCCCTTCCCGATTCTATACAGTTTGTTTAGATTTCTTGTGTGACAAGGAATCCCGATCCCAAAAGGAATTAGTTCAAACCCTCATATAAATATATACAGCTGGGTTTGACAGTATCTAATGTTGATTTTGGAAATCATAACACATTGTTTTAGAAACAATAAAATATAGAGAGGTAGGATTATTGGTTTTGAGATTTAGAATCACCAAACCTCAATAATCAAAGAAGCAAAATAATTCCTACGAAGAAATCGTTTCTTCACCAAGCCTTGGATCTAGCAATCAACCAAGAAGGTGTTCTTGAGTCCATTTGACGTGTGGATACCGATAGAGGGTGTTTGCTTTAGCACCTTAAAGTCCGTGTTCATGGATTCGATCTTCAAGGGTTAGTTTCTTTGATCTTGTATTTATTCTAATCAACATGGACGGATCCATGTCTCATGGGTGTTTGATTTCATATGTTTATTCCGCTGCGCATGATGCATCAAAAACCAACAGATGTTCATGAAGAAAGAGGTCCCTTAGTAACATTTGGTGATAATAATAAAGGACAGGTTGCAGCATATGGAAAGCTCAAGAAAGACAAAGTGTGCATTGAAAGAGTCTCTCTAGTTGAAGGACTCAAGCACAATCTATTATCCATATCTCAATTCTGCGACAAATGATTAGAATGTCATTTTACTTCAAATAAATGTCTTATCAAGGATGGCAAAACTGGAGAAACCTTACATACTGGATATCGTAAGAAACATATTTATCTTATTGATTTTCAAAATATGAACTCTAGTACTAATCTTTATTTTGTAGCAAAAAGTGTGAGCGAAAATAGTTGGCTACGGCACAAACGCTTAAGTCACTTGAACTTCAAGTATTTATCAAAACTCAATAGGAACAATCTTGTAAAAGGACTTCCCAAAGTTGCTGATCATCTTGACAAAAAGTACGCCGCATGTTAACTTAGCAAACAATCAAAACAGTCTTTCTCCAGTTAGACATATTCCACAACTTCTAGATGTTTGCAACTGCTTCACATTGATTTATTTGGACCAGTTACCACTGCAAGTATTAGAGGAAACAAGTATACTCTAGTTGTGGTGGATGATTATTCAAGATACACATGTGTGGAAATGATGATTTCAAAAGACAATTGTTATCCTTAATACAACAACAGCAGGTTACCATTTCTAATGTCCCAGACTCTCTTTATTGGCTCCCTTCGACAAAAGGGAAGTTTTCCATAGCTTCGGATTGGCATACTTGTAGGGTGCAGCAACCTAAGAATGAAATTTTTGAATATTGTTGGCATACTCATATCCCTCTCAAAGTCTCTATTTTCCTATGGAGGCTTTTGCATAATGGCCTTCCAACTGATTTAGCCATTCAATTGAGAGGTGTCCTTATTGCTTCTTCTTGTGTTTGCTGCACTCAACATTCTAATGAGGATACAAAACATTTATTCGTTGATAGTGAAGTGGCGGTTGAAGTGTGGTCTTTCTTTGCTGCAATGCTTAGTGTTTCAGGTCATTTTAATGGGATTCGATCTATCCTTTTTTATTGGTGGTTTGGTAAACCGAAAGGTACTAATTCTGGCATTCTATGGCTTTGTCGTATCATTCCTTGCTTCATTTTATGGGAATTATGGAAATCCCGAAATAAGGCCAAATTTGAGAATATTTGTATGAGTCCTCGGATTATTATTGGAGCTGTTATAAAGCAGATTTCGGATGTTGTTAAGGCGTTCAATCTTGGTTTTCTGAGGTCTAACTGGGATAACCATATTTTTTATTGCTTTAATTTGTCTAAAGTTCTCCCCTCTACTCGCCAAATACGATTTGTTCTTTGGAAAGCCCCTTCTCATGAATTGTTAAAGCTTAACACGGATGGAGCATCAAAAGAAAATCCGGGTATTATGTCGGGTGGTGGTATATTCATAAAAAGGAATGGCGACATTCTGTTTGCTTTTTCTAACTTTTATGGGTATGGGTCTAATATGGTTGCTGAAGCTAAAGCTGTTTTAGATGGTCTTGTTTATGCGCATCGCTTTGGGATCACTAATCTTTGGCTCGAAATTGACTCTGAGATTTTGTTAAAAGTGTTGATTCATGATTACCATATTCCTTGGAGTATATGGTATGAGGTTCAGCAAATTAAAACTCTCTTGTCCGAAATTGGGGTTCGCGCTACTCACATTTTCCGTGAAGGTAATAAGGTTGCTGATGGTTTGGCTAATGTGGCTGCATTCTCTAAAGCATCGACGGTGTACTACTCTTTTGAGTCTCTTCCTCATAGCTTCAAAGGTCCGTATAAGTTAGATAAAGCTGCTATCCCTTATATTAGACTCTAACTTATGGATAGATTTTTGTATAGGCTTCTTGTTTTGATTGGTAGGTTCCCCATCCTTTTTTGTAGAGGATCTTACAATTTGTGTAAGACCTTCCCCTTAGTCTCTTTTCTCTAGTGGTTGAGGTGTTCATGTCCCCCACCTTGATTTGTACTCCTTTTTTCATTAATAAAATCTAGGGAGGTACCGCCCTCCTTTCGCTAAAAAAAAAAAAAAAAAAAAAAAAAAAAAATTGTTATGACATCTTAACCACTCTCTTTAGACTGCTCCAAACATAAAAACAAGATGACATCGTAAAGTGTTCGATCTAATAATGGAACAAAATTTAAAAACAACAGTGTTGCTCGATATTGTGATGAACATGGAATAGATCATAACTTTTCAACTGCTGGAGTTCCTCAACAAAATGGCGTTGTAGAAAGGAAGAATAGAACGTTGATTGAGGCTAGAAAAACGATGATAGCTGAAGCCAAACTACCTAAGTACTTTTGGGAAGAAGCTTTCAACACTGCATGTTTTACTCAGAAACGTTCCCTCATCAACAAAATTCACAACAAGACTCCATATGAACTTTGGCTTGGTAAAGCTCCCAACATTGCTTTCTTCAAAATCTTTGGATGCAAATGCTATATCCTCTACAATGGAAATGAACATAGAGGTAAATTCGATGCCAAAGCTAATGAAGGTATTTTTGTTGGGTATGCCAAACATTCAAAAGATTTTCATGTTTTTAATAGATCTACTTTAGTGATAGTTGAATCTGTACATGTTACTTTTGATGAACATTCTCTCATTGAGCCACATTTGGCTCAAAATGATTCTGATGATTCTATTGAGTCGATTGGGACAGGTGCTCCTATACAAGTTGCGCATACACAAGATCAAAATACATCTACTCAAGAAAATCTATCTACATCAGTTGCCCCTAATTCCATGAATAGCGCGCCTAGTGAGACTTCAGTTTCATCTTCAATGAATGACGCACCTATTGTATCTACTCCTGCGCCTCAATCTACTGTTGCACCTGATGTGACTCCCATTTTTAATTCTGAACCAATTTAACCCCCAAATTTTGATGATTTTGAATCTGGTAAAGACATACCAATTGAATACCTTCAAGTTACAACCACTCAACCCAACTTACCTCCTCCTGAAATTCGTGAAGTTAGAGGTCACCCAATCACTAATATAATTGGTGATCTAAATGTTGGGGTTCGTACAAGAAGAGTAACAAACTTTGATGCTTACACTGTATTATCTCTCAAATTGAACCAAAGAAGGCTGATGAATTGCTCCAAGATCCAAATTGGGTTATTGCAATGCAAGAAGAACTCAATCAATTTGAACAATGTAAGGTTTGGACTTTGGTTTCAAGACCACATGATCAAGGAGTGATTGGTACGAAATGGGTGTTCAGAAACAAGATGGATGAGAATGGAACCATCACAAGAAACAAAGCAAGGTTGGGTGCACAAGGCTACAAGCAAGAGGAAGGTATTGATTACGATAAAACTTTTGCGCCCGTACGAAATTGGTTGCACAAGGCTATCATAATTTTTCTAGCTTACGCTGTTCACAAGAAATTCAAATTATATAAAATGGATGTGAAAAGTGCGTTTCTAAATGGTGAACTCCAAGAACAAGTCTATGTAGATCATGTTGGGTTTCGTAGACACATGCGCAGCGGAATTAAGCATTTAAATTTTATGAAACCCAAAGCCCATAGATCCATTCATATGATTAAGTCAAATACAACAATATGAATACTAGAAAAAACTAACCCTTGATGACTTTGAATTTGCAACCTTGAATTCGATAGAAGCTTGAAATCTTGATCACGAACAAAGCAAGAATCACGAACTTTGAAGATGATGAATTTCACCCTCTAGTGGTATCCACACGTGAACGAATATCAAGAACACTTGATCTTGGTTGCTAGACCAAATTATGAAACACGTTTTCATAATTAAACATGAACTATATGGAATATTATTTGTGTATAATTTTGTTCTTCAATCTAGGATCTCTTAGAACAAAATAATTCTCTCAAAACTCTTTTGAAAACTTACACAAACATTGGTCGTGATTTTAGCCAACTTAGGGATGTTTATATACAAGTTAGACCTATTCCAAATAGGTAACTTGTGTCTAAACCCGCAAGCAATCTCAGTTAGGAAAGTCCAAAACGTTTCCATAATTTGTTTCCTTTTGGAATTAGGAAACCAGTCCCCGGCAGTACTGTGCGGCCGCCCAAGAACACTTGTGCAGTCGCCCAAGTCATCTGGAACAAACTGGTACAAACTGACTCAAGCTGTGCGGCCGCCCAGTACAATTTGGGCGGTCGCCCACTTGCCCATTTTTTCAGAATTTCCAAATTTCCACAATTTCCAATATAGTCCTTATTTAGGATTCGTTCTATTGTGTGTGACCCTCTAGGATTATACTAAGTTGGCAATGGGTTCAAACATGAAACCATAAGATATGATTAGGTTCTAGCAAACCGTCATACCTACCCAAATAGTATATGTCGCGACCCCGGACCCCGCGGGCCCGAGACCGCGATCTGGACGCCAACTCTAAAACCAAAACTCAGAAATACTGAAGTTAAAAATTCCATTTTCAACCAAAAGGTGATGATCCAAAGTTTTAAAAAATTCAAGTTTGATAAAAACCAATTACAACTATCATAAACTTCCACAAGTTTATGCCCAACAAAATACAAATGTACACTTCTTAGTAACGTCATTGTTTGGTACAACTATCCCAAAATGGTTACACATTTACATAATGTAAACCAACCTATAACAACCTTCCCCAAAAGAATGGATCCACACTCGACGTCCTCTTTCTCGTGATCAGCGAGACTAATCCTTAGCACCTGGGGGGGGTTAAGGAAAAACAAAGATAAAAGAAAAAGGGGGGTGAGATAAATCTCAATAAGTTACTAATGCAACTACATGACATGCTATGATGCAATATACAATAATAAATCATAATTAGCACGTAGCAGTTATCACATAACAGATAGCAGCGGAAATAAACACATAACAAAGGATATAGCCAAGGTTTTCCAAACCGGAACATCCAAATAAAGGATCGCTGCGCAGCTTCAATAAACAACAAATCATCATCTTCATAATAGCATGAAAGCCAAAGAGAAAACCCCGGTACTGGAACCAATAACCATAAAAGTGTCACAAAGGACAAGGACCATGACACAAAGTCATGCCCGCTAGCTATATACATTCACAAAGGAACGCTAACTTGACTTTTCCAAGGCCAATCTGGAAAAGGGGTATAGTAAGGGCAAAACAATGGTCAACATTATAATGGACTTGGCTTTGCCATTATAATCCTTCCCATCGCCCGATGCAACAAGTATGCCAGCTGGGCTTCCAAATAAATGCTAAGTAATAATAATTTAGCATGAATGAACAACTTAAGGTTCCAAAGTAGGGAACCATTCCAATTAAATCACCACAAAGGTAAACCAATACAAACAACCCATCAAGGACGAACCACATTCCAAAACGATACTTAATCAAATTCCATATCGTATTTATTCACCAAGGAATCAAATCCAATCAATAAAGTGTTCCAACAATGACAATTAACACTTAATTAATTTCAAACACAAACTTGATCACAAAGGACTCAATTCTATCACTAGAGTGTACTACAACGTTCACTAAGGTCAACTAGGAGGACACCCAAGACTTAGACCAAAACGCATTCTTCAATCACACAAACAAACAAAATGAAAACTTTCAGGGGACTGTGCGGCCGCCCACCAGGGACTGTGCGGTCGCCCAAAGAGACCCTCAAACACGACCAAAAGCTTTCATATAGTTGTGCGGTCGCCCAGGCATTTTTGTGCGGCCGCCCAATGATCTGAACTACTAGAAATCGGGAAGAACAACATGGGTTCTTCCATTTTCAAACCCAAAACACATTCAACCAAAATCCAACCTTCCAACTTATATACTAATGTACCAAAACAACTTATAAGTCTAAAAGGACTCATACAACAACATTTATCAACCAAAATCAAGAATCAAACCCCAACATTCATAAATCACCATTTTTGACCAAAAACCCAAATAAATTCCAAATAAATTGCAAACTCATCCAAACTTCCAATATAACAACAAAAGCATTATATGAACATGATATGAACATTTTAACATCAAAATGGGGGAAAAGTAACTTACTTGAATTTTCTCAAAGTTGATGGATTTCAAATCTTTTTGATTCTACGCGATCCTATCGACGATCTAAACAATGTTCACGTTTTAAGAAATGAATAATAATGAGAGGAAGAAGGAGTAAATGAAGAGAGAAGGAGAGAAGAAATGTTTACCTTTTCTTTTTGGAGAGAGAGAGAGAAATGCTGGGAAGGAGAAGAATGGGGGGGAGGTGGAGTGTATGAGGGAGAAGGAGGTGTAGGGAGAGGGTAGGAGTATGATTTAAAAACTTACACAAAGACCCCCTCCACTAATACTACCCAACATAATACTCCCCACTAACAACTAAGACCCAATAATTCTACACTAGCACAAATGACCCAAATAAAATGCTAGGCATAAATATTATAACACATAAAATGCACACATAATTATTTAAATAATTAATAATTTAAATAAATAAACAAGCAAATAAATAAATAATAATCATTTAATTACTAATAAAATAGAGCCTATATTTCGGGTCGTGACATTCACTCCCCCTTAAAGAAAATTCGACGCGAATTTTAACGAGACTTACCTTAAACAAAAAGCCACGGAAATTTCCTCTCGATCTCATCTCGGAGCTCCCACATCGACTCCTCGATATGATGATTCCTCCAAAGAACTCGAACCAACGCAATGCTTTTGTTTCTCAACTCTTGGACTTTGGAATCTAAGATCCGAACCGGTCGTTCCTCATAAGTCATATCGGGCTCAATATCTTCCGGTATCCTCGGTAGCACGTGAGATGGATCATGAACATACTTCCGAAGCATAGAAACGTGGAACACGTTGTGCAACCGGTCTAAGGATGGCGGTAACGCAAGACGATACGCAAGAAGTCCAACCTTTCCCAAAATCTCAAACGGGCCAATAAACCTCGGAGCCAATTTACCTTTCTTCCCAAACCTACGAATACCCACCTTCGGAGACACTTTCAAGAACACCAAATCACCGGTCTGAAAACTAAGATCTCGCCTTCGGTTATCTGCATAGCTCTTATGTCGACTCTGGGCTGTCTTCAATCTATCCCGGATAACTCTAACGTTCTCAACCGAATCCTGAAGCAAATCGATACCCAAAACTTTCGCTTCACCAACCTCATCCCAACAAATATGCGATCTACATTTCCTTCCATACAAGGCCTCAAACGGCGCCATCTCGATACTAGCCTGATAATTGTTGTTATAAGAGAACTCCACTAATGGTAGGTGCGAATCCCAAGAATCAGAGAAGTCTATCGAACACGCTCGCAACATATCCTCAAGAATCTGAATAGTCCTCTCGGATTGACCGTCGGTCTGAGGATGAAAAGCTGTGCTGAATCGCAAATTTGTACCCAAAGCTTCCTGAAACGCCTTCCAGAATCTAGAAGTAAATCTCGGGTCTCGATCTGACACAATGCTAACCGGAACCCCATGCAATCTAACAATCTCGTCGATATAAAGTGTCGCAAGCTTCTCCATCGAATATCTGATGTCAATAGGCAAGAAATGGGCACTCTTGGTCAATCTATCCACTATTACCCAAACACTGTCATACTTCCTACGGGTACGAGGTAGTCCCGTAACAAAATCCATAGTCACATGCTCCCATTTCCACTCGGGAATCTCTAACGGCTGAAGTAATCCCGCGGGTCTCTGATGCTCGGCTTTGACCTGCTGGCAAGTTAAACACTTCGATACATACTCAGCTATTTCCCTCTTCATATTAATCCACCAAAATTGTTGCTTCAAATCCTGATACATCTTCGTAATACCCGGATGAATAGTATACCTCGATTTGTGACCCTCATCAAGAACTCTCTGCTTAATTCCATCAACATCCGGAACACACAAACGACCACGGAAAGTCAACACTCCAACCAGGCTAACAGAAAAATCCTCGAAATTCTTTTCCTTCAATTTACCCATTATCTTCACCAACTCGGGATCTTCTTTCTGAGCTTCCTTTATCCTCTGAATTAGGGTCGGAGATACCCTAATATTCGCAAAAATATCCCCATGTCTCGATTCACGAGGAGACCAATCTCGAACATCCTCAAGCATTTTCCATTCACGAACCATCATCGAAGCCACATAAGACTTTCTACTAATCGCATCGGCTACCACATTCGCCTTTCCCGGGTGATAAGAAATCGTACAATCATAATCCTTCAACAATTCCATCCATCGGCGCTGTCTATTATTCAACTCTTTCTGGGAGAAAAGGTACTTCAAACTCTTGTGATCCGTAAAAATCTCAAACTTCGCTCCATAAAGGTAGTGCTTCCACTTGTGCAACGCAAATACAATAGCTGCTAACTCCATATCATGAGTCGGGTAATTCTGTTCACTAGGGGTCAACTTCCTCGAAGCATAAGCAATTACTTTCCCGTTCTGCATCAACACACAACCCAAACCCTCTTTCGAAGCATCACTGTAAATCACTAGGCCATCGCTCCTATTAGGCAAAGTCAAGATCGGTGCGGTAGTCAACCTCTTCTTCAATTCCTCGAAACTCTTGTCACATTTCTCGGTCCACACAAACGGGACATTCTTCCGGGTCAACTGAGTCATCGGAGTAGCAATCCTCAAAAACCCTTCAATAAACCTTCGGTAATAACCGGCTAAACCCAGAAAACTATGAATCTCGGTCACTGGCTCGGGTCTCTTCCAATCCACTATAGCTTCAATCTTTGAAGGATCCACAGAAATCCCATCTTTCGAAATCACATGACCCAGAAATGACACCTTCTCGAGCCAAAATTCGCATTTGCTAAACTTCGCAAATAATTTCTCCCTCGCAAGAACGGATAAAACTGTCCTCAAATGTTGTTCATGCTCCTCTCGAGATTTCGAATAAACAAGAATGTCGTCGATGAAGACTACCACGAACGAATCAAGATAGGGATGGAAAATTCGGTTCATCAAATCCATAAACACGGCCGGCGCGTTAGTCAATCCAAACGGCATAACCAAGAACTCATAATGACCGTAACGAGTGCGAAAAGCAGTCTTCGAAATATCCTCCGATCGAACCTTCAACTGATGGTACCCACTCCTCAAATCAAGTTTAGAGAAAACCACGGACCCTTAAAGCTGATCAAACAAATCATCAATATGCGGTAGAGGATACTTGTTCTTCACCGTAACCTGATTCAACTTCCGGTAATCTATACACAATCTCAACGAACCATCTTTCTTCCGCACGAACAAAACCGGTGCTCCCCACGGGGAAACACTAGGGCGGATAAATCCTCGGTCAAGCAACTCTTGCAACTGAACCTTTAACTCCTTCAACTCTGCGGGGGCTAACCTATAAGGTGCTTTCAAAATTGGAGCCGTACCCGGCAAAAGATCTATACAAAACTCAATCTCACGATCGGGAGGCATATCATACTCGGTAGAGAAAACATCGGGAAATTCCCGGACTACCCAAACACTATCAAAACTAGGGGATTCTTTCCTAGTATCAAGAACACTAGCTAAATACCCCTCACAACCACTATGCAATAATTTTCTCGCTTTCACAAAAGAAATTAAGCGAACCATTCTACTCAGAGGACTAGCCTCAAACACAAATTTAGGCACATCGGGAATAGAAAAAGTAACGGTTTTCTTACGGCAATCAACAGAAGCATGAAACCTGCTCAACCAATCCATACCCAAAATGACATCAAAGTCTTGGATAGGAAGAACTACCAAATCCGCACAAAGGACTCGACCACAAATAACCACATCACAAGCACGAAAGACTCGATCTAAAATCAAGCATTCTCCTATAGGGTTCGACACCTCTAGCACGTACGGTAAAGACTCAAATGCAGCATTTAACAGAGAAGCAAATTGCACAGAAATGTATGAATGAGATGATCCTGGATCTACTAACGCTCGTGCGCTCACATTAGACACAGAAACAATACCTCCAATAACGGATGGATCATCGGTAGCTTGTTGTTGATTCATGGCATAAACCTTCCCTTGAACTTTGGGCTTCCCCGCGGCATCCCTTTTCTGACCCTGATTAATACCAACCCCTGACCCGGATGCTTGACCTCGGTGCCTCGTGCAGTCTCTCGCAAAGTGCCCCATTTCACCACAATTGGTGCACTTGCCTTGCTTTTTCCAACACCTATCCTCCGCATGGCCTACCTTCTGATAAAAGGTACAAGGCTTCCTAATTAGGCTCCCTTGGTTCCCGGAAGTGGTACCCGGGTTCCTTGGGATCGGTTTCCCTCGGGACTGAGATTGTCCCCCAAAGTTACCTCGATTTTCAATCCTTGGTTGTGACTTGCTCTGTGCTCCTTGCTTACCCGGGTTGGCCACCTCGGTCTTCCTCTTATGTTCCCCAATATCTTGCTCTATTAAGTAGGCTCGGTCCACCGCATCTTGGAAGGTCACAATCCGTTGAGCAATCAGTTGAGTACGGATGGAGGTCTTCAATCCCCGAATGAACCTCATAGCTTTTTGTTCCTCGGTCCTCACCAAATAGTCGCAATACGGGGCTAATTCTATGAACTTAGCCGAGTATTGTGCTATAGACAACAATCCTTGCTCCAAGTTGAGTAGCTCGATCTCCTTTCGGTTTTGATCAACAACCGGAATGAAATGCTCCTTGAATTTGCGCACAAACAACTCCCACGCATACACCGTGTGAGTATCATCCCAAGTAGCTTTAACACCTTTCCACCAATGCTCGGCGGCTCCCACAAGCTTATAAGCCGCGAACCGGAGCTTGTCCTCATCCGAACACCCAAATACATCATAAATCTTCTCCATCGACTCAATCCACAACTCAGCTTTCCTTACATCGGGCTCCCCATTGAATTCAACTGGTTTCAACTTCAGAAATTGCTCCAATCCATAACGGGGTGGTGCTTGATCTACCCTCGGACCTTGATCATGTATGGCCTTCATGGCCGCCTCAAACATGCCTTGAAACATGGCACGGGCTTCTTCCCTTGTATCATTCTGATTCTGTGCCCCACTAGTACCTCCTCTGTTTCTTCTTCCAGACATTGCGAGTAATTACCTGCATAAGACATCAACCGTTAATCACTCCGCACACTACTACCCACCTAGGTCATACTAATCCACCTAGACTTATACATAGAGCTAATGCCATAGCTCTGATACCAACTGTCGCGACCCCGGACCCCGCATGCCCGAGACCGCGATCTGGACGTCGACTCTAAAACCAAAACTCAGAAATACTGAAGTTAAAAATTCCATTTTCAACCAAAAGGTGATGATCCAAAGTTTTACAAATTCAAGTTTGATAAAAACCAATTACAACTATCATAAACTTCCACAAGTTTATGCCCAACAAAATACAAATGTACACTTCTTAGTAACGTCATTGTTTGGTACAACTATCCCAAAATGGTTACACATTTACATAATGTAAACCAACCTATAACAACCTTCCCCAAAAGAATGGATCCACACTCGACGTCCTCTTTCTTGTGATCAGCGAGACTAATCCTTAGCACCTGGGGGGTTAAGGAAAAACAAAGATAAAAGAAAAAGGGGGGTGAGATAAATCTCAATAAGTTACTAATGCAACTACATGACATGCTATGATGCAATATACGATAATAAATCATAATTAGCACGTAGCAGTTATCACATAACAGATAGCAGCGGAAATAAACACATAACAAAGGATATAGCCAAGGTTTTCCAAACCGGAACATCCAAATAAAGGATCGCTGCGCAGCTTCAATAATCAACAAATCATCATCTTCATAATAGCATGAAAGCCGAAGAGAAAACCCCGGTACCGGAACCAATAACCATAAAAGTGTCACAAAGGACAAGGACCATGACACAAAGTCATGCCCGCTAGCTAGATACATTCACAAAGGAACGCTAACTTGACTTTTCCAAGGCCAATCTGGAAAAGGGGTATAGTAAGGGCAAAACAATGGTCAACATTATAATGGACTTGGCTTTTCCATTATAATCCTTCCCATCGCCCGATGCAACAAGTATGCCAGCTGGGCTTCCAAATAAATGCTAAGTAATAATAATTTAGCATGAATGAACAACTTAAGGTTCCAAAGTAGGGAACCATTCCAATTAAATCACCACAAAGGTAAACCAATACAAACAACCCATCAAGGACGAACCACATTCCCAAAACGATACTTAATCAAATTCCATATCGTATTTATTCACCAAGGAATCAAATCCAATCAATAAAGTGTTCCAACAATGACAATTAACACTTAATTAATTTCAAACACAAACTTGATCACAAAGGACTCAATTCTATCACTAGAGTGTACTACAACGTTCACTAAGGTCAACTAGGAGGACACCCAAGACTTAGACCAAAACGCATTCTTCAATCACACAAACAAACAAAATGAAAACTTTCAGGGGACTGTGCGGCCGCCCACCAGGGACTGTGCGGTCGCCCAAAGAGACCCTCAAACATGACCAAAAGCTTTCAGATAGTTGTGCGGTCGCCCAGGCATTTTTGTGCGGCCGCCCAATGATCTGAACTACTGGAAATCGGGAAGAACAACATGGGTTCTTCCATTTTCAAACCCAAAGCACATTCAACCAAAATCCAACCTTCCAACTTATATACTAATGTACCAAAACAACTTATAAGTCTAAAAGGACTCATACAACAAAATTTATCAACCAAAATCAAGAATCAAACCCCAACATTCATAAATCACCATTTTTGACCAAAAACCCAAATAAATTCCAAATAAATTGCAAACTCATCCAAACTTCCAATATAACAACAAAAGCATTATATGAACATGATATGAACATTTTAACATCAAAATGGGGGAAAAGTAACTTACAGAAAGAGGTGTAGGGAGAGGGTAGGAGTATGATTTAAAAACTTACAGAAAGACCCCCTCCACTAATACTACCCAACATAATACTCCCCACTAACAACTAAGACCCAATAATTCTACACTAGCACAAATGACCCAAATAAAATGCTAGGCATAAATATTATAACACATAAAATGCACACATAATTATTTAAATAATTAATAATTTAAATAAATAAACAAGCAAATAAATAAATAATAATCATTTAATTACTAATAAAATAAAGCCTATATTTCGGGTCGTGACAGTATAACTAGATACAAGTTCGTATTCCTTTTAGAACATGTCATAATCCATTTGTCCCCGATGTCATTGAACACAAGTCATGGTCAACAAGTCAACTTGTATTGTTCAATACTTTCTCGATTCCGAATATGTTGATAATCCAAATGACATTGATCCAATCAATCCATTTGAGTTTGGCCAAACATTTCATCAACATCATTCCTTCGAGGGGCCCAAGCTTGACATCTCTCCGAAGAGGGACAAATCCATTTAGCTTATTATTCTTCCCTAAGTGAATCCGATTATGCCAACCATACCCTTTATAACTACCGTGTTAAGGTAGCGTTTGAATATGTCAAACATAATGTTCATCAAGTGGAAGACTATAATAACTTCATGTCTAAGGATTCAAATGACATAACTAATATGAGATTTATATATGACATCGACCATGACATAAATCTCATACCGCGGGTCATGTCCAGTACCTTGTTCCAAACAAGTACCCATAAATCTAACATGATCATCTCATGACCATTTAGCCTTTATACTAGTGCTTAACAAGCTCTAGGGACAGATATTATTATAAGCAAACATGAGCCATAATAATAATCTCATTATCTCTTTATCATCATGAATAAATGATAACTTATACAACGTTTAACAAACGTGCCTAGGGCACCAACACCAATAATCTCCCACTTGCCCTAGGCCCAATTCCCTAGGTATCCAATACCCATGGACCTAACATGACCATCATGTTTAGCTTTGTGGAAGTCCCATTGTCTGGCGTGTCTGTAACGTTATCATTAGTAAGGTACTTTGCATATATATACGTCTTTCTTATCAACAATTTCTCGAACGATAAGAAAAACTCCTAAGTATGTGTTTGGATTTAGGATGTGCCCTTGGTTCCTTTGCTTGATCAATAGCACGACTATTATCACTAATAAAGTCTATTGAATTAGCAATACTAGGAACCATCTTAAGTTCACCAATGAACTTCTTAATTCAAACAACTTCCTTTGCAGCATCTAATGCAGCAATATACTTAGATTTTAGTCGTAGAATTAGTGACTGTACTCTTCTTGGAACCATTCCAACTTACAGCTTCACTATTATTTATAAAACTCGATTGCGATTTCTACCATTTTTGTCGGTTTGGAAGCATGCATCCGTGTATCCATATACATCGAGATCATCTTCCATCCCTCCATAGATCATAACAATTCTTTAGTCCTTCTTAAGTACTTTAAGAATTGTTTCACAGCCATCCAGTGATTCTCGCCGGTTGTCGGATTAATATCTACTCGTCATGCTCCAAGCATTTAGATATATCCGGCTTAGTACTTATCATGGTATGATGGATCCAATTGCCGAAGCAAATGGCATCCCATTCATTCTTCTCATGCTCATCATTTGTCTCAGGACATTTGAGTCTTTGCATAGAAAACTCCATGTAACATTAACAACCGTCCTCTCTTAGAATTTTCTTTGCGGAATCTTCTAATGACTTTGTCAATGTATGTACTTTGGCTTAATCAATTAGCTTCTTCGATCTATCTCTATAGATCTTAATGGCAAGGACATATGCAGTTTCATCCATATTCTTTATTGCGAAACACTTTCTTAACAAAGTCTTTGCAGACTAACGTATAGGAATTTCGTTTCCAATGAGCAATATGTCATCCACATATTTAATTTAAGGAATATCACTATGCTCCCACTAATCTTCTTTTATACACAAGGTTCATCTTCGTTATTGATCAAGTCAAACTCTTTTGATTTATCAAAACGGAGATTCCAACTCCCACAAGTTTGCTTTAATCCATCCAATGGGTTTCTGCAACTTTCATAATTTATCAGAATTTTCTTTGACTGTCAAAACCTTTAGGTTGTATCTAATACATCCTTAAGTGAGTTCCCATTGAGGAACACTTGTTTTGACATCATTTTGTCAATTTTCATATTCCAAATATAAACATGTGACTACGAGAATTCTAGTAAATTTCTTTGCTATCCATGTAAAATTTTCTCCAAGAAAACTCATTCCTCTCCTTTGGTTTTTACACCTTAGGTTAGAATGATCAAGTTCCAAACTTGATTATTACACATGGGTTGCCTTTTAGATTTCATGACTCCAAGTCATTAATCTAAATATGTGGAGTTGACATTGCATCTTTGATAGATGGTAAATACTTCATTCCAAATGAACTTTACCTCAACACTTTCTATTTCGAAATATCCAATATTTCTTGCAGTAGATTGTGTCCTATCACATACGCAAGTTCTTGTATATCTTTTGAACGGACTTTTCACGACTCCTTGTGAAAACTTGTTCAACTTCCATCTTAGGTTAAAATATATATTTTCTAGGTCTCGAACCATTCGAGATATATTTTACTCCCACTGATTCTTTTAGAGATAAACCATTTATCTAGAAAAGTATCATCATAATCAACAAACCATTTGTTTCTTGTGAGTAAAATTATATCCTCAAGTTTCCTTAGGATATCCCATGAAAATATATTTATTAGATTTAAATGTGAGTGTGTCCCAGACAACTCCTTTTCAAAAGGTCTCACCATCTTAAATCTTTGCGAAAGGAAAACCATGTTTTCTTTCATCTTTTAACCTCTCTTGATGGAATTCAGATTAGTATAATCATAGCGGTTTCAAATACATAACCCCAAAACAAATAGCGGAAGATCTATTTGACTTAGTCATCCAATTAACCATATCCAATAAGGTTCTTATACTTCCATGCAGACACATCATTTAAAATGATGTTCTTAGTGAAGTTAATTTGTGAAACCATTTCACAACTTTAATGATGACTGTCAAATTCTTGGTTCAATTATTCGTCATCATGATCCAATCAGAATCTTTGAATAGTTTTACCAAGTATAATAAAAAAAAAATTCTTTTAGCATTGCTTCTTAATGCACCATACACATCAAAATGTATTAGGTCAATTAAGATATTAGCCTTTTACCAATCATAGTAAAGGATGTCTTGGTCCAAGTAAATAAGATTTGCATAAATCATGTGATTCCAAATCATATGACTTAAAACTCCGTCCCATGAAATTTTAGATATGCATCTTTTATTTATTTGATCAAAACAATAATGCATAAAGAATTTTAATTATTTATGTTATAGCCTTTATTATTTTGTTCTTCAAGATTTAGGATATAAGATTTATTTATATGATAACACAATGAAGTAAATCATAATAAATAAATCACTTTTCTTATTCCAAACAAGAAATTAATATCCTTCATTATCTTTTAACAAAATAATGTTTTCTACTTCATCAGTAAAGTCACTTTACAAGTGTTCTACAAACAATGTTGCAACCATTGCATCATTACCGTTTGTAGATAAAACTTTACTATAAGTAGTCTCTCATTTTACTAATTATTCTAGTATCCAATACCCAATAATTAAATTTAGAAAGAATAATTTATAACATAAAATTCCCAAGTGGTAGTCCCACTACCATTCCTTTTATTGATCATCCAGAATTTTGACTACAATTCTAAATGGTCAATCCAATTGCCATTTTACCAAATTGCATCAATTTAGAGTTATTATTTTAACCATAATTATTTCTTTTAGGTTTGACAACTATTGTCTTACCTTTCTTTTGGCACTTGGCCCTTTTCCTTATGAACCATGAGCTCTGGAGAACCATTCTCCAATATCTTCATCTTCGCAGTTTTTAGCATGTTAATGCAATTCGAAGAAATTCTTATTCATTCTAAACATGTTGTAGTCCATCACAAAGTGATTATAACCCTTAGTCAATGAATTAAGAATAATATCCATGGCTAGCTCCAATCCAATTGGACTCCCAAGTTTCTCAAGATGCTCTTTGTAGCCATTATCTTAAGCATGTGAGGTTCCACTTATTACCCTTTACTCCTTTTGCAAGAAGTGAATGCAATAATGGTTTTATACCTCTCTTGCTTAGATTGCTCTTTGAAACATGTAACTCAACTCCACGCCTATTTAATAGGCTTCCACAAGTTCCAAACTTTGTTGGAGTTTAAGAGCACATAATCGTGAGCATAAGACAACTCACACTCCTATAATCATACTCATGATTCTTGTGATTGTCTATTCCGGCTTTTAGGTTCTTTTAGGAATAGGCCCATCAAGAATGTACAACTCATCTTCTTGCCTTAGAACGATTCTTAGGCTTAGGATCCAATCCATAAAGTTTGTACCATTCTCTTAAGCTTATCCTTATCAAGGATTAATCGCAATGATTTTAGTTGTCATCTACAACTCATGCAAAATTTCCAAAATTTTACAAGTACCAATCTCATTAAAGAGATAAATAATGTATTTTCCAAAAACACTCCCACTAAATTATATAACCTTCTTATACATCCAATGTATAATATAATTTAAATGGGCTAAGATCCAACTTTAATTTAATTTTAAGTCCGCTATGGCGGATTACACAAAATCAAATTAATTAGGTAGACAACCCTGTTAATCATATATCATATGACTCTTAGATCCTTTTATGAGATTCTTTTGAAATTGGGCTAAGATCCAACTTTAATTTAACTTTGAGTCCACGGAGGCGGACCGCTCAAAATCAAATTAATTAGGTAGACAATTTTTGTCAATCATATCTCATATGATTCTTAGGGATCCAATTTTAAAAGCATGTTTAATCTCATCTTTGCCTAAGGCCCAAAACTGTTTTGACGCCCAATTAAGTCTAACCATTTTAAACACATGGTTGATGTGCCTCGCTAGGGCGTGCCCACATCATCCATCTTGCTCATACATAGATAAAGTTAATGCACCTCGCTAGGGCGAACCCACAATAAAATCACCCATGCACTAACAAGTGTTTTAATCATGGCATGGCAAAAAAGGACTTAAAACTTTCTTGAAGGTTCATCACCATATAGCATACAACATATTTATGAGCACACAAGATAAACATGTTACGCATCAAGTTTAGTCACTAAATTAATCATCATTAATTTAAGCATAACATTTATGTGTCATTAGTTTCTCTATAATTACGAGGATGAGACTATTTCAACTTTGGTTAGTATCTCAAAATCAAGACAACAAGAAGTGCGGTCGAACTAAGCCATTAGGCAACCACAATCCCGCACTAATTCAAAAACCAAGAAAGTAGTCCATGTGGCCGAAACTAAGCAATAGATGGTCTCGATGAACGTAGGCCAATTGCATTCACAATTCCACATGGATCTCCAAACTTTGAATCAAGAACTTTGTTTCTCAATTTTAGCAATTATGAACTCTTCATAATTCTAACTTCGTTTTATCTTTGAAACTTTGATTGCGATCAATTTTGGGAAACACAATCTCGATGAACGCAGATTAGCCATCCAAAACTTGAACCAATCTAGGAATCACAAGACTAAAACAAATAGGAAAATCAAACCCCAAAATCAATACACAAACCAACTACCCAAAACCCATTCCAGATCAGCAAGTTTGGACTGGTTCTGTTACTGGTTTTGTTGGACCTCTCGAAAATTCCAAATTCTGATTTCAACAAAAATCAGACAATCTGATCCTTATGTGCGGCCGCCCAAAACTCTCTGTGCGGTCGCCCAAACATGTGTGGCCGCCCAAGTGATTTTGTGAGGTCGCCGAAACTGATCAGAATGTACAGAATTTTGAAGTTCGAAAATTTTGCCTCAAAATTGTTTTTCCCCGATTATCAAAACTTTGATCCAATCAAAAATTAATAATCAACAAATTTGAATCAATCATAATATTTATTGCGATTGAATCGTGCGATTAAGGTTGTAAAACAATAAACCACATAAAATCACATAACACATAAACATCATATAATCCAATATTCATATCATGCTAGGCACATAAACAATTTATATACACATAACATGATCTAGTATTGAAATAATCAACATGAACGGGGCTCTGATACCACTGTTGGGTTTCGTAGACACATGCGCAGCGGAATTAAGCATTTAAATTTTATGAAACCCAAAGCCCATAGATCCATTCATATGATTAAGTCAAATACAACAATATGAATACTAGAAAAAACTAACCCTTGATGACTTTGAATTTGCAACCTTGAATTCGATAGAAGCTTGAAATCTTGATCACGAACAAAGCAAGAATCACGAACTTTGAAGATGATGAATTTCACCCTCTAGCGGTATCCACACGCGAACGAATATCAAGAACACTTGATCTTGGTTGCTAGACCAAATTATGAAACACGTTTTCATAATTAAACATGAACTATATGGAATATTATTTGTGTATAATTTTGTTCTTCAATCTAGGACCTCTTAGAACAAAATAATTCTCTCAAAACTCTTTTGAAAACTTACACAAACATTGGTCGTGATTTTAGCCAACTTAGGGATGTTTATATACAAGTTAGACCTATTCCAAATAGGTAACTTGTGTCTAAACCCGCAAGGAATCTCAGTTAGGAAAGTCCAAAACGTTTCCATAATTTGTTTCCTTTTGGAATTAGGAAACCAGTCCCCGGCAGTACTGTGCGGCCGCCCAAGAACACTTGTGCGGTTGCCCAAGTCATCTGGAATAAACTGGTACAAACCGACTCAAGCTGTGCGGCCGCCCAGTACAATTTGGGCGGTCGCCCACTTGCCCATTTTTCCAGAATTTCCAAATTTCCACAATTTCCAATATAGTCCTTATTTAGGATTCGTTCTATTGTGTGTGACCCTCTAGGATTATACTAAGTTGGCAATGGGTTCAAACATGAAACCATAAGATATGATTAGGTTCTAGCAAACCGTCATACCTACCCAAATAGTATAACTAGATACAAGTTCGTATTCCTTTTAGAACATGTCATAATCCCTTTGTCCACGATGTCATTGAACACAAGTCATGGTCAACAAGTCAACTTGTATTGTTCAATACTTTCTCGATTCCGAATATGTTGATAATCCAAATGACATTGATCCAATCAATCCATTTGAGTTTGGCCAAACATTTCATCAACATCATTCCTTCGAGGGGCCCAAGCTTGACATCTCTCCGAAGAGGGACAAATCCATTTAGCTTATTATTCTTCCCTACGTGAATCCGATTATGCCAACCATACCCTTTATAACTACCGTGTTAAGGTAGCGTTTGAATATGTCAAACATAATGTTCATCAAGTGGAAGACTATAATAACTTCATGTCTAAGGATTCAAATGACATAACTAATATGAGATTTATATATGACATCGACCATGACATAAATCTCATACCGCGGGTCATGTCCAGTACCTTGTTCCAAACAAGTACCCATAAATCTAACATGATCATCTCATGACCATTTAGCCTTTATACTAGTGCTTAACAAGCTCTAGGGACAGATATTATTATAAGCAAACATGAGCCATAATAATAATCTCATTATCTCTTTATCATCATGAATAAATGATAACTTATACAATGTTTAACAAACGTGCCTAGGGCACCAACACCAACAGATCAACTACCTGGATTTGGAGATTCGAAATTCCTAGATCATGTTTACAAACTCCAGAAATCTTAGTATGGAATAAAACAATCTCCAAGAGTATGGTATGATACACTATCCAAGTTTCTCATTGAGAAAGGATTCACGCGTGGTAAAATCGATACAACTCTTTTTATTGCCAAACATAATGGTCATAAATTACTTGTTCAAATTTATGTTGATGATATTATATTTGGTTCTACAAATAAATTGTTATGCAAGCGTTTTGAGAAACTTATGAAGAGCAAGTTTGAAATGAGCATGATGGGAGAACTCACATTCTTCCTCGGACTTCAATCAAACAATTGAATGAATGCATATTTATCAACCAAGCAAAGTATACAAGAGATCTTATCAAAAAGTTTGGACTTGAAAATTCTAAAGTATACGACACTCAAATGGCCACAGGAAACAAACTAGACAAAGACTTAAAAGGTAAAAAGGTTGATCAAACTATTTATAAAGGTATGATTGGATCTCTCCTTTATCTTACTACTAGTAGGCCTAATATTATGTTTAGTGTTTGTGTTCGTTATCAATCTGACCCTAGAGAAGCACATTTAACTGTTGTGAAATGTATTATAAGATATCTATCTGGTACTGTTAACCTTGGACTTTGGTACACCAAATATTCAAATTTCAAACTTGTAGGTTATTCATATGTAGATTACGCAGCATGCACAATTGACAAGAAAAGCACCAGTGGCACTTGTCATTTCCTTGGATATAGACTTGTGGCATGGGCTAGCTATGAAACAAAATTTGGTGGACGATTAAACTTATACTAGTTATTCATAAGTACTAGGGACGCGGATTATTATAAGAAACATGCAAAACATAATAATAATCCAAGGTTGTTATCTCCATAACAAATGAGAACATGACATAACGCAAGGCCTTTCTCAAGGGCCTAGGGCATAATCTCCAACAATCTCCCACTTGCACTAGGCCCAATCAACACATATCCAATACCACTGAGCATTGCTTATGATCATCATAACAGCATGTAGAGGATCTTATGTAAGAAGATTATCCTTGTTATCATCATAAGGTATTTTGCATATTTTGACATTTCCCATGTCAAGGATTTCTCGTAGTGATGGAAATGTCTGAGTATGTGTTTGGATCATAGATGAGTCCTTGGCACCTTAGCTTGTGCAATAACCATTATTTCACAATAAATGTCAATAGGATTAGTGGTACTAGAAACTATTTCTAGTTTTACTAATAACATCTATATTCAAACAACTCCCTTAGTTACAACTCATGCAACTAAACACTCAATTTTATTTGTAGAATTGTTTATGGTGCATTTGTTTGGAACTATTCCAACTAATAGCACTTACTTTAAATATATGTCTATACTGCGATCTTTAATTAGCCTTGTCGTTGTGGAAGCATGCGTCTATGTAACCATTTACTAGATCATCTCCCATGTCAACAACCATCATGAATTCATCCTTACTTTTTCTCAAGTACATAAGGATATTTTTTACCACTACCTGGTGACTTTCACTAGGATATGATTAGTATGTTCTCATCATACTCCAAGTATACGAGTTATCCCGTCTAAGTACATAATATGACATACATGATAGATCCAATTGCCGAAGCATATGGAATCCTAATCATATTCTTTCTCATTAGTCTTCCAATAAGACTAAGTCTTGCCAATAACATTGTCATTAGACAACTTTGCAAGTTCTTCTCCAAGAGTCTTGCATACTGAACAATTCAGTACTTTGTCTTTATAAGTACTTTGACACAAACCAATCAACTTCCTAGATTTATATCAATAGATATTAATTCCAAGGATGTAAGCGTCATTTCCTACGTTTTTCATTAAGGAACTCTTTGTACATGGATTGCCTTTTAGATTCTATGACTCCAAGTCATTAATCTAAATTTGGAGCGGACATTGCATTTTGATAGGTGGTAAATATGTTATTCTCAATGAACTTTACCTCAATACTTTCTATTACGAGAAATCCAATATTTCTTGTTATAGATTGTATCCTATCATATATGCAAGTAACTTGTGTAACTTGAACGGATTTTCAGAACTCCTTGTGAAAGTTTGTTCAACTTCTATCTTAGGTTCAATATTATTTTCTAGGTCTCGAACCATTCGAGATATATTTTACGCCCACTGGTCCTTTTAGAGATAAACAATTTATCTAGAAAAGTACCACCATAAGAAACAAACAATTTGTTTCTTATAAGTAAAACAATATCCTTAAGTTTTCTCAGGATATCCTATGAAAATACATTTATTAGATTTAAGTGTGAGCTTGTCCTAGATAACTCCTTTAAAAAAAGGTCTCACTTCCTTAAACCTTCATGAAAGACAAACCAAGTTTTCTTTCATTCAATATCACATATGGTACATTTGAACCTATTTTGATGGAACTCAAATTAGTGTGATTATAGCGGTTTCCAATGTATAACCCCAAAATAAATAGTGGAAGATCAATTTGACTTTATCATCTAATGAACCATATTCAATAAGGTTCCATTCCTCCATTTAGACACATCATTCCAAAATGATGTTCTTGGTGGAATTAATTGTGAAACAATTTCACAACCTTAAAGATGATTGTCAAATTCTTGATTTAATTATTTATCATATCGATCAAATCGGAATCTTTGAATAGTTTAGCCAAGTAATACAAAAATCCTTCTTTTAGCGTTGCTACTTAATAAACCATACTCCCTCCGTCCCATTTTAAGAGTCAAAAAGTAGGATGGCACAAGAATTAAGAAAATAATCTTTTTATTCTAAAATATAGATAGTGGGGTAGAGTGTTGTGTGTATAAAAAGTAAATATGAGAGAGAAAGTGGGGTAGGGAATATTTAGTGGATAATTGTTGTGTGCATAACATGTAGGGCCCACTAAATAAAGAAGTATAAAAAACTTTACTTTTATGGATTTTGACTCTTAAGTTGGGACAATCATTTGGGAAATTTTTGACTCTTAAAATGGGACGGAGGGATTATACATCAACATGTATTAGGTCTAATAAGTTATTAGCCCTTTTACTACTCCTAGTAAAAGATGTCTTGGTCCAAGTAAATAAGATTTGCATATATCATATGATTCAAAATCATATGACTTTAAAACTCCGTCCCATGGAATTTTAGATATGCGTTTCTCATTTATTTGATCAAAACAATAATGCCTTCAGAATTTAATTATTTATGTTATAGCCTTATTTATTATTTTGTTCTTCAAGATTTAGGATATGAGATTCATTTATATGATTTATCAATACAATAAAGCAAATCATAATAAATAAAACACTTTTCTTATTCTCAAAAAGAAATAAATATCCTTCATTATCTTATAACAAAATAATATTTTCTACTTAATAAGTAAAGTCACTTCATAAGTGTTCTACGAACAATATTTCAACTCTTGCATCATTACCATTCGTAGATTAACTTTACCTCTCATAAGTAGTCTTTCTATTTATTAATTGTTGCACATTTATACAAATGTGGGATCTACATCCGTTATCCAATACGCAATAATTAAAAGGGTTAATGACAGATTAGGGCCTGAACTTCAGGGGGGGCGTCTAAAAGGGGCATGGGTTTTTTTTTTCGCTAGATCAGAGCTCAATATCATAATTTTTCGGCAGTTAAGGGCTTTTTGACGGAAATCGTTAGAAAAATCAGTTAAATCGCATGTGCCTCGCACGTGATCATAAAAATGGATGGATTTGTAACGATATTAGTTAGTAAGGGTTTTAGTGAAATTTTTGAAACTCAAAAGGTTTAAAAATGAAATAAATATTTTTTCTAAAAAAATAATATTTTTTTCTAAATAATCAAGTATATAATAAAATAAGTAATTATCATATACTCCCTCCGTCTTTTTAATTTGTTCACACTTTGACCAATGCACGTGTTTTAAGGAAAAATATTTTATATTAGTAGTTGAGTGGGTATTGTGAGTATGAAAAGTATGATGTGATATGTGAGTGGGGTTTGAATTGTGAGTGGGATAGTTATTGTGAGTATGACAAGTGGGTCCCATTGAATAAAAAAATAATATAAACTTTCCTCTTTGGGAGTGTGAAAAATCAAATGGGACACCCAAAATGGCAAAAAGTGAACAGACTAAAAAGACAGAGGGAGTATAAAATAAATTTATTAAAAACAAATCAAAATTATTAAACAAATTAATCTAATAGCTATATTAAATATAAAAGGATTTAGATTATTTTCTAAATAATAAATTTAAAATTAAGAAAATTATAAACACGCACACACACACTTCTCTCTCTGTTTTCATGAACAAGAGAGAGCTTCTTCTGCAAATCTAAAATAGCTTCACTAACTATCTCTCTCTCTCCTTTTCATGGCAGTCCTCACTTTCATACCCGAATCCGAAAACCCGACCCAAAAACAATCCCACTCCAAACGCAAGAGAAACAAGCCCAAAGAGAAACTGAAGATGAAGCCATCTTCATGGGACCAAATCAAGAACATGTTCACTTGCAAGCAAATTGATGATTCCAAAATCCACGACCCATCTTCAAAAAACCCCACAAATGGGTACTCGAAATTGGGATCTAATTGTAGCTCAATTTGTACTTTTAGAGATGTTGTTAATGGTAATACGAAGGTGGTTCATCGAGCTGATAACTCGCCAGAGAGTAGCGGTGACATCATCGGTCAAGAAACCCGGCTTCTGAATCGGAAACGGACCAATGTTCATCATGGGTCAACGTCGTCGTCGAAGTCGTTGGGGTGTTCGGTGAGATCCGGCGGCGGTGGTCAGGGGAACAATAAGGGAGGTTCACGAGGCATGCAATTAAGGAAGCTTTATGGGTGTTATGAATGTCACGCCGTTCTTGAAGCTAGTGAGGTTGGGGTTAGGGTTTGCAGAGGATGAGAGATTTACTATGTGAGTGTGTTTTGTGAGAGAGAGAGATCTGGGGAATTACGGGAAGGGGGGAGAGGGATTTAGGCATTTTCGGATTTAACCCTTCAAATTTTAAAATTTACAGTTTGACCCTTTTTGACAAATTTTCATTACAAATCCATCCAGTTTTATGATCACGTGCGAGGCACATGCGATTTAACTGACTTTTCCAACGATTTCCGTCAAAAAGCCCTTAACTGCCGAAAAATTATGATATTGAGCCTTGATCTAGCGGAAAAAAAAACCCAGGCCCCTTTTAGACGCCCCCCCTGGAGTTCAGGCCCTAATCTGTCATTAACCCTAATTAAAAGTAGAATGATTAATCTTATAAAATAAATGTCCGAAGTGGTAGTCTCACTACCATTCATATTCTTTGATCATCCAAAATTTTGATTGCAATTTTAAATGGTCAATCCAATTGCCATACTACAAAATTGCATTATTTAGAGTTATAATTTTAGCCATAATTATTTCCTTTAGGTTTGACAACATTTGTCGTACCTTTATCTTTTAATCCTCTTTCCTTTTAGAAATTTATGAAGTCAAAATTCAAGTTTTCGACTTAGATCATCACCTTTCCGTACTAATGTTCAGAAATCTAGAGCACAAACTGTACGGCCAAAACTAAGACAAAAGGCATCCACATTTTCGTACATCATTCAGAAACTTAGAGAACAGTCCATACGGCCGAAACTAAGCCAAAAGGCATCCACATTTTCGTATGGATCTGTAGTCTGTTTCTAAATTCCATGTCTTATCAATTTTACTAATTTCAGCAATCCATAACAATTCAGGATTCCAATTTCAGTTTATCTGAATTCTAAATAGACATCACTTTTCAGGAAACACGTTTCGAAAACCAGCCATCTGAAACTAGATTCAATCCCGGATTCAATCCTGAACATCACTTGCTCGGCCGAGTCTTAGGACCCGCTCGGCCGTGCATCACGAAAAGTAGATTTTAAATTTCCAAAATTTATCCTAGAATTGCTTTCCTTGATTTAATTAGGATTTGGTGTTCATGGTGATCCAATCATCAAGATCATCAAAACCAAGAATAAACAATTTATTCATGAATCTAAGATTATCAACAAGTTAATCAAATTAAATTTTGATGATCCTGTGGAACATATTAATCCAATTAATATTGCAATTTAGGTTACACAGGATTATTAAGAATGTATAATTTCCATTCTTGCTTTAGAACAATTCTTAAGCTCAAGATCCAATCAAATAAATTAATTTCATTCTCTTTTAAATTTGTCCTTTTAAAGAACAGATCGCACTAACAAACATAATTAAAGTTAAATATAACATACTACACAAATATGCAACTAAATAGACACTTATATTTCATACCAATCATTTAAGAGATAATTATTGAATTTCATAAATACTCCCACTAAATTATATAACTTTCACATACAACAATTGTATAATATAATTTATGTGGGCTAAGATCCATATTTCACTTGATTTGTGAGTCTGCTTTGGCATGAACCTCAAAACCAAGCTATTTAGGTAGATAACTCCTTATCAATGACATCACATGTGACTCTTAGATCCTTTATGGGATTTGTGACATCTTATGTCTTACATGTTTTAACCTCATCTTATGCCTTAGGACCATAACCGTTATGATAGCCTAATTAAGTTTGACTACTTTAAACGTATAGACAACCTTTGCCTCATCTTG
This sequence comes from Campanula takesimana, assembly GCA_026119855.1. NCBI lineage: Eukaryota > Viridiplantae > Streptophyta > Magnoliopsida > Asterales > Campanulaceae > Campanula > Campanula takesimana. Next base: position 163,457 of record JAOWBW010000484.1, read on the forward strand.
CTTCTCTCATTGATAGAATGATGTGCCCTGCGTTGACAGATAAACCACATCGAAACGATCAATGTATTTCATAAGTGTTTAAATTATGGATGGCATTAAACTTAAAATTTTGAGAAGGTTCTTTCATATAGCAACGCGCATAACAAAGATATAATTAATCAAAATAATTAATGAACGTATACTATGTGAATATAATTATGAAATTGAGATTTTCATAGAGTCCTACTCTTGATAAAATACATATTGAATAATGAGTCCTTTCAAAGAGTCCAACTCTATTAAGAATACATTACTTCATAGAATTCAATTCCATGAACAATACGTATTCTATAATGCATCTCCAAGTCTGAAAAACACGAATTCAGAAATCTGCACTGCACGAATTCGTGCATTACACGCGAACTGCATGAATATTCTGCACAAAATTCTGGACATCACGTGCGATGCACGTATTCTGCACGAAAATTCTGAACAAAAATTATGCACGAAAACGTGTATTGCACGCGAACTGCACGAACGCAATTTATCAAATCTTGATCCTTTAAGGATTCAACTATTTATGATAATCAAATTATCATAAACATCAAACCCTAAGAACAAACAATTTTTTCTTCAAGATCAAGAATCATCAATTCAATAATCATATTAAAGAGATTGATGATCTGATAAATAGATTAATCATATTAATCATGCATCTTGAAAACCTTATTCATAATCATACTATATCAAATATATTTTCTTCTCCAAACAATTCACATAAATCCCTTTATTCTAAATTCAAATCATCCTACATCATATAATCAAATCATATATATAACATGATAATATTAAAATAACCATACATGAACAGGGCTCTGATGCCACTGTTGGGTTTTGAGGGTCCTTGCGCAGCGGAAAACGGCAATAAAATCAACAAAACTCATGAGCCCATGGATCCATTCATGATTATTAAATTAATAGGGAGATGAATTTAGAATACTAACCTGTAGAAACCCCATTTTGGACATTCGTTCATAGTCACACTACTTCTGTGTCTCGCCTTTGATTTGGGTCGAAACTCGTCCCTATTTATTTTATATTTTTGGGGAATTTTATTTGACTTATGTGTGCATTTTATGTGTTGCATCATATTTTATGATTTGCACATCTTACTTGATTAAATGTGCTATTTACTTAGTTAGTAGTAATTTTGTTAAAATGAATAAATGAGTTAGTTAAAACTTTAGGGTCCAAAGTGTAACTTTAAAGTTCAGGGGCTTATTTGCTCAAAAGGAAAGTAGAGGGGTTTAGTTGTTTAAAATGAAACTAGGAGGGCTTAAGTGAAAAATATGAAAATATCATTTCTTACTTATCTCCTCACCTCTCCCTTTCTGCGTTTACATACATAGTTCCCAAAATTTCATTTCTCTCTGGTTCAAGAAAGAAAAAGGTAAGTTTCATCCTATTTTAATTTCTATCTTTTTATTTACTTATCCGTTTTAAAATCTAATTATATAAAAATGATCATGGCGTTGAATAGGTCATTTTTATCCGAACAAAACATATTTCTGCGATACTGTAGACACCCCGCCTTGGACCGCTCACCCCGATTGCACATTTGATTTTGTGTTTCTCCCTATTTTAAGTGTTCCCTTTAGTTTCTGTTACTTTCGTTAAGTTCCTGACTGACTTCGTTAAGTTTAGGGACCAAACTGAATAACAGTGCTGACTTTTTAGTCCATTCTGTCATTTTTGCCTTCTCCAAGGCGCGCGCTTTCACCCTTTGGGGCCAGAGGCGCACGCATCCCGCCACCAAGGCAGGAGGCGTGCGCACCTGGGCGTCAGTTACAGATTTCTGTCCAAGAATCCTTCCCTTGCTCTTTTTAACAGGATTTGCCCGGGAAACAGACCTTTGTGACTTGGTTTTGGCACCAATACACACACCTTCTTTACCTATAAAAACCCCTCTAATTCACCATTGAAGAGGGGGGGGGGAGATTTGAATCATTAACAAAAACTATACAGAAATACTTACAAGGCATTTTCCTAAGAACCTCTTGAAGGAGTCTTTGAAGTTCATAGAAGTATAGGTAAAAGACTACTATTTTCTCTCCTTTTCTACTTCATCTCTCCTCTATCTCTTTTGCTTTAATCAAATGTGCAATCACCCAAACATTTTTGGGACATGACACCAAAGACTACTTCACTTCATTGAAGCTAGTCACGGAGTCATGTCCCTACATTCCAAACACCCCCTTTTTACCCCCCTTTTATCATCAAGAATAAGAAGAACATTTCATCATTTATGTAGATTTTGATCAAGCAAGACCAACTTTAGTTGGACGAGATAGGTGTTTAAGTACTTCCCATCTCGTAACCTAACCCCCAAACCTCATAACAAAGAATCTCTATTTTCGTAATCAAACTTAGGTTATAAACATTAGGTTTTTCTTATGTTCCTCTAAAACATAGGCGGCGACTCTAAAATACAAATAGACATCCTAGGGTAACTCACCGCTCTAGCCAAGCCGTGGCCCCTGGGGTATCTACAGTGGCGACTCCGCTGGGGACGTTTGAGGGTTAAACTTGCGTTTCTGATCAAAATCTACATCTTTTCTGGGCATTCTGGTTCCTGGTGGAGGAATCGTACGCCTTTGGCCTTCTTGGCCAAAGGCGCGCGCGGCCCACATCAAGGACCAGAGTCGCCCGCTTCCTGATGTTCTTCCTGTTCTTCTTCTTTTTTCTACACTAATCATTTCTACAGAGGTTAAAATATACATTCAGGACCAGGGCAATCCCCGGAGTCCAAAGTCTGACAATCTGATAGGCTTGCCCAGAAGCGGGCGCCTCCCATAGACTCTGCGCCAGGCGCGCGCATCCTACAACATAGACCAGAGGCACGGGCTTCTGGGTGGTTTTCCAGAACAGGGACAGTTTCAGAATAGAGCAGAATGATTGGGGTGTGGGCACAGTTTGCCTGCATCATGGACTGATTTGGACCTCTTAACTGTTTCATTTTGTGTTTTGTTTTATCGGTCACACGGGTTATTCGAGAGTTATAATTATGTGCTTATTTGCTTTTCTTTCATAGAAAAAAAGTAATAAAATGTTTTGTTACATGTTATACGTGCACAATCTCCTATAAATTGCTCACAATCGAGTCGCACAAGTTTATAACCCCAAACCCGTCGAGGCCCGTCCTAGAGAGTTTCAAGATCCACCTGACCTTGAATCTTTCGAAGCGGTAAACCTCAACACGTGGCGTAGTTCATGACTACATGCCGGGGGTGACCTTAAGCCTCTCATTAGCTGAGTACAAGCCAACACAATTCTTGTTAAGGTCTAACACTCCGTGACAAAAGTCGGTTTTCATGTGCCGAGATTTCCCTAAACTAATGTCTTCAAAACATACATGCCAAGTGGTTATCATGGACGAAATAAAACTCTGTCCCCAAGTGGTTATTATGGACGAAAATAAAAATCCGTCCCCGCATGTATGCTTTACTACATTAATTTAGTTTAATCCCGACATGTGTAGGATTCAAAAGCATGATGGAATCCGATGAGTATATGGGACCGCGAGATGGTCTATATACTAGTGTGACGATTCCATTATTTTCTTAGAAACTCAAAAGGGACCCCGTCCCTCCGACTTATAAAAAAAAAGAGTCTTTTCTTATGTGGTATGAGTCGTGTGCCCAATGTGTGTGTTCTAAACCTCTTCATGGACCGAAAGTGTTACTCAAGACTGACAAGGGCCTCTTCTGCAATATAGGTTCAATTGGTACTTACAGAGTCTACTGGGATTCAGCGAATCGGTTAGTCCGTGAAGTGATTACTCCAACAGCTCCAACAGCAACCATGACCGGCAGCAGCAACACCATGTCTCTCGAGCAGCTTTTAGCTATGGTCCAAGTGCTCCAAGATCAATTCTCCACTCTTAATAAGGAGGCCCAAAATAAGGATGATCTTTGGCAATACCACCTCGACAATCAAAGGGAGGCCTACGAGGCCGAGATGGAGCAAATGAAAGAAAATCTCACCAAGCTTGCCAAGGGTAAAGACAAGAAAGACAATGAAGAGTCCGAGTGGACCCAAGGCTTATTTGAGAGCCCTTATGTTAGTGCCCGCACCAAGAAAATGGGGGAACCAAGCACCGAGAACAATGAGCACAAGATGGTTGATTCAATTATGGCTTACATAGATCAACGCTTCAACGGCCTCAACGTGGGGAAAAATCCCGACACGAGCACCATGGCCGCTCTACCTGACAAGTTCAAAATGCCCGACATCAGCAAGTTCAAGGGCAGCTCTTGTCCCATGGCACACATCGAGACTTGCATTTAGGCTATGGTACCGAAGAAGGTCTCTCCCAAGGTTATGGCACAATGCTTCCATCTTACTCTAGAGGGGGCGGCAAAGGATTGGTATGCAACTCTCCCGCTCACAGTCCGTCTTGATTGGGACGCCACCATACTTGCCTTCAAGAGTCAATACCAAGGCAACACCACCCACCGGCCAACCAAGAAAGAGCTCGAGAACACTACTCAAAGGGACAATGAGTCCTTTATTGACTTCACGAGAAGGTGTAATGACAATCTTGCTGAAATTGTCGAGCGGCCTAACACCAAGGAGCAAATGGACATCTTTCTTAAGTGTCTAAAGATTGATCTCCGCACCCACCTAAGTGGGGCTTTCTATGCCGATTTCTCACAAATGTATGAGGCGGGAATCTGAATGGATGAGTTGCTCAAGGAAATCAAGAAAAGTGCTCCTAGCTTCCGTTACAAGGCCGCCTCCAACTCTACAAAGGAAGCTTCGGTTAATGCCGTTACTACTGACAAGGGAATTACAAAAGGGTTCCTCCTCCACAAGGCAAGAACTTTCAAGAAAATCGTGTCTACACTCCACTCCATGGCATGACTATCACCGAGGCCTTCGAAGCTCTCAAGGCCAAAGGGCAAGTTACTCCTCTCCAAGGGTACAAACCCAAGACAATGCGTCCCAACCATGCCTACCACAAGCATTGTGACTACCACCAACATAGTGGCCACACCACCGAGGAATGCTTTGTCCTCCGCAATGTCATCCAAGATCTCATAGACAAGAAAGAGTTCATAGTGCCTAATGGCGAGGATGTCAATGTAATAGAGGTAGGAGAATTTGAGGAGACCACTCATTCAATCCCAATTGTGAATGAAGGCTCTAATATGATGAATAAATTTGACAATTCTTGTTACGTTGTGACTTACGATGAGGTAATGAGGGAAGTACTAGAGAATAGGAAAAAGAAGCAAGATGGGAACGTCAACATGCTAACTCGATCCGGATGAGTCATAGCAAGCAACCCCGCTTCTTCTGCACCAAGCACCTCTTCTCAAAGACCGCAAGCTCGCGACACTCCCGAAGACCCTTTATTAGTTCAACTCAAGAAAACTCAAGCCAACATCTCCATTTGGGACCTCATTGCATCCTCAAAGAAGCACAGAGATCTTATCATTAGTAATCTCGATGACATGTCGATCTCTCCCGATACAACTCCCGAGGACCTTACCGCAATGATAGGTCACATTCATTTTGGCAATGTCATCACCTTTGCTGACATGGACCTTCCACCATTTGGTTCCGACCACAATGAGGCCATTTATATCAAGGTGAGAGCAAGGGGGAGACCTATTTCAAGAGTCTTGGTTGACGGTGGTTCCGCACTCAATTTGATGCCCGGCGGAATACAGCATGGTTTAGCAGACTCTACCCTCTCCGGCGTCTCAATCAACGCCATTGACAAAGAAGGGGGAAACGAATCATGATCGCAAAGTCCTCCGCATGATGAGGAATATGAATTACTTCCCTGGTTTAGGCCTAGGGAAATATCAACAAGGAAGGATGCAACCTATTGAGGTTCCTTTTGTTAAGAACACGTTCGGTTTAGGATATGAGCCTTCTAGAGATGACTTGAAACACGAGCAAGCCATCAAGAATGAAAAGGCCCGAGCCCGAAGGGAAGGCCATCATTATGAGATTCCCAATTTGAGGCCTTACCGCAAGACACTGAATGGCTACTTTGTTCGTCAAGTGGAAGAGGTTCCGTATGTAATCTTTCCCGAGCCATGGGTTAACAGCAAGGGCATCAGAAAGCCCGGTCTTGAAATCTTTGCCAACTGTGAGATTCAGTAATCCAAAAGGGAACCAATTCCCATGTCTCCCTGAGAATGGTGGGGGAAGAAAGTGACTATAGAGTCCGAAACAGAGATTACCGTGGGGGAGGAATCGACGGATCTAGCCTCCATGTTCGAAGAATTGGCCATCATGGATGAGTTCTAAGTAAATTCCATCTACGACACCGACACGAGAAAGGAAACTATCAGCGAGATCCAGCCAAGCTCCGAGCCGATCAACAACTGGTATTCTACGAAGGGACCCGTGGTATCCAAGGAATTCTTGGTCGAGAAGATGGGTTGCATTCAGCGCAAGGTCACAAAGGAAGACTTGTTCACATTCACTTTCGAATCCGAGAGTGTTTCCGATACCCTCACCCAAGAGGACATGGAAGCCATAGCCGAGCGTGTGTTCCATTTCTTTGCTAATGAAAAATTTGATCTTTCTGAGTACCCCGAGATTGTAAACATCATGAATGATGAATTAACTAATAATGAATTTAACGAACTAGTTAATAACGATTCAAATAATGATGAAATAGACCACGAAAACAGAACATACTTAAATGAACTTGCTCAACAGGTCCGTAGTCGTGGTGAAAATGGTCCAGGGGCTGATGAAGAATTGTATGTTGTTAATCTGGGTACCGACGAAGAGCCGAAAGAAACCAAGATTGGAAGCTTCTTCAAGGGGGAAGAGAAAGACAGATTGAATGCACTGATCAAGGAGTTCGTGGATGTATTTGCATGGTCATACAAAGACATGCCGTGTTTAGACAGAAAGGTCACGGAGCACAGAATTCCGATCAGAAAGATCATGCCAGAATGGTCTCTACAAGTCAAAGAAGAGATAGAGAAGCTTCTCAGTGTAGGCTTCATCAAAGTTATTGAGTATCCAACATGGCTAGCCAATGTGGTCACAGTCCGAAAGGCTAATGGCAAGGTTCGTGTTTGTGTGGACTTCCAGGATTTGAACAAAGCTTCTCCAAAGGATGATTTCCCATTACCCAACATCGACATGCTAGTCGACTCCACTGCTGCCTACGAGATTCGTTCATTTGGGAATGGTTTTGCTGGGTACAATCAGATTCTTATGGCTGAAGAGGATCAACACAAGACTGCATTCACAACACCATGGGGCAGCTTTTGCTACATAGTTATTCCGTTTGGGTTAAGGAATGTCGGGGCTACTTATCAAAGAGCTGTTACAGACTTGTTCCATGATATGATTCACAAAGAGATTGAAGTCTACGTGGACGACATGATCATCCACTCCAAAGGGACCGATGGTCAACATTTGATCGATCTCTGCAAGTTCTTTGAAAGGCTTCGTCAACACAAGATGAGGCTCAATCCCGCAAACTGCACATTTGGGGTTATCCGAGGCAAAGTTCTTGGCTACATGGTCACAGAGAGGGGTATTGAAGCAGATCCCTAAAAAATCAAGGCAATCATTGACATGCCTCCTCCCAAGACACAAAAAGAGATCAAAGGTTTCAGGTAGACTTCAGTACATCAGTCGGTTTGTGCACCAGCTTACTTCCATGTGTGAGCCAATCTTCAAGCTACTCAAGAAGAATGTGGCTCTAGAATGGACCGACGCTTGCCAAGAAGCTTTCTACCAAGTGAAGCATTACTTGACATGCCCCCCAGTCTTGGTTCCACCTCACAAGGAGAAGCCTCTTTTGCTCTATCTCACAGTGAACGATGAAGCCCTTGGGGCTATGCTAGCACAAGAGCAACGAGACTCCACAAAGGAGAACGCCATTTATTTTGTCAGTCGCCGATTTCAAGGGGGTGAAAAGAACTACTCCGTCTTGGAGAAGTCATGTGCAGCACTGGTTTAGGTTACTCAAAAGCTCAAACATTACATGGAAGCCTTTCCAATCAAGCTAGTGGCAAAAGTGGACCCGCTCCGCTACATCTTTGAGAAGCCTTTCATGTCAACAAGGATAGCCAAATGGTAATTCATGCTCGTTGGCTATGATTTCACTTACGTCACACTCAAATCCATCAGGGGGAAAGTGTTCAGTGATCAGCTTGCTGAATTTCCGTGTGTCGAAGTGAAGGGGGAGGACTTACAGTTTCGTGATGAGCACTTGGTTTGCACTGCATCCGAGGAAAATAAGTGGCAACTCTTTTTCGATGGCGCCGCCAATAAACATGGTTATGGGATAAGAATGTTTCTTGTCGATCCAAAGGACAACTATACTCCAATTGCCATCCATCTTGAATTCGAAGATACCAACAACATTGCCGAATATGAGGCATGCATAGTGGGGCTAGAAGCGGCCCTAGAAAGAAATGTCACAGAGCTAGAAGTATTCGGTGACTCCTTGCTCCTTATCAATCAAACATCGGGTAAATGGCGAATCCAAGACCCGACCCTCCAACAGTATGGTCAACACCTCGAGGAATTGGTTGAACAGTTTTAAGACATCACGTTCAATTATTTGCCAAGAGACAAGAACCGCTTTGCCGATGCTTTAGCCACCATAGCCTCATTGGTTGAAATGCCCAAAGGAAAAATGGTGAAACCCTTCAAAATTTCAAGAAGGACCAGTCCGGCATAGTGCATGAACATTGAGATTAATGAAGTCCAAAATAACCCCCTGTAGTACACTGACATCATGAATTTTCTCAACAACGGCACCTTTCCCGAGAACAGCAATGGGAAAACCCGAATAGCACTACAAAAGCTAGCCGCCAGATATGTGTTGATTGGAAACCGAGTCTACAAGAGATATTATCAAGGGATCAATCTTTTATGTGCAAACGAGTCCGAAGCTCAAGAAATCATGCACGAAGTCCACGAAGGTGAGTGTGGACCCCACATGAATGGGATTATGTTGTCCAAGAAGATACTCCGTACTGGTTACATTGGACTACAATGGAACAAGACTGCATAGGGAAAGTCAAGAAATCCGCCAAGTGCCAGTTCCATGCTAATCTGCAACATGCCCCACCTTCACAACTATACAACATGACCACACCTTGGACATTCTCTTGTTGGGGCATAGATATCATCGGCAAAGTCCATCCTACGAGGAGCAACGGACAGTCATTCATCCTTTTGGCCGTGGACTATTTCACAAAATGGGTCGAGGCACAAGCTTACCGAGTTCTCAATGCCAAGAAAGTGATTGAATTCGTGAAGAACAACATCATGTGCCGATATGGTATTCCTCATGAGATCATCTCCGACAATGGTTCTCACTTCGAGAAAGAAATGGATGCACTTTTAGTTGACTACAAAATTACCAAGCACAAGTTATCCCCGTACCTCCCCCAAGCCAACGGAGCGGTCGAAGCAGCAAATAAGACAATCGAGGCCATCATACGAAAAATGGCTTCAACAGGAAGGGATTGGCCCGAGAAATTACCACTAGCATTGTGGGGCTACCGCACATTAATACGGTTAGCAACAGGAGAAACCCCGTACTCATTAGTTTATGGTTCTGAAGCCGTACTCCCGGTCGAACTCGAGGTTCCTTCCATCGAGGTCCCCATTACCCAAGGGGATTCATGACATTGGGAGGATGTTGTCTTAGGACCAAGTCTCCCACTTTGATATTTCGCTTCACCTTCTTGTTGAAAGACCTTGCCATTCTTTGTTGATAAGCCCTTGTGCGTTCAAACGCTCTTAACCTCTTTCGTTGAGTAGGGCTAGTTGCTCATATCGACTTTGCATCCATTCAACCTCGTTGACTTGGTTCTCGAGTAAGACCCGGTCCTTATGTGGTCAAAAAGATACTAAGCGGCGGTGCAGTCCGACTCGTAGACTTGGATGGTGATCAATTGCCAAAGGAGGTCAACCTCGACAAGCTCAAGAAGTTCTACGCTTAACAAATAAAGACCATTAAAAAAAATAAAAAATAAAATAAAACGCTCGCTAGGTTGAAAACCCGCAAGGGCGGCCTAGGCAAAAAGTAGAGCACGTGCAAAAAAGAAGCCCACTAGATTGAAAACCCGAAAGGGCGGTCTAGGCAAAAAACAGGGTGCACAAAAAAAATGGTCTTCATTTGTTTGAAGTACGGAGACCTGAGCCTCTCTACGAGAGGAACGTAGGCAACCTTCGGGTGGGGTCTAAAACAATAATTTTTACCCAATCATGTTGTAACAAGATGCAATTTTTATTCAATCATTGAACTATTTTAATCATTACAACGGACGATGTTGAGCAATAAAAGACATAAAAACATTAAATCCTAACAAGTGGTCTACTTAATTGCAATCTTGGGGTACAAAGAAAAGTCTAATCTTTCTTCGGTTTGGGAACCCATTGTTTCTTGCTATAGCCTTTGACCTTCTTAGATGGAGGCGGAACACTCTTGGAACCACCAAGGCGAGAGAATACGCTAGGACGGGACGGAGCTTCATCAACAACCTCCCCTTGCCTTTGTCAAAGGAAGCCTTGACTGGAGCCTTGTAGGGGCGTCTCCACACATAAGGAGAATTGTCTTTGCCTTTGCCTTTCTTATTCTTAGGAAAATAGCGTGGCCTAGGGGCTTCAACACAAACCGCTGGCCTCAAAGGCGCAACAACAACATCGCTAGGCCTCCCCAAACGATCGAAAATGCTTGGGTGTGCCTTCAAAATAGGGACGGGTACCGACTTCTCACCCTCCGGGACGGACACTTTTACCTTAAAAGAGAAGGTCATGGGAGCCATTCTTGACAAGGAATTGGGGCTTAAAGAAATAAGAAGTGGTGCAGAATATTGATGTGTGACCAAACTAGTCGAAATTGGTTCAAATTTATAGCTGTTGGGGAATCCTGCACAAAAAGAAAGGGGTTGTAAATCAGCAGCCCAGACGCGGGCGCCTCCTCCCTTGAGGATGCAACGCGCGCGCATCCCACGCCTTATCTCAGGCGCGCGCACCTATGACAGACGACAGAACAGAGGAGACCTTGTCAGTTCAACAACTGCCCAGGCATTTCAACGCCTTCAAACCTGCAATCAGTTCAGAATCTACAGCAACAAAGCAACATTCACCCTCAACAACGATCTCGTGACGAGCTCTCTTTGGCATTCTTGCCGATGAACTAGCACCTCCGCGGCTCAAGATTCTACTCAGTGACTACCTAGCCGACTGCACAGCCTCATCCACATCAAGGGCCGCATCTCTGTAACCTCGCCCCATGCCACGGGCACCCTGAGCCATGCCTGTAGCAGCTCCAGACATGGTCCCTGCAGCCTCCCTGGTCAAATTAGCCATGTCTCTACACAGCTCTAGGACTCTCTCCTCCAGATGGCGCAACCTGCTCCGCATCCCCTTGTTCTGGCAGCCTATATGCCTATAGGCATCCACGGGTATTTGTCACAGCAGAAACAAAAAAACCACATCAGTGTATTGAGATAAGACAGACTAGAACAGAAAAGTGGGCCGTAATCAGAAATGTGCAAGAAAAGTAAAAGTCATACCACGGCAGTTTGGGCCGGAGGCTCCCTCTCCGGTAACATCTCCTCCGGGACTATCTCCCTCAACTCATCAATAATCCCAAAGTTCGAGTACATATAGTACGAAGGAGGCAGAAGAGGATCAAAGCAATAACCCGCCCCAGTGGGGTAGAACTGCGCAGAGGTCGAAGGGGCAGCCTGTGTTCCCCGAGGATCGGCATACATAAAGCCCGGCATCAGATGGTTCGCCCGGAAAAGGCCATAATTCTGGTAAAGATAGATGAAAGGGGTAGCATCAACCCCTGCCACATACATAGCCCTATCATCCTCAGACAGTGCGCCCCAGTTACGAGGGCAGAAAGGAGGGAACTCTGGAACCGCCGTCCTAGGCGGGTTATGATAATCCACCACCTAGCTCCCATGCTACCAGTACACCCTCTCTCCCAAGTACATGGCCATGCACTCCACGGAGCTCATCAGAAGCCTTGAGCGGGTATGGAACAGTGTATGCTCTATGCTACCATAAATCGGTCTCCAGGGAAACAATGACTGAGACATGGACTCAGGCCTCAGACCATTCAGATACTACCGGGCTGAAACCAAGCCGATGGGGACGCTGTTGGTCTTCACATATCTGGCCTTGTAAGACCATCGCGCACAGTCAGGATACAGGGACTATCCCTCCCGCTCCATCCAGAAATCTCTCATGCCCAGAATGGAAAAAGCCCGCAGCTGCAAACAGAAACAAAGGCAGAAATTAAATACAGTTGAAAGTGCAGAAAAAGGCAGAAATCTGAAAAAGGCAGAGTAATGAGTATACCTCCCAAGCAAGGGAAAACCCGGTAACTGAGCTCTGAGTCGAACGACTGGTCAGGTCCATACCTCGATAGCACGCAGCCAGGCCCACTGCACCCCAGTTATATTAAGCAGCCTGATCCAGATCAATCAGAAGGTCCAACAAGGACAAAGAGGCAGCGCTTCCCCCATTCGTAAATAGGGTGTGGGACAAAGCAAACCAAATAAAACACCGAGCCACCGCCTCGACCCTATCGGCGGTAACTCCCCGAGACTTATCCTCAAGGACTCTAAAGTAAGTCCAAAACTTTCCCCAAGTCACTCGGGAGTTCTTCACCACAAGCTCACAATCAACCAAAGCCAACAGCTCGGCAGGCATCCTAGCAGTCCCGCTAACACCGCAAGGGACAGGCACCCCAGAAAAGGGCAAACCGGTCAGAGCTTTAAAGTCAGTCGGGGTTATAGTCACCTCCCCCATCAGCAAGTAAAAGGTGTGAGTGGTGTCCACCATCGCTCCCTCAAAGCCTGAATCGCATCAGGATCATTCTTCAACGAAGGCAGACTGGTAATGAAAGGGCCAAAAAATGTAGCGGCCACCCGAGTCTGTACATTTTCTAGCAGTTTCCTCCATATAGACACGGGTGCCTGAGCCCCACCTCAGATCTCGGTCAAACGGTTCCACCTCTAAAAGGAAACAAGAGACAAAGAAAAATTCGTCAGCATAACGACTATAAAATGGCGAAACCCAAAAGGAAGAATTGAACAAAATCACCACGTGCAAACAAGTGTGTGAACATGCAAATGGGTTTCCAAGCATTCCTTTCACAACAAATCAACAAGAACAACAACATGCAGCCATGATCAAAAGGGTTGCTGCAGCAGTATTACGGGCACAACGACATAGCCCCAAAATGCGAAAAAATCAACAAGGAGAGGCGAAATCCTTACCAATCCCGCAGAAACAAAGTGGGAGATATGAGTATGGGACTCATAAGTCAGTTGCCTTGCGTCCATGGCCTCAACCCCGACCTCAGCTTCTTCTCCCATGGGCATCTCAAAGGGAGGAGTTTGATGAGAACTCGACATGATTTCTTGCTAGATTTGCCTCAAATGAACAAAGGAAACGTTTTGGGATGATTTCCTCGCAGAAATTTGACTCAGAATACAGAGAGTTTGGGCTATTTTTGAACTTGGCTCGAACAGAATGAGCAGTTTCTGAATATATATGCTGAACTGATGCGCAAGGCACGCGCCTCCCGCTATACACCTGGAGCTCGGGCGTGTCTCACATCAACTGCCAAACGCGCACGCCTCTCATGTCCAGTCAGGCCTAAGTGCAAGTTCCCATGCAGGAATAAATACATCACATCAATGTTCCTCCAACTCCCATCCGAGTTTTCAGCTCCACCTTGGGGCAGTTCAAGTACAAAAACTCTGCAACGGACATCATTAAGTCCGACGGTTACAAAAGTCAAAGTCAATCTCGACGTTTTCCCTTGTTCGCGGTCAACTGTGCCTGCACCCCGCAAAAGTCAACTGCAAACGCTACTCCAGACAGCGTACATCAAGATATAGCTTCAAAATAGCAAAATTTGGTCAGCGGTGAACCACTGAAATCACCTCCTCATCAGCAGGCAGACTTTCGAGTCCCTCTACATCAGCAGGCAGACTTTCGAGTCCCTCTACATCGGCAGGCAGACTCTCCAGTCCCTCCAAATAAGTAGGCAAACTTTCGAGTCCATCTACATCGGCAGGCAGACTCTCCAGTCCCTCCCAATCAGCAGGCAGACTTTCGAGTCCCTCTACATCAGTAGGAAGACTTTTGAGTCCCTCTACATCGGTAGGCAGACTCTCCAATCCCTCCAAGTCCTCTATACGGACTCTAAATTTTGGCCACGGTAGGACGATTTCTATCACCGCACCCTTACTATCAGCAAAAGCTGCTTATACAAGGAGCGCACTCCTATCTCTTGTAATTTCAAGATTCTTGTTTTCATCGAGTCTTTGCTTTTTTCCTGGTGATGTCCTCGGCGGATGTTTTTTCCTTTCGTCGACGCGTTTTGCATTGCAATCCACGTCGCCGAGGGGCTCTGTAGACACCCCTCCATAGACCACTCACCCCGATTGCACATTTGATTTTGTGTTTTTCCCTATTTTAAGTGTTTCCCGTTAGTTTCTTTTACTTCCGTTAAGTTCCTGACTGACTTTGTTAAGTCCAGGGACCAAACTGAATAACAGTGCTGAATTTCTAGTCCATTCTGTCATTTTTGCCATCTCCAAGGCGAGCGCTTTCACCCTTTGGGGCCAGAGGCGCGCGCATCCCGCCACCAAGGCAGGAGGCGCGTGCACTTGGGCGTTAGTTACAGATTTCTGTCCAAGAATCCCTCCCTTGCTCCTTTTGACAAGATTTGCCCGGGGAACTGACCTTTGTGACTTGGTTTTGGCACCAAAAACACACCTTCTTTACCTATAAAAACCCCTCTAATTCACCATTGAAGAGGGGAGGGGAAATTTGAATCATTAACGAAAACTATACCCAAATACTTACAAGGCATTTTCCTAAGAACCTCTTGAAGGAGTCTTTGAAGTTCTTTGAAGTATAGGTAAAAGACTACTCTTTTCTCTCCTTTTCTACCTCATCTATTCTCTCTTTCTTTTGGTTTAATCAAAAGTGAAATCACCGAAGCATTTTTGGGACATGACACCAAAGACTACTTCAGTTCATTGAAGCTAGTCACGGAGTCATCTCCCTACATTCCAAACACCCCCTTTTCACCCCCTTTTATCATCAAGAATAAGAAGAACATTTCATCATTTATGTAGATTTTTATCAAGCAATACCAACTTTAGTTGGACGAGATGGGTGTTTAAGTACTTCCCATCTCGTAACCTAACCCCCGAACCTCATAACAAAGAATCTCTGTTTTCGTAATCAAACTTAGGCTATAAACATTAGGTTTTTCTTATGTTCCTCTAAAACATAGGTGGCAACTCTAAAATACAAATAGATATCCTAGGGTAACTCACCGCTCTTGCCAAGCCGTGGCCCCCCGGGGTATCTACAAATAGGAAGAAGCAAAATGGGAACGTCAACTTGCTAACTCGATCCGGACGAGTCATAGCAATCAATCCCACTACTTCTGCACCAAGCACCTCTTCTCCAAGACCCTTACTAGTTCAACTCAAGAAGACTCAAGCAAATATATCCATTTGGGACCTCATTGCATCTTCAAAGAAGCATCGAGACCTCGTCATCAGCAATCTCGATGACACATCAATATCTCCAGATACAACTCCCGAGGACCTTACTACTATGATAGGCCACATACATTTTGGCAATGTCATCACTTTTGCCGATATGGACCTCCCACCATTTGGATCTGATCACAATGAGGCCATCTATCTCAAAGTGAGAGCAAGGGGGAGATCAATTTTAAGAGTCCTAGTTGATGGTGGTTCCGCACTCAACATAATGCCTGCCCGAATCATGGGCATACTGGGGCTTAAGAATTCCGATCTAAAGCCTTTTACTCAAGTAATCCGAGGTTACGATAGCACTGTCCGCACAGTTATGGGCATGGTGGAAATATACATTGAATTTGGGAGCATGGTTATGTCTGTTCCATTTCAAGTGCTCGATGTCCCTTCGTCGTTCAATTTGCTCTTGGGTCGACCATGGATACACATTTCCAACGCTGTCCCTTCAACTCTCCATCAATGTGACAAGTTCTGAAATGGAGATGAAATAGTGACCGTCATGGCAGAAAACGTCACTATCCATAAAAATGGGGAACCCGTCCATCAAGTTCAGCATGGGTTAGAAGACTCTACTCTCTCCGGCGTCTCAATCAAAGCCATCGACAAACAAGGGGGAAACGGATCATGGACCCTCGGTAATCACAAAGTCCTCCGTATGATAAGGTATATGAATTACTTCACTGGTTTAGGCCTAGGGAAATACCAACAAGGGAGAAGCAACCTGTAGAGGTCCCATTTGTCAAGAACAAGTTCGGTTTAGGATATGAGCCTTCCAAAGACGACTTGAAATACGAGTAAGCCATCAAGAATGAAAATGCCTGAGCTCGTAGAGAAGGCCATTACTATGAGATCCCCAATTTGAGGCCTTACCGCAAGACACTAAATGGCTACTTTGTCCGCCAGGGAGAAGATGTCCCATACATAATCTTTCCCAAGCCATGGGTTAACAGCAAAGGCATTAGAAAGCCCGGTCTTGAAATCTTTGCCGACTGTGAGATTCAAAAATCCATAAAGGAACCAACTCCTATGTCACACCGAGAATGGTGGGGGAAGAAAGTGACTATAGAGTCCAAGACAGAGATTACTGTGGGGGAGGAATTGACTGATCTAGCCTCCATGTTTGAGGAACTTTCCATCATGGACGAATGCCAAGTAAATTCCATCTCTGACGACACCAACAAGGGAAGTGGGCCTATCAGCGAGATCAAGCCGAGCTCTGAGCCGATCAACAATTGGTATTCAAGAAATGGACCCATGGTATTCGAGGAATTCTTGATCGGGAAAATGGGTTGCATCCCACGCAAAGTTACAAAGGATGACTTATTAACATTCACTTTCGAGTCCGAGAGTGTTTCCGATACCCTCACCCAAGAGGATATGGAGGCAATAGCCGAGCATGTGTTCCCTTTCTTTGCTAATGAAAAATTTGATCTTTCTGAGTACCCCGAGATTGCAAACATCATGAATGATGAATTAAATAATAATGAATTTAATGAACTTGTTAATTGTTGGTGTTGTATGCTCTAGGCACGTTATGAGAAAAATTAATGTTATCTATTGATTATGTTTTAATAAAGATATTGAATGTTGATTATTATATCCTTTGCATGTTTATTATAATAATCCCCGTCCCTGATAATTATGTATTAATTGTTAGTATAAGTTTAATAGATAATCATATGATGATTATGGTGTATCGGAAACAATTAAACTTATGGGTATTTGTTGGAGACCAAATACTGGACTGACCCGTATGAGATTTATGTCATGGTCACAATGTCATAATTAAGTCTCATATAGTTATATTACTGGAATATTTAGACTTAAGGTTATTACAGTCTTCCACTTGATGAATATTATGTTTGACATATTCAAACGTTACCCCTAACCGGGTAGTTATAAAGAATATGATTGGCATAATCAGAATTGTCGCGACCCCGAACCCCGCGGCCCGAGATCGCGAGCTGGACGTCGACTTAAAACCAAAACTCTAAAATATAGAAGTTAAAAATTCCATTTTGAACCAAAATATGATAACACAAGGTTTTACAAATCCAAGTTTAAATCAACAATGTACAACCAACATAAGCTCCACAGCTTATACTCAAAAGAATAAATATACAATTCTTAATGACGTCAATAATGGTGACACTATCCCCAAAAGGTTATATATTTAAATAATGTAAACCGATCCATAACAACCTGCCCCAATATCTCAATCCTCTCGACGTCCTCCTCGATCCGCGAATCCTAATCCTTTTCCTCCTGGGGGGGTTAAGGAAAAACAAAGATGGAAATAAACGGGGTGAGATAAAATCTCAGTAAGTTACTAATGCAACTACATGACATGCTAATATGCAATGACCGATAGCAATTAACATAAGATAGATAGCAGCGGAATAATAAGTGACATGCTGTCGAACAGTAACATCCAATAGTCAATCATATAAATAAACATATAACAAAAAATGAGAGGCTCCCTATCGCCAACCGTCCCATACCGGTTGGAAATAACGACCAGCTCAACATGCAACACATAAAGCTGAAATAAACACTCATAAGTGGATACATAGCCAAGGTTTTCCAAACCGGAACATCCAAATAAAGGATCGCTGCGCAGCTTCAATAATCAACAATCAACATCTTCATAGCAGCATGAAAGCTCGAAGAGAAAACCCCGGTACCGGAACCAATAACCAAATGAAGTGTCACAAGGGATGGGAGACATGCCACAAAGTCATGCTCCAAGTAAAGCTAAAATGCACACAAAGGAGCTAGGTCTTCTCACATCCAAGGCCAATCTGGAGGAGGGTAATAATGGGGCAAAACAATGGTCAACAATCACAATGGACTTGGCTGTGCCATCATAATGTTTCGCATCGCCCAAACACACACAAAATACCAGCTGGACTTTCAAGTAAAGGCTAAGTAATAAAATACTAGCACAATAAACAACCATTGATTCCAAAGTAGGGAATCATACCAAATAATCACCATAAAGATGCAACGGTTATTCACGAAGAATTCAACAACAATAGCACAAGGAGTTTCTCATAAAAGTGTCCAACAACATTGACCATTAAAACATAATGATTCAGAGATAAGGCACGTACCAAATACATCCTAAATATGATTCCCATAAGTTAATCATAAAGAGCACAACCAAAACGGTCGCTCACAAATGGCACAATGACTAATACCAAAAGACCCTAAACATTTACTCATAAAGATATACTTGGACTATGACTCAACCATCTCATCACACCTGGAATTCCCAAGTAGGAATCAGAATGAATACACTTTAAGGTTAATCAAACCGTAAGTACCCAATTGCCAAAACACGCTTTACCTCCGTCCTTAACGAACCAATTCTAAACACCCCAAACGAATCCAAAAGGTTACACTTATCAGAACATGATCACGAACGCATCATAAGATGCCCAAACATATACCAAATTATCATCACAAAGATAATCACAACAACTCAACACGGTCACTCAAATGGATTTGCAAAACTTGATCACAAAGGATTGATACAACTCCTCTTACCCTCAAACACCCAATAAAATCCCGAAGTATAAAACTTATAAATTAACTTAACAACCTATATCATCTTGTATTACTCGAAGAGAGCTTCGAAACGATAGTTTACATGCCTAAAACGGAGTCCGGATGAAAAAGTTATGGCCTCCGGAAGATCGAACGAAAAACGGACAAGCTGGAAAAAGGAGGGATGCGCGCGCCTCCAAAAAAAGTGATGCGCGCGCCTCCTAAGGTCAGAAGGCTGCGATTTCGAAGCAGAAAATGGTGCGCGCGCCTCCCAAAACATGGTGCGCGCGCCTCCTTGCCCGAAGGGACGAAATCCGGCCAAAATCTGGGTTTCTACCAATTTTCTTACCCATTTCATATTACAACCAAAATCAAACATAATCAACCTTCCACCAAGCATAAAGATGAACCCAAAACAACTTATAACTAGAATGGGGACTCAAATAATACCATTTATCAACCAAGATCAAGATTCAAACCCAACATTCCTAAAATCACCATTTTTGACCAAAACTCAAAATAAATTCCAAATAAATTCCAAATTCAACCAAACTTCAAATATAACACATCAAGCATAATATAAACATGATATGAACACTTTAGCATAAAAATGGGGGAAAAGCAACTTACCCGGATTTTCTCAAAGGTGACGGAACTCGAAATTTCTTGGCTTCCTACGAACCTATCGACGATCTAAACATGATTCATGTTTTAAGAAATGAGAAATAAGGAGAGGAAGATGATGGAAATGTAGAGAGAAGTGAGAGAGAAACTTACCCATGTCATGGAAGGAGAGAGAGAGAGGGATGTGCTGGGAATGAATGGGGTGAGGGAGAAATAGAGGGAGTAGGGAGAAGATGATTAAAACCAAACTTACACTCAAGCCCCTCCTCTACACTACAC
This sequence comes from Campanula takesimana, assembly GCA_026119855.1. Classification (NCBI taxonomy): domain Eukaryota; kingdom Viridiplantae; phylum Streptophyta; class Magnoliopsida; order Asterales; family Campanulaceae; genus Campanula; species Campanula takesimana. Next base: position 183,499 of record JAOWBW010000484.1, read on the forward strand.
ACAAATACTTACACTCCCTACTAACAATTAAGACCCCAAAACTCTACACTAGCACAAAAGACCAATTAAAATGCTAGACATAATTTATTATGACACATAAAGTGCACACATAAATATTTAAATAAATAATAATTTAAATAAATAAATAAGCAATTAAATAAATAATAATTATTTATTACTAATAAAATAGAGCCTAGTTTTCGGGTCGTGACATTCACTCCCCCTTAAAGAAAATTCGACCCGAATTTTAACGAGACTTACCCCAAAGACCCAATAGCTACGGATACGATAGTTCCGCCATTTCTAAAATTCCTCAATTGTCCATTCTAAACCACCACGTAGTAACCCTAAATAATGTTCACGATACCACGACCTCTCGCACATAACTTCCTTCAATCATAACCTTCACTACTAATTAGAATCCATAATCAAAATTGGAGAATCCCAATTGCTCCCAAACATAACTCTCGAGATATCCCAAGCTCACCTTATTCATAACCTTAATTACACTGCAAAGGTGTTTCCTTTTGTAAATCGCATACTTAGTAGTATTCCCCAGAAATTCGAAACATCACCCTCCCGAGCCTAATTAGCTTTTAAAATATAAAAAGGCTAAAGAAATTTCTATTTCCACAATATTCATCGAAATGGCTATATCTCTATGGATTACCATTATAGTGTCTTCACTTTGAGTTAACACCTTAAATAAATAGTACCATACAAACCCCAAAATTTCTCGTACAAAGTGTCCACTTAAATCTATGTTATACTCTCATCCCTTCATTAATCTGGTCTTGAAGCCTAAACCATTTAATATACTCAATAGTCCGCAAAAAGACCCAAATTTCATCTTCAAAAGATTTTCTCTAACTCCCATTTAAGTAATAATCCGTGCTCATATACCCAAAGGAAATCAACGGACTCTAAATTCAATAGCTAACCCTAGTTAGGCTCTCACGCATACATTTATTGACTTAATGATATTTAAGCTCAATGGTACTACCATCATAATAAACCAATTAGCTAGTCACCTTCCAACTGACCCAATACCAAATCATAGTATTCTTTAATATGCCCGAGTATTTATACTCAGCTTTCTTCACTTATTTGTAATCCAAAATAAGAAATGCCACCAAGACAAGATTTAGGACCATAGAACACCCCTTTAACTAAAACTCAAAATGCCTTTGATATAGGTCGCAATTTATTACTCTCCCGAAATGTGCTTAGTCCTTTCAAACTTACGCGCTCACCACTATCGATGATTATAACTTCCATAATATACTCATATCCCATAACACATCATGCTTTTCCTCATACTATCCAATTCCGATGCGCTCACGTAGATGCACTACAAGTAAACAAAATCTCCTATCCAAAAATCCTCAATTTGAATCCTCAACTCTTATAACCCAACCGATGCCACAAGGACATTGATCTAAATATTAGCACTACAACCTTGTACTATAACAACTCAATTTAACCTAAGGTTCTCCCCAATTACTAGGTACTACTCAGAAATAAAAATAGAAATTTTTACAAACGATAAATACACCCAACAATTGGTATAGACATCCATTGTCACCCATCGAAGCAAAATAGTCAGATTCCAAACAAGAAAAGATTTACTTAACACTACACAAAGGGACGGTCCCAAAACAATTTTAGGCAAAAGGGAAGAGAGGATGCAACAATTTCCCTACAACCATCGACTAAAGCATGACATTTCCCTTCTCAAAATGACATCAATAATCTTATAATAGCAATATGACCAATTTAGCAGGTAAGTTATATCTACCTTTAAGCACAACATGAGCACATAAGACTCCATCAGACATCCTACACTCCTCCCTAGGAGTAGAAACTGACAACACATAAGTCAAAGACTCAAAAGAAATAAATGCAACTAAATGCACAGAAACATATGAATGCAATGATCCTAAAATGCACGCGCTCGCTCTCTCGACACAAAATTAATACCTCCTGAAACTGATGAATCACCCGATGAGTGCTGCTTGATCGCAAATACCCTACCCTGAACTTTTAGGGTTTCCCGAAGCATCCCTCTTCTGACCCTGCGGTATTCCAGTTCCTGCCCCCGATGACTGAACTCTAAACCTCGGACAATCTTTGACGAAGTGACCCAACTGACCACACTTCACACATTTTCCTTGCTTCTTCCAACACTTGTCTTCTGAGTGTCCTTTCCTCTGACAGTAACTGCAGACTTTCCCATTTCGTGTACCCTTATTAGAGCCTTGATTTCCTACTGTTGGTTGCCCTTGAAGTTGCCTTCTGAATCGAGTTTGCACTCCAGAATTACCTCTGTTATCCGAATGTTGCTGTTGTGACTTACTCTGCCCTCCTTGCTTACTCGGGTTAACCATCTCAGTCTTCCTTTTATGCTCCCCAATATCTTGCTCGATCAAGTATGCCCGGTCTACCGTATCCTGAAATGCCACAATCCTCTGGGCTATAAGATGAGTCCGAATAGAAGTCTTCAAACCCCGGATGAATCTCATAGCTTTCTGCTCCTCGGTCCGCACAAGATAGTCACCACACCTGGCTAATTCTGTGAACTTAGTTAAGTACTGTGCTACAGACATCATGCCTTGCTCCAAGCTGAGGAACTCGATCTCTTTCTGGTTTTGATTCACTAGAGAGATAAAGTGATCCTTGAATTTCTTCACGAACCACTCCCAAGGATATGGTACAAGAGTCACATCCTAACTGGTCTTCAGTGCCTTCCACCAATGTTCCGCAGCACCAACTAACATATAAGCTGCAAACCGAACCCTATCCTTATCAGTGCAACCAAAGACCTCGTAGATTTTCTCCATCGATTCTATCCATAGCTCAGCCTTCTTCACATCAGGCTCACCGTCGTACTCACTTGGTTTCAACTTCAAGAACTGCTCCAACCCATATCGCGGAGGTGCTACATGTTCCTCTCTCGGCCCTTGGTCATGAATTGCTTTCACGGCCGCTTCAAACCTGTCCTGAAACACTGCACGGTTTTCTTCCCGTAGACCATTAAGATTCTGAGTCCCACTAGAAGCTTCACCAATTCTTCTTCTAGACATTTCGAACAAATACCTGCATAAAACCTTAACCGTTACTCACTCCGCACACAACTACCCACCTAGGTCATACTAATCCACCTAGACTTATACTTAGAGCCAAACCATGGCTCTGATACCAACTGTCGCGACCCCGAACCCCGCGGCCCGAGATCGCGAGCTGGACGTCGACTTAAAACCAAAATTCTAAAATATAGAAGTTAAAAATTCCATTTTGAACCAAAAGATGATAACACAAGGTTTTACAAATCCAAGTTTAAATCAACAATGTACAACCAACATAAGCTCCACAGCTTATACTCAAAAGAATAAATATACAATTCTTAATGACGTCAATAATGGTGACACTATCCCCAAAAGGTTATATATTTAAATAATGTAAACCGATCCATAACAACCTGCCCCAATATCTCAATCCTCTCGACGTCCTCCTCGATCCGCGAATCATAATCCTTTTCCTCCTGGGGGGGGGGTTAAGGAAAAACAAAGATGGAAATAAACGGGGTGAGATAAAATCTCAGTAAGTTACTAATGCAACTACATGACATGCTAATATGCAATGACCGATAGCAATTAACATAAGATAGATAGCAGCGGAATAATAAGTGACATGCTGTCGAACAGTAACATCCAATAGTCAATCATATAAATAAACATATAACAAAAAATGAGAGGCTCCCTATCGCCAACCGTCCCATACCGGTTGGAAATAACGACCAGCTCAACATGCAACACATAAAGCTGAAATAAACACTCATAAGTGGATACATAGCCAAGGTTTTCCAAACCGGAACATCCAAATAAAGGATCGCTGCGCAGCTTCAATAATCAACAATCAACATCTTCATAGCAGCATGAAAGCTCGAAGAGAAAACCCCGGTACCGGAACCAATAACCAAATGAAGTGTCACAAGGGACGGGAGACATGCCACAAAGTCATGCTCCAAGTAAAGCTAAAATGCACACAAAGGAGCTAGCTCTTCTCACATCCAAGGCCAATCTGGAGGAGGGTAATAATGGGGCAAAACAATGGTCAACAATCACAATGGACTTGGCTGTGCCATCATAATGTTTCGCATCGCCCAAACACACACAAAATACCAGCTGGACTTTCAAGTAAAGGCTAAGTAATAAAATACTAGCACAATAAACAACCATTGATTCCAAAGTAGGGAATCATACCAAATAATCACCATAAAGAAGCAACGGTTACTCACGAAGAATTCAACAACAATAGCATAAGGAGTTTCTCATAAAAGAGTCCAACAACATTGACCATTAAAACATAATGATTCAGAGATAAGGCACGTACCAAATACATCCTAAATATGATTCCCACAAGTTAATCATAAAGAGCACAACCAAAACGGTTGCTCACAAATGGCACAATGACTAATACCAAAAGACCCTAAACATTTACTCATAAAGATATACTAGGACTATGACTCAACCATCTCATCACACCTGGAATTCCCAAGTAGGAATCAGAATGAATACACTTTAAGGTTAATCAAACCGTAAGTACTCAATTGCCAAAACACGCTTTACCTCCGTCCTTAACGAACCAATTCTAAACACCCCAAACGAATCCAAAAGGTTACACTTATCAGAACATGATCACGAACGCATCATAAGATGCCCAAACATATACCAAATGATCATCACAAAGATAATCACAACAACTCAACACGGTCACTCAAATGGATTTGCAAAACTTGATCACAAAGGATTGATACAACTCCTCTTACCCTCAAACACCCAATAAAATCCCGAAGTATAAAACTTATAACTTAACTTAACAACCTATATCATCTTGTAGTACTCGAAGAGATTTCGAAACGATAGTTTACACGCCTAAAACGGAGTCCGGATGAGAAAGTTATGGCCTCCGGAAGATCGAACGAAAAACGGACAAGCTGGAAAAAGGAGGGATGCGCGCGCCTCCAAAAAAAGTGATGCGCGCGCCTCCTAAGGTCAGAAGGCTGCGATTTCGAAGCAGAAAAGGGTGCGCGCGCCTCCCAAAACATGGTGCGCGCGCCTCCTTGCCCGGAGGGACGAAATCCGGCCAAAATCTGGGTTTCTACCAATTTTCTTACCCATTTCATATTACAACCAAAATCAAACATAATCAACCTTCCACCAAGCATAAAGATGAACCCAAAACAACTTATAACTAGAATGGGGACTCAAATAATACCATTTATCAACCAAGATCAAGATTCAAACCCAACATTCCTAAAATCACCATTTTTGACCAAAACTCAAAATAAATTCCAAATAAATTCCAAATAAATTCCAAATTCAACCAAACTTCAAATATAACACATCAAGCATAATATAAACATGATATGAACACTTTAGCATAAAAATGGGGGAAAAGCAACTTACCCGGATTTTCTCAAAGGTGACGGAACTCGAAATTTCTTGGCTTCCTACGAACCTATCGACGATCTAAACATGATTCATGTTTTAAGAAATGAGAAATAAGGAGAGGAAGATGATGGAAATGTAGAGAGAAGTGAGAGAGAAACTTACCCATGTCATGGAAGGAGAGAGAGAGAGGGATGTGCTGGGAATGAATGGGGTGAGGGAGAAATAGAGGGAGTAGGGAGAAGATGATTAAAACCAAACTTACACTCAAGCCCCTCCTCTACACTACACACAAATACTTACACTCCCTACTAACAATTAAGACCCCAAAACTCTACACTAGCACAAAAGACCAATTAAAATGCTAGACATAATTTATTATGACACATAAAGTGCACACATAAATATTTAAATAAATAATAATTTAAATAAATAAATAAGCAATTAAATAAATAATAATTATTTATTACTAATAAAATAGAGCCTAGTTTTCGGGTCGTGACAAGAATCATGTAGGGAAGAGTAATAAGCCAAGAAAGGATTTGTTCCTCATCAAGAGAGATGTTAAGCTTTGGCCACTCGATGAATGGTATTGATGAAATGCATGGCCGTGCTCAAATATGATTTGATGTATCAATACATTCGGGATCGAGAAAGCATTGAACAATGTAAGTTGACCATTGACCATGGCTTACGTCCAATAGACATCGAGAACAAAGAGATTGTAATATGTTCTATAAAGGATACGAACTTATATAGTTATACTAATTGGGTAGGTATGACGGTTTGCTAGAACCTAATCATATCTTATGGGGTGATACCCATTGCCAACTTAGTATAATCCTAAAGGGTCACACACATTAGAACGAATCTAATAAAGGACTTAAATGGAATTAAGGTTCGAAGGGTCTTTAAGGAATATTAGGAGTTAGAGGGACAAAGCTGGAAAATAGGAGGGTCCGGCCGGACCAGGTAAAGGGCCCGGTCGGACCTCCAGGTGATCCGGGCGGACCAAGGAAAGGACCCGACCGGACCAGTCGGTTTTGGCTAGGGATTTCCTAAGTCCATATTGTCTCGGGTTTGGACACTTGTTACCTATTTGGAATAGGTCTAATGAGAATAAAAACGAGCTTTAATAGTCCTAATCAGACTAATGCAATTGTGAAAGCCTCCAAAGAGTTTGAGAGAGTTTATTGTTGTTCTAAGATCTCAAAAGTGAAGAACAAGAACACATATATTATTCCATATAGTTCTTTGTGGTCTAGCAACCAAGATCAAGTGATTCTTGATATTCGTTCATGGTGTGGATACCGTTAGAGGGTGATGATTATCATCTACAAGTTCGTGATCTTGTTCGTGATTGTTCGTGATCAATTTCGAAAAGCTCCACCGAATTCAAGGTTGTTAAATACACGCTTCAAGGGTTAGTATTCTAGTATTCATTGTAGATGTATTTGCTATAATCATATGAATGGATCTATAGGCTTTGGGTTTCATTAAATTTTAAATGCTATATTCCGTTGCGCATGTTACTACGAAACCCAACATTAATAACGATTCAAACAATGATGAAATAGACCACGAAAATGAACTTGCTCAACCAGTCCGTAGTCGTGGTGAAAATGGTCCAGGGGTTGATGAAGAATTACATGTTGTTAATCTGGGTACCGACGAAGAGCCAAAAGAAACCAAGATCGGAAGCTTCTTTAAGGGGGAAGAGAAAGACAGATTGACTGCACTGCTCAGAGAATTTTGGATGTCTTTGCATGGTCATACAAAAACATGCCGGGTTTAGACAGAAAGGTCGCTGAGCACAGGATTCTGATCAGAGACGACGCTAAGCCAACAAAGTAGAAACTTAGAAAGATCAAGCCAGAATGGTCTTTACAAGTCAAAGAAGAGATATAGAAGCTTCTCAGTGTGGGCTTCATCAAAGTCATTGAGTATCCGACTTAGCTTGCAAATGTTGTGACAGTCAGAAAGGCTAACGGAAGGGTCCGTGTTTGTGTGGATTTTCGGGATTTGAAAAAAGCTTCTCCAAAGGATGACTTTCCACTACCCAACATCGACATGCTAGTCGATTCCACTGCCGCCTACGAGGTCCACTCATTTGTGGACGGATTTGCTGGGTATAATCAGATTCTCATGTCCGAAGAGGATCAACACAAGACTGCTTTCACAACACCGTGGGGCACCTGCTACACAGTCATGCCATTTGGGTTGAGGAACGCTGGGGCTACTTATCAAAGGGCTGTAACAGACTTGTTCCACGACATGATTCACAAAGAAATTGAGGTCTATGTGGATGACATGATCATCCATTCAAAGGGGACCAACGGTCAACACTTGGTCGACCTCCGCAAGTTCTTCGAAAGGCTTCGACAACACAAGATGAGGCTCAATTTCGTAAAGTGCACTTTTGGAGTTATCCGAGGCGAAGTTCTTGGCTACATGGTCACTGAAAGAGGAATTGAGGTAGATCCCTCAAAAATCAAGGCAATCATTGACATGCCTCCTCCAAAGACACAGAAAGAAATCAAAGGTTTCATGGGAAGACTTCAGTACATCAGTCGGTTTGTGTACCAGCTTACTTCCATGTGTGAGCCAATCTTCAAGCTACTCAAGAAGAATCTGGCTCTAGAATGGACCGACGTTTGCCAAGAAGCTTTCGACCAAGTAAAGCACTATCTGACATGCCCTCAAATTCTGGTTCCACCACACAAGGAGAAGCCTCTCTTGCTCTACCTCACAGTGAATGATGAAGCCCTAGGGTATATGCTAGCACAAGAGAAACGAGACTCCACAAAGGAGAATGCCATTTACTTTGTTAGTCGCCGATTTTAAGGAGGCGAAAGGAACTACTCTGTCTTAGAGAAGTCATGTGCAGCACTGGTTTGGGTCACTCAAAAGCTCAAACACTACATGAAAGCCTTTCCGATCAAGCTAGTAGCAAAAGTGGACCCACTCCGCTACATCTTCGAGAAACCCTTCATGTAAACAAGGATAGTCAAGTGGTACTTCATGCTCGCCAGCTATGATATCACTTACGTCACACTAAAATCCATCAGGGGAAAGTGTTCAGTGATCAGCTTGCTGAATTTCCGTGTGATGAAGTAAAGGGGGAAGACTTACAATTTCTCGACGAAGACTTGATTTGCACTACAACCGAGGAAAATAAGTGGCAACTATTTTTGATGGTGCCACCAATAAGCATGGTTATCGGATAGGAATGTTGCTTGTCGATCCAAAGGACATCTACACTCCAATCGCAAACCGTCTTGAATTCGAAGCTACCATCAACATTGCTGAATATGAGGCATGCATAGCGGGGCTAGAAGCGACCCTAGAAAGGAATGTCATAGATCTAGAAGTATTCGGTGACTCCCTGCTTCTTATTAATTAGACATTGGGAAAATGGCGAATCTAAGACCCGACTCTCCAACAGTATGGTCAGCACCTCGAGGAGTTGGTTGAACAGTTTCAAGACATCACGTTCAATTATTTGCCCAGAGACAAGAACCGCTTCGCTGATACTTTGGCTACTATAGCTTCACTAGTTGAGATGCCCAAAGGAAAAATGGTGAAGCCCTTCAAAATTTCAAGAAGGACTAGTCCGGCATATTGCAAGAGTATTGAGATCAACGGAGCCCAAACAAAGTCCCCATGGTACACGGACATCATGAATTTCCTCAAAGACGGCATTTTCCCTGAGAACATCAATGGGAAATCTCGAGTGGTATTACAAAAGCTAGCTGCGAGGTATGTGTTGATTGGAAACCGAGCCTACAAGAGACATCACGAAGGGATCAATGTTTTGTGTGCAAATGAGACTGAAGCTCAAGAAATAATGCACGAAGTCCACGAAGGCGAGTGTGGACCCCACATGAATGGGATTATGTTAGCCAAGAAGATACTTCGTATTGGCTACTATTGGACTACCATGGAAAGAGACTGCATCGAGAAAGTCAAGAAGTGCGCCAAGTGCCAGTTCCATGCCAATTTGCAACATGCTCCACCGTCACAACTGTACAACATGACCACACCGTGGCCGTTCTCTTGTTAGGACATAGATATCATCGGCAAAGTCCATCCTACTGGAAGCAACGGACAGTCATTCATACTAGTGGCCGTGGATTATTTCATAAAGTGGGTCGAAGCACAAGCTTACCGAGTTATCAACACCAAGAAAGTGGCTGAATTCGTGAAGAATAACATCATGTGCCGATACATTATTCCTCATGAGGTCATCTCCGACAATGGTTCACACTTTGAGAAGGAAATGGATGCGCTTTTGGTTAACTACAAAATTACCAAGCACAAGTCATCCCCGTACCGCCCCTAAGCCAATGGAGCGGTCGAAGCAGCAAACATAAAGATTGAGGTCATCATACGGAAAATGGCTTCAAAGGAAGGGATTGGCCCGAGAAATTACTGTTAGCATTATGGGCCTACCGCACATCAATCCGGTCTACAACGGGAGAAACCCCATATTCATTGGTTTATGGTTCTGAAGCCGTACTCCCAGTCGAACTAGAAGTTCCCTCTCTATGGGTCTTACTCGAGAACCAAGTCAACGAGGTTGATTGGATGCAAAGCCGATATGAGCAACTAGCCCTACTCGACGAAAAGAGGCTAAGAGCGTTCGAACGCACGAGGGCTTATCAACAGAGAATGACAAGGGCTTTCAACAAAAAGGTGAAGCCTCGAAACATCAAAGTGGGAGATTGGTCTTAGACAACATCCTCCTAATGCCATGAATCCCCTTGGAAAATGGGGACCCCGATGGATCGGTCTTTACGTGGTCAAGAAGATATTGAGCGGAAGTGCAGTCCAACTGGCAGACTTGGATGGTGATCAATTGCCAAAAGAGGTCAACCTCGACAAGCTCAGAATTTATACGCTTAACAAATGAGGACCATAAAAAAAAAAAAAAAAAAAAAAAAAAAAAAAAAACGCTCGCTAGGTTGAAAAACCCGTAAGGGCGGCCTAGGCAAAAATTAGAGCAAGTGCAAAAAAGAAAACCCGAAAGCGCGGTCTAGGCAAAAAAACAGGGTGCACAAAAAAAATGGTCTTCATTTGTTTGAACTTCGGAGACTTGAGCCTCTCTACAAGAGGAACGTAGGCAACCTTCGGGTGCGGTCTAAAACAACAATTTTTACCCAATCATTCATAAACAAGATGCAATTCTTTATTCAACTCTTAAATCATTTTGATCATTACAATGGATAATGTTGAGCTTAAAAGACAATAAAACATTAAAATCCTAATAATTGGTCTATTGATTACAATCTTGGGGTACTAAGAAATGTCTAATCTTTCTTCGGTTTGGGAACCCATTGCTTTCGACTATGGCCCTTGACCTTCTTGGACGGGGGCGGAGCATTCCCGGAACAGCCAAGATGGGAGAAGACACTAGGACGGGAGGATGATTCTTCAACCCTCCCCTTGCCTTTATCCAAAGAAGCCTTGACGGGAGCCTTAGAAGGACGCTTCCATACATAAGGGGAATTGCCCTTTCCTTTGCCTTTGCCCTTCTTTTTCTTAGGCAAATAGCGTGGCCTAGGGGCTTCAACTTGAACCGCCGGCTTCAAAGGTTCAACGGCGACTTCATTTGGTTTTCCCAAGCGATCAAAGACACTAGGACGTGCCTTCACAATGGAGACGGGCATCATTTGTTCACCTTCAGGGACGGACACTTTTACTTCAAAAGAAGAGGTCATGGGAGCCATTATTGACAAGAATTTGGGGCTTAAGAGAATGGGAAGTATTGCAGAATATTACTGTGTGACCAAACTGGTCGAAATAGGTTCAAATTTATGGTTGTTGGAGAATCCTGCTCAGAAAGAAAGGGACTGTAAATCAGCAGCCCAGACGCGGGCGCCTCCGCCCTTGGAGCCGCAATGCGCGCGCATCCCATGCCCTATTCCAGGCGCGCCCGCCTTTGATAGACGGACATAACAGAATGGGCCTTTGTCAGTTCAGCAGCAACCAGACATATCAACGCCTTCAACCTGCAACAAATTCAGAATCCACAGCAACAAAGCAACGTTCAACCGCAACAACAAGAACACTTTGGGCACACATTTATTTGTAAAAAGGTCAATATCTAAGATCGAGTCTATAAAAATGTAGATAAATAACTAGGACTGTAAATAAGTGTTATTTGTTATTACATGAAAAATAAAAATTGTCCCAGGTTCTCAACCTATTTATTCAGAGTCATCGCCAGCGGCACTGTGACCATCCTCGCTGCCACTCTCAGTCTCCTCGTCATCATCAGACTCTTCTTCAGACTCCTCAACCGTGATTTCATGGCAACTTATCTTTGGCATCCTAGCCGAGGAGCTGGTACCGCCACGACTAAAGCTCTGGCTCAATGACTGCCTCGCCGAAGTGACAGCCTCATCCACATCTAGAGCAGCATTTTTGCAACCTCACCCCATGCCGTGAGCTCCCTGAGCAATACCTGTGGCAGCACCAGACACAGTCCCGGCAGCCTCCCTGGTCAAATTAGCCATGTCTCTACACAGCTCCAAGACCTTCTCCTCCAGATGCACAGCCTGCTCCGCATTCCTTTGTTCTGGCGGCCCATATACCTGTAAGCAGCCACAGGTACCTCTCATGATAGAAACAAGAAACTACATTAGTGTACTGGGACAGAAAATGGGACATGATAAAAAATGTGCAGAGAAGTAAAAGTCATACCACAGCAATCTGGGCGGGAAACTCTCTCTCCGGTGACATCTCCTCAGGGACAATCTCCCTCTGCTCCTCGACAACTCCAAAGTTTGTGTAAGTATAGTACGAAGGAGGAAAGGGAGGATCAAAGCAATAACCTGCACCGGTAGGATAGAACTGAGCAGAAGTCGAGGGGGCGGGTTGTGTCCCTCGAGGGTCAGCATATATAAAGCCCTGCATCAAATGGTTGGCCCTGAAGATGCCATAATCCTAATAAGGAAAGAAAAAAGGGGAAGCATCGACCCCTACCATGTACATGGCCCTATCCTCCTCAGATAATGCCTCCCTACGGCGAGGACAGAAAGGAGGAAAGTCTGGAACCGCAGGCCTAGGCGGGTTATGGTAATCCACCATCTGGCTCCCATACTGCCAGTATACTCTCTCTCCCAGGTACATGGCCATGCACTCCATAGAGCTCATTAGAAGCCTCGAGCGAGTGGGTAACAGGGTGTGCTCTATGCTGCCGTATATTGGCCTCCAGGGGAACAGTGAATGAGACATAGACTCGGGCGTCAGGTTGTCCAGATACTGCCTGGCTGAAACCAAGCTAATAGGGGCGGTGCCGGTCTTCACAGGGACTGACCCTCCCTCTCAATCTGGAAGTCTCTCATGCCCAGAATGGCAAAAGCCCACAGCTGCAAACAGAAACAAAGACATGATTAATGACAGTCAAAAAGTGCAGATAAAGACAGGAATCTGAAAAGGGCAGAGTGGCAAGTATACTTCCCAAGCGAGAGAAAAGTCCGTGACCGAGCTCCTAGTCGAACGACTAATCAAATCCATGCCGTGGTAACAGGCAGCCAAACCCGTTGCAGCCCAGTTATACTGAGCAGCCTGGTCCAAATCAACCAGAAGGTCCAACAGGGATAAGGCAGCAGAACATCCCCCATTTGCGAATAGGGTGTGGGACAAAGCGAACCAAATAAAGCACCGGGCCACCGCCTCGACCCTATAAGCGGTAACACCTCGAGACTTAGCCGCAAGAATGCTGAAATAAGCTATGATTCTTCCCCAAGTCACTCAGGAATTCTTTACCTCGAACTCACAGTCGACCAGAGCCAACAGCTCGGCAAGCGTCCGAGCAGTCCCCCTGACACCACAAGGGACAGGCACTCCATAAAAAGGCAAGGCGGTCAAGGCAGTGAAATCAGTAGGTGTCATGGTCACCTCGCCCATCGGTAAATGAAAAGTGTGAGTGGCATCCCACCATCTCTCCCTCAAAGCCTGAATCACATCCGGATCGTTCTTCAGTGAGGGAAAACTAGTAATGAAAGGGCCGAAGCACGTAGATGCAACCCGAGCCCGTACATTCTCGGGCAATTTCCTCCATACCGAAACAGGCGCCTGAGTCCCGCCTCGAATCTCAGACAAAGGAGCCCATCTCTGAAAAGAAACGAAAGAAAATTCGTCAGCATAATGGCTATAAAGTGGCCAAACCCAACATGAAGAAATTCAACAAACATGGCAGAATCACAACGTGAAAACAAGTGTGTGAGCATGCAAATGGGTATCCAAATACTCCCTTTGTAACAAATCAGCAATAACAAATAACATGCAGCCATGATCGATAAAGAAAGGGTTACTACAGCAATATTACGGGCAACAATGATACAGCCCCAGAATGCGAAAAATCAATAAAGGAAGGGTGAAATTCTTACCAAACCCGTAGAAACAAAGTGGGAGATATGAGTATGAGACTCATAGGTAAGCAATCTCGGGTCCATGGCCTCAACCCCGATTTTGGCCTCCTCACCCATTGGCATCTCGAAAAGAGGAGTTTGATGAGAACTCGACATGATTTCTCGATAGAAAGGTCTCAAATGAACAAAGGAAATGTTTTGGGATGTTTTTCTCATGAAAATTCGACTCAGAATGTGGAGGGTTTGACAAGTTTTTGAACTTAGTCCGAGCAGAATGGACAGACTCTGCACTTATGTGCTGAACTTATGTGCAGTGTGCGCGCGCCTCCCGCTACCTTCCTGGAACACGGGCGCGTCCCACAGTGATACCTGGATGTGGGCGACTCCCGTATCGTGTCACCCAGGTACAAGTTCCCATGCAGGAATAAATACATAACATCAATGTTCCTTCAACTCCCATCCGTGTTTTCAGCTCCATCTTGGGCATTTCAAGTACAAAAACTCTGCAACGGACATCATTAAATCCGACAGTTACAAAAGTCAAGGTCAATTTCGACATTTTCCCCTCTAAAGGGAAAACATTTTTTCAGTCCGCAGTCAACTGTGCCCGCACCCCACAAAAGTCATGAAGTCAATAGTAAGTGCAGCTCCGAACAGCATACATCAGATACGGCTACAAATAGCAATTCGGTTCAAGGTGAACCACTGAAATCACCACCTCTTAAGCAATATATTGGATTCACAAACGGATTCAGCCAACGGGTTCACAAACGGACTCGTCCTTCAGATTCACAAACGGATTCAACAAATGGACTCACAAATGGGTTCAACAGATGGATTCACAAACGGATACAGCCAACGGGTTCACAAACGGACTCGTCCTTCGGATTCGCAAACAGATTTGACAAATAGACTCACAAACGGGTTCAACAGATGGATTCACAAACAGATTCAGCCAACGGGTTCACAAACGGACTCGTCCTCCGGATTCACAAACGGATTCGACAAATGGACTCACAAACGGGTTCAGTAGATGGATTCACAAACGGATTCAGCCAACGGGTTCACAAACGGACTCGTCCTTCGGATTCATAAACGGATTTGACAAATGGACTCACAAACGGGTTCAACAGATGGATTCACAAACGGATTCAGCCAACGGGTTCACAAAGGGACTCGCCCTTCAGATTCATAAACAGATTCGACAAATGGACGCACAAATGGTTTCAGCAGATGAATTTAGCCAACGGTTTCACAAACGGACTCGTCCTCTGGATTCACAAACGGATTCAACAAATGGACTCATAAACGGGTTCAACAGATGGATTCACAAACGGATTCATTCGACGGGTTCACAAACGGACTCGTCCTTTGGATTCACAAACGGATTCAACAAATGGACTCACAAACGGGTTCAGCAGATGGATTCACAAACGAATTCATCCAACGGGTTCACAAACGGACTCGTCCTCCAGATTCACAAGCGGATTCGACAAATGGACTCACAAACGGGGTTCAACAAATGGATTCACAAACGGATTCAGCCAATGGGTTCACATACAGACTCGTCCTCCGGATTCACAAATGGACTCATAAACGGGTTCAACATATGGATTCACTAATGGATTTGTCAACAAGGTTCACAAACGGACACATTCAATGGATTGACAAACGAATTCATCAAGCGGATTCACAAACGGATTCAGCACACCTCCTCTATCAACAAAATCCGCTCACACAGGGAGTGCACCCCTATCCCTCACAATTTCAAATTCCTGATTTCATCGAGTCTTTGCTTTTTTCTTGGTGATGTCCTCAGCGGATGTCTTTCTTTCGTCGGCGCGTTTTGCTTCGCAATCCACGCTGCTGAGGGGCTCTGTAGACACCTCGCCTTGGACCGCTCACCCCGATTGCACATTTAATTTTTTGTTTCTCCCTATTTTATGTGTTTTTCGTTAGTTTCGTTACTTTTGTTAAGTTCCTGACTGACTCTGTTAAGTCCAGGGACTAAACTGAATAACAGTGCTGACTTTCCAGTCCATTCTATCAAAAAATCCATTCCAAAGTCGAACGTCTCCGCCCGTAGGGGTCAGAAGCGCGCGCGTCCCACTTCCATGGTAGGAAGCGCGCGCACCTGGGCGTCAGTTACAGATTCTGCCCAAGAATCCGTCCCTTGCTCATTTTACATGATTTTGCCCTGGAAACTGATCTTTGTGACTCTGTTTCGGCACAAAAAAAAATCTCTTTTACAACTATATAAACCATTCTAATCTACCATTTCAAGGGACCTTCTTTCCAACATAAGAAAACTCTACCCAAAAGAGAACTTTGATTTTAAGGCGTTTTTTAAGTATTTTCCCAAGGAAGAACTTGAAGCATTCTTGAAGTCTAGGTAACACAACTTTTCTCTCTATTCTCTCTACTTCATCTCCTCTCTTCTTCTTTTATTTTTATCAAAAGTGCAATCACCCAAAATATTTTGGGACATGACACCAAAGATCACTTCACTCTATTGAAGTTAGTCAAGGAGTTATCTCCCTACATTCTAAACATCCCTTTTAAAACCCCTTTTATTATAATCAAGAATAGGAAGAAAATTTTACTTATGTAGACCTTGAACAAGCAAGACCAACATTAGTTGGGCGAGATGGGTGTTTAAGTACTTCCCATCTCATAATCTAACCCCCGAACCTCATAACAAGAATCTCTGTTTTCGTACCAAAACTTAGGCTAAAATCATTAGGTTTTTCTTATGTTCCGTTAAAAACATAGGTGGCGACTCTAAAATACAAATAGACATCCTAGGATCCTCCCGCCCACTCTATCCAAGCGAGTGGGGCTCCACCCGGGGTATCTACAGTGGAGACTCCGCTAGAGATGTTTGAGGGTTAAACTTGCGTTTTTGTTCAAAGTCTACATTTTTTCTGGGAATTATGGTTCCTGATGGGGGAAGCGTGCGCCTCTGGCCTACTTGGCCTAAGGCGCGCGCATCCCACACCAGAGACCAGAATCGCCCGCTTCTCAATGTTGTTCCTATTCTTCTACTTTTTTCTACACTAATCATCTTTGCAGGGGTTCCATTAGACATTCAGGACCAGGGCAATCCCCTGAGTCCAAAGTCTCTGACAGGTTTACCCAGAAGCGGGCGCCTCCCAGAGACTCTTTGCCATGCGCGCGCATCCCACAGCACATACCAAAGGCGCGCACTTCTGGGTGGTTTTCCCGAACAAGAACAGTTTCCAGAACAGAGCAGAATAATTGGGTGTGGGAACAGTTGCCTGCATCAAGGACTGATTTGGACCATTTGACTGTCTTTATTTTATGTTTTTTATCGGTCACATGGGTGATTTGAAAGTTGTAAATTACGTGCTTATTTTCTTTTCTTTTGTTTTTTTTTTTAAAAAAAAAGTACAAAATGTTTTGTCACTTGTTATCTTGTAAAGTTTTTGATAACACTAATACTTGTATAATGTTAGGAACTAGATGAAGTGAAAATCGTTATCTTGTTGGAGACAAACAAGTATACAATTCAGTTAAAATGGATGACACAATTTTGTGGCATCAAAAGTTAGGACATGCCCATTATCAAAACTTGAAGAACATTTTTCAAGTTTGAGGCTGTCAAAGGAGTCCCCAAACTGAATCTTAAGAATAAAATTATGTGTGGGGACTGCCTTAAATGTGAGGAGACTTGTGTTACCTAGAGTGCTGCCGAACACCTAAAGCTAACACTTTGGGACAACACATTGTTTTCAGCTTTTGCATGTGGACTTGATGGGTCCAATTGAGGTAGAAAGTCTGGAAGGTAAGAGGTATATTTATGTTATAGTTGATGATTTCTCTAGGTTTACCTAGGTATATTTTTTAAGAGAATAATCTGAAACTTTAGATAAATTTAAACTCTTGCATTCCAAATTCAATACCATTTTTTGTGTTTCTATTTTTCATATAAGATCCAATCATGGAAAAGAATTTTCAAATGTTTTCTTTTATACTTTTTGTAAGAAAAAGGGGATAAATAAAGATTTATCGGCCTTTAGATCACAGAATGGGGTGTCCGAAAGGAAAAATAAAACATTACTTGATATGGCCCGTGTTATGTTATTCTAAAAAAGAATTTCAAAAAGATTTTGGGCTGAACCTTTGAGCACGGCTTGTCACATTTCTAATAGAGTCTTTCTAAGATACGGTTTAACAATGACACCGTATGAGATATTGAATGGGAAGAAACCATATGTACATTACTTCCATGTGTTTGGGTATGTATGTTTCATATTAAAAGACTGGGATTACTTGGCTAAGTTTTACTCTAAGAGTGATAAATGCATTTTTATTGGATATTGTCAAGACAATCATGCATATCGAGTGTATAATTTAAGATTGGGAGCTATTCAAGAATTTGTAAATATTGTTTTTGATGATCAGTCAAGTGTTGCAGATGAACCAGATGTTTATCCTCTTTTGGAACCAGATGTTTATCCTCTTTTGGTACTGCTGGAACAACCTCAAAGAGAATTTGAATTTTATGTTGGACCAAGTGTTAACATAAGTGTTGGACCATATGTTGGCGCAAGTGTTACCACACCTAACGCAACACCAGAGATAACAGCAGAAGTCAGTCCATTTGCAGAAAATGAAAATAATGAGGACTCCAATAAAGTTGATGATCCCATCAAAAGAGACCCCCCTTTGAGAATTCAAAAGAATCATCCTATATCCCAAGTGATAGGGGGATTAGGCGAAGGGATACAAACTAGACATAAGCAACCGGTTAATTATCGAGACATGATAATGTATGCTAAGGTAAACCATTCTTGTTTTATTTCTAAGCTTGAATCTAAAAATATTTTTAACTCTTTAAATAATGTATATTTAATTCAAGTTTTTAACCATAAGAGATTTTCTAACTTGAAGAAATATCTTGTTCCATGTCTTGTTTAAACCTCTTGGATCATCCATGTTGTTTTTGTGTGTATATATATATATATAGGGTCGTGCTCCTGTGAGAACCTAAATATCGTGAGAACCGTGAAAACTTGGATACATTAGGTAAAAAACTAATGTATCCAATGGTTTACTTGGATACATCATTGGATACATTACTTGACTTGGATACATCATTGGATACATTAGGTAAAAACTAATGTATCCAATGTGCACTTGGATACATCATTTGATACATTAAGTTCTCACGGTTCTCACGATATTTAGATTCTCATTTGAGCACCTACCTATATATATATATATATATATATATATATATATATATTTATATATTCTTAAAAATTATTAGTTTTGTTTAAGTCTTCTTGGCGGCACATGCTGACCTTTTTGTTTCGGTAGGAAAATACTTGGTCAACATGTTTGTCAAATCCCCTTTAAACTCAAAAGTGATAAAGTCACTAATTTTTGTGATAAAATAAAAGGAAAAGGGCAAAAGGCAAAAAGAACTTATAATATTTCCTTAGTAACTCAGGGTATTATCTTCGCTGCAACGATGCACTCTTGCCAAACGGAGGTATTATCTAGTTATTTCGTACTAAGTATTAGGAACATGGATTTCGCTACTACAGTGTATCCTATTTGAAAGGTACAAATCACTAAAGCATTTTTACACTTTATAAGGACTCGGGGCCGGGGCTCGCTACTATGATGCTTCCTTGTAGATAAACAAGTGTAGATTACGCTTAATTTAAAAAGTGCTTGAAGATGAAGAACAATCTTGTTATGTGTTAAGTGCATAAATTAAACAATCTTGTTATGCCTCAAATGCTTACAAATAAAGAAGCTTATCTTGTCTCAAGTGTTAAAAATGAGGCATGTTATGCCTAAAGTGCCTCAAAATGAAGAATTTTATCAAGGGGTGATTTGACTTATATGTTATCCAAAGTGTTACCACCATTGCCGATAACACATTAGTATATGCCACATTATTTTTTTATTTTCAGATTTAGTAATTAAATTGGGAAAGTCTAAAAGTCTTTTTATAATTGGTGTTTTTGATTTTCAAAAGGTCTTTATCAAATCCTTTGATTTTTTTTTGTAAATCTAGTTAGGTAAAATTTTGGAGTCCTAATTCAACTTGTATTTCAAAATAAGTGGGATCCGTCTACCTTGGTCGATTTACTTCCTAAATTAAATTATTTTTGTTTCTTTTATTTTTAATTTTATTTTTATTTACTAAAAAGAAAAAAAGGAATAATGGCCGGATATTTTTGAAAGAGATTGTGGGTAGTTGTTGAGTTCAACAATGAGTGCTAGAAAATAGGGGGAGTTGAGTGTTTATAGCTTATAGAGTCCAAACAAACCACTTCTCTATTTTTTTCTTTTGATTTTCCTTTGTTACTCACTCATTCTACTATTACCTTCTCCATCTCTTTTTCTTTTCAACTTCTCCATGAATTCTCCAAAGCTAAAATCCCTCATAATCACCACATTGTGTTTCCATTGATATAAACTTGTATGTGACATCTCGTGTTTTACCACTAATAGAAATATCTCAAATAACACTAGTATTAACATAATAACCTACACATAGGTTAACCATAATTACTTAACCAAATTTTAGCAAATTGGGTGGGGGGGAGTGTTCCTGATCAAAATACTTCAAATCTTGCAAGTTTGTTCACCCTTCTGCAGATGTTGAAGAAGATGTTGCATCCTATGTCGCTATTGGTGACAACACATGATGAAACTCTGTTGTGTCTCGTGAAATTCTAATTTCATAGGTTGAGGTTTCTTTGTTCACAAAAAGGGGGAGAAAAAGGTGATGTTTGATGTGTGTCATGTTGCTAACATTTGTGTTATGATAGATATGTGTGGTAAACTCCTTAACTTTAAGAACTGTAACTTTTAATGAGTTTAAGGTTTATATTTAATGGAATCTTAATTAGAGGGGGTTTGATACTCGAGGGGAGATTAAAATCATGATCCTATTAATGTTAGATGTTGGGAAAATGTTACAACATTTATTTTATTATTGCATGAAATCTTACATTAAGGGGAGTTCAATTAATGTGATTTATTTAAAGGTGATACTTGTTTTATCTAACTTTGTCTTGCAGGAACATCGCATATTTATTTTGTGAAGAAATGCACAACTAAGGGGGATTTTGTAAGTGCAGACACTAATGATATCATAACCGTTGCTATCATCTCTCAAATGCTATCCAGATGAGTATTTGCGTGATAGTTGCACATTTCTTCTATCTAACATTATTATAATTACGATCTATAATTTCTTGCAATATTTGTTGGTCGGTCCATTTTACAAGTGATTATGTAAAGATTCTAGTGAGACGAGTTACTTATACATAAAAGGAGTTTTATGGACAACTTCCTAAGTGTGGAAAACATGGG
Source organism: Campanula takesimana (assembly GCA_026119855.1). NCBI lineage: Eukaryota > Viridiplantae > Streptophyta > Magnoliopsida > Asterales > Campanulaceae > Campanula > Campanula takesimana. The sequence continues at coordinate 204,686 of JAOWBW010000484.1, forward strand.
AAAATAAAGAAAAACGTGGGGAGACATTGTCAAAGACTTGGCTGCTATTTTAAAAGAGATTACAAGAGCATTGATGCAGCCGAGTACAAGGAGGTGAACCATGATCGTGGAGCTCAAGGAGTTTGTTCCTATTTTCATGTAACTTGAGCAAAATTGAAGGAATCCACTCAACCCTCTCTCCCACTTCCATCGAGTATTTCTAACACATGTGAGAGTAACCTCCAAGACTCCCTAGCCTATATAAATGCTCAAGTGAAGACAATGGAGGACACACAACCTACAATACACATTCTTGCATAAGAGATTAAGCATTCCTTGGTTCTAAAAAATTCTTCGTCCTTTAATTCTTTCTACTATCGAAGACTTAGGTTCAAGAAAGTGTTTTATCTATGATAGAATTTCATGCTTAATTTCTTTCCGTTCCATAGAACCTAATTGTATTAGTTATAGGGAACTTTTCGATCTTGTACTTAAAAGAATTATTGAATAGTGGATCTTGCCTTCGTGGCTCACTCAGGTTATATATTTATATAACTTGAGATAACCAATTTGTTGTTCCTTTTTATGTTCTGCTGCATTTCTAATTTTCAAATTGTTTTTCGCAAGTGTATTGTTCCAGAAGTGCTATCGTAAGTGTTGTTATCACTTAGGATATCACTTACTGATTTCCAGGCCATTTTGACAATTTCAAGCACATCTCTCTGGTTTTTTAAGAGCAAAATTGACATATTCTAGATATACAATAACCTTACCACTTATATATGAATCCAAAAAGTTTTCATACGATAAAGGTATACGATAACGGCAAAGAAACCAGAAGAATCAATGCATCATACTCATTCTAAATCTTAACCTCTTTATTATGCAGTTCAAATATTAGATAGGTAAATTGATGTAGATGATACATGAGCGACGTATATGCTTGCACACATAGTGCAAACAGACGTTGTTTCATGAAAAATTTGTTAGTGAATAATTTCAATCGGTAGAAACACTCCAACTTTGCCCAGAAACTGGTTACTATGTTTTCAGTAGCAACTTTCTGTCTCCTCACTAGCAAGCTCCACAAGAACATCATCACGTAGACTCATGATTGTTTGAGAATGGACTTTCTCTTCCAGAATAGCGAAATTTTCGTCACTCATCTTCTCCCTCCTGTCCTTGACTAAGGGTTCCCATGAGACTTTTCTTTTCAACACGGCTTCCATCATGATATGCCATAAACTGAAACAATTCCATCCTATGAACTTTCGGATCATCACTTCCTTGTACGACATCTTATCTTTATATCTACCTTTAAGCACAACATGAGCACATAAGACTCCATCAGATATCCTACACTCCTCCATAGGAGTAGACACTGACAACACATAAGTCAAAGACTCAGGAGAATAAATGCAACTAAATGCACATAAACATGAGAATGCGATGATCCTAAAATGCACGCGCTCGCTCTCTCGACGCAAAATAATACCTCCTGAAATTGCTCAATACCTGACGAGTGCTGGTTGATCACAAATACCCTACCCTGAACCTTTAGGGTTTCCCGAAGCATCTCTCTTTTGACCCTGTGGAGCCCCAGCTCCTACCCCAGTCGGTTGACCTCTGAATCTCGGGCAATCCTTCACAAAATGCCCCAACTGCCCACAGTTAATACATTTCCCTTGCTTTTTCCAACACTTGTCTTCTGAGTGTCCTTTCCTTTGACAATAGCCGCAGATCTTCCCATTTCGTGTCCCTTATTAGAACCTTGATTTCCTACTGTTGGTTTCCCTTGAAGTTGCCTTCTGAATCGAGTCTGCACTCCAGAATTACCTCTGTTATCCGAATATCGCTGTGGTTGAGCCCTGCTTTTCCCTCCTTGTTTTCCCGGGTTAACCATCTCAGTCTTCCTCTTGTGTCCCCCGATGTCTTGCTCTATCAAATATGCATGGTCCACCGCATCCTGAAAAGGTTGAATTCTTTGGGCTAAAAGTTGAGTCCTAATAGCTGTCTTCAAACCCCTGATCAATCTCATCGCTTTCTGCTCCTTGGTCTGCACAAGGTAGTCACAACACCTGGCTAATTCTGTGAACTTAGCCGAGTACTGTGCTACTGACATCATGCCTTGCTCCAAGCTGAGGAACTCGATCTCTTTCCGGTTTTGATTCACTAGAGAGATAAAATGATCCTTGAATTTCCTCACGAACCACTCCCAAGGATATGGTACAAGAGTCGCATCCCAACTGGTCTTCAGTGCCTTCCACCAATGTTCCGCAGCCCCCACGAGCTTATAAGCTGCAAACAGAACCCTCTCCTCGTCAGTGCAACCAAAGACATCGTAGATTTTCTCCATAGATTCTATCCATAGCTCGGCCTTCTTCACATCAGGCTCACCGTCGTACTCACTTGGTTTCAACTTCAAGAACTGCTCCAACCCATATCGCGGAGGTGCTACATGTTCCTCTCTCGGCCCTTGGTCATGAATTGCTTTCATGGCCGCTTCAAACCTGCCCTGAAACACTGCACGGTTTTCTTCCCGTAGACCATTAAGATTCTGAGTCCCACTGATGCCTTCACCAGCTCTTCTTCTAGCCATTACAAACAAATACCTGCATAAAATACTCATCGTTACTCACTCCGAACCCATCTACCCTCCTAACTCATTCTAGTCTACCTATACTTATACATAGAGCTAAACCATAGCTCTGATACCAACTGTCGCGCCCCGACCCCTCGGGCCGGGAACTCGCGAGCTGGACGTCGACTTACAACCATAAACTCTAAAATACTGAAGATAAAAATTCCATTTTATACCCAAAAGATTTTAACACAAGGTTTGGAAAATCCAAGTTTAACAACATCATAAAACAACTAGTGTAAGCTCCACAAGCTCACACCCAAAAATACAAAATATTACAAATCTTAATGACATCATTGTTGGTACAACTATCCCCAAGAAGGTTACACATTTATATAATGCAAACCGATCAATAATAACCTGCCCAAATATCTCAAACCTCTCGACGTCCTCCTTGATCCGCAAATCCTAATCCTTTCCTCCTGGGGGGGGGTTAAGGAAAACAACATTGAAAGGAAACGGGGTGAGATAAAATCTCAGTAAGTTACTGTAGATACCCCGGGGAACCACGGCTTGGCTAGAGCGGTGAATTATCCTAGGATGTCTAACTTGTTTTAGATTGTTTAGAGTCGCCACCTATGTTTTTAAAGGAACATAAGAAAAACCTAGAAATAGCCTAATTTATGTACAAAACCAGAGATTCGGGAGAGAAGGGTTCGGGGGTTAGGTGACGGAGTGGGAAGTACTTAAACACCCACTCCGCCCCGCTTACGCGGGTCTTGCTACTATTGGTGTTCTAATATTTACATGTCCTTCAATTAATTAACAATGCTAACAATTATAATGTAAAGAAAAAGGGGAAAAAATGATTTTATTAATTTAATGCTAAATAGTTACATGTTGGACTAGTGCTAAATGATTACATTAAGAAATGAAATATAAATTAAATGAAGTTTGGAATGTTGGGATGTAACCTTGGCCAAACTTCAATAGTGAAGTGGCCTTTTGGTTGTATCCCTTTTTATGGAGATTGCATACTAGTAAGACTAGACAAATAAAATAAGAGAAGAAAAGAGATGTTGTACCTTAGAAAAGAGGACTTCAAACTTGGACTTGAAAATGGTGTTGTTGTAGAGAAAATGTTGTGCAAACACTTTGTGTAGTGTTTTGTAGAGAAGGATTGTTGAGATGATTTGTGTAGAGTTTTTGTTCAAGTCTCAAAAATTGGGTCCCTTTCCAAGGTAGAAGATGATGGTTTTTATAGGTAAAAAAGAGAGGGAAAGGTTGGAGGGAAATTGGTCAATCCATGTGAGATGGAATTGACCAATAGAAAATAAGATAAATAAAATAATAAATAAAAGAAATAAAAGAAAATCAAATAAAATAAAAATGAATTATTTTGTTTTAAAGAGATGGCTAGAATAATGGGATTGGGAGTTAATGAGGAAAGGGGGGATGAATGTGGATGTAAAAAAGGGTTGTTTGTGATCAAGAAAAGATGTTTGTAAATAAGAAAAGGGAGGGAAATAAGGTGCAATCCGTTACTGCCAAAGTGGGAAGCGCGCGGGTCCGGCTTTTGGGGCGGGACGCGCGCGCGGCCCGTTAGAAGTGCCGGAAGCGCGCGATTCTAAAAATGACAGAAAGACAGAATGACCCTAAAAGTTAACTCCGTTATGCAGTTTAGTCCAAAACTAACGGAATCAGTTAGGAACTTAACCGAAGTAACAGAAATTAATGAAAATAAGTTAAATAAAAATACTTTGTATGCAATCGGGGTGAGAGGTCCAAGGCGGGGTGTCTACAGAGCCCCTCGGCGACGTGGATTGCGAAGCAAAACGCGTCGACGAAAGAAAGACAACCGGCGAGGACATCGACAAGAGAAAACAAAGACTCGATAAAGCAGGAATTTGAAATTACAAAGGATAGAAATGCGCACCCTGTGTGAGCGACTTTTGCTGATGGAAGAGGTATGGTGATTTGAGCGGTCCACCATGGACCAAAATTGGTGCGCGGTGCGGCATATTCTGATGCGCTGTGCGGCGGTATGGTGATTTGAGCGGTCCACCATCGACCAGAATTGGTGCGCGGTGCGGCATATTCTGATGCGCTGTGCGGCGGTATGGTGATTTGAGCGGTCCACCATCGACCAGAATTGGTGCGCGGTGCGGCATATTCTGATGCGCTGTGCGGCGGTATGGTGATTTGAGCGGTCCACCATCGACCAGAATTGGTGCTCTGTGCGGCACCTGGTGATTTGAGCGGTCCACCATCGACCAGAATTGGTGCTCTGTGCGGCACCTGGTGATTTGAGCGGTCCACCATCGACCAGAATTGGTGCTCTGTGCGGCACCTGGTGATTTGAGCGGTCCACCATCGACCAGAATTGGTGCTCTGTGCGGCACCTGGTGCTCTGTGCGTGCACCTGTTATGTGTACCTGCTTTGCGATGTTATGTGTATGCTTTGCAGATATGTGCTGTGAGATGTGAAATAGGAATTGCGAAAGAAAATTGTGATTGTGGTGTGACATGTGATTTGAAAGCACCTTTGTAATGAGAGAGAAGTAAGAATGTAGAAAGTGATCTTGTGTGCGGTGTGATTTTGAGGAAAGCATTGGATGTATTCATACCTTCACTTACCATTGCCGCTTGAGTGGAGATGGATTCTTGATGTCCGCGGAGGATGCTTTGATGGAGAATGTCCATTCTTTAGATGTTGATGAGAGAATGCCCTTGATGTTGGGTTGGCGAGATGGTATTCTGGATGATGGGTTGGTCGTGCCAAAAGGCTGCCTACGTATCCCTTTAAGAGAATCAGACCAGCGTAGTTCAAGGATGATGGAGAACGCTGGAGGAGAGGCCTGGAGCAAAGCAAAGTAAAGCACATAATTTTGCACATAGAAGGAGAAAAAGTAAAACAAAAATCCTTTTTTTTTTTTTTTTTTTTTTAGATTAGAAAGGAAAGAATATGCACACATGTGATGAAAAGATATTTTTTTTTTTCTTTTTTTTTTTAGTTCGTGGGTGAACCATTTTAACCATTGTGTGCTTGTGAAGCCAACCCAAGATCAAGTCATGTTCAGTCGAAGTCCGGATTGCCTCGCTTGAATTCTGTTGTCGCTGGTGTGCCCAACGAAGATTGATGTCTAGCCCCAAGAGATTTGTCGATTATGGGGCTTCAAAAGGCTTTTGATGCCGAGATGAGGGGTTGCTGATTGTAAAGCCCCTAGAATGCCTTTGATGCCAAATTTTGAGGGACTTGCATAGCTCCAAGATAAATCAGCTCTTGGCCCATTCGAGTAAATCGCCCTTTGTTGTTGTAGTGAGCAAGCCCCAAGAGGAGATCGTTGATGCCAAGCTTCGAGAGATTGCAAAGCCCCAAGTGTCGTGGGCTTGTAGATGGCGGGATGTGGAGACCTTTCATTGTAAGCCCCAAATTACCTCGTGATTGGCTCGGCATTGAGAACGGATGTACCGTTTGGTAGAATTCTTGATAGAGATCTCCTTCTTGCTCTTTCTGGGGAGATGAATGGCCTCATTGTGGTCGATACCCAAATGGCTGAGGGCTTATGTCAAAGGATGCAGTAATGTATTGCGGTGCCGTCGAGGTCGCGGAGGATAAGGTCTTGGCGTGATAAAGTCTCAAATGAGTATGCTTGCTTGACTCTTCTTGAGTTGAACTAATGACGGATCTTCGGATGCAACTAGTGCTGTGGCCCAACTTTATCTGAGCTGCACCTTGTGCTTTTGATCTTGGAGAAGGGGGTGCTGAATTGCAGAAACATTGGGATTGGCCGTGGCATTTCCCGCTATAACCCTGTTTTGATTAGAGTTTAGCATATTGAATCTTTTTCCTTTTCTCTAAGACTTCCTTCAAAATCTCGCTGTGAGTTCTAACAAAAATCATCAACTTCATTCATAACATCGGAGTCTTCATTTAAAACCAAGAGGCCTTTGACTTGAAGTGTTGAGAGACCTTTGAAGCTTGATCTCTTTCATGGAGCCATAAGACTACTCCACATTGCATTGCTTGAGCATTGTTGTCCCCAAAAGACTGTCGGTTGCGAAGCCCCAATATTGCCCTTTGCTTGAATTATTGTAATGCCGTAGCCCAAAAGATTGTAGATTGCGAAGCCCGTTGAGACCTTCGGTGCCGAATTGAGGAAGCTTCCAATGTTACACATGACTTGGCTGGGGATACTGTTGGGGAGTTAATTACTCTTTGCCGAGGGAGCCTTTAAGACTTGACCGTAGCCCCTAGAGTGCCATCATTGATTGCGAGAAAGGTCCATCCTTGATTAGGGGAACGAGCATGGGCACACGTGACAAGAGGGTTTTTGACATCCCTTTTGAGAGACCTTGAGGATAGTCTCACACATCTTTCTCGAACATAGCCTCTAGGGCGTATTGATTGTCAAGTGAAGCAAAATAAGTCCTTGTCCTTAAGTCACATATCCCCTAGGGCGTCACCATTTGTTGAGCAAAGCAAGAGTGACTCATCCTCGTGCGAGGGAACAAACATGAGAGGACATGGCAAGAGCTACTCCATTTCTCGGGAGCCTTTCGGCGTACTTTAGAAGCACATACTTGAAGAAGCTTTGAAAACTGAGACACATGTTGTTGCTATTTGTTGCCCAAGCCAATTGACTAGTTAGGGATTATTTGTGCAACCTCGTGCCCTTTTATGATGGGCTCATTCTCGGATGGGTCTTGGCTACCACGGGCCTTCTTTTCATGAACCCAAAAATGCACATTGCTGGAGAATGATGCCAATAACCCAAAACAACCTTTGATGGTGCCATATCTTGTCGAGCCTTTTGCAATCCCAAAGTTGACTCGGTGGGGAATTGACTTGCTGAGGAGATCCAATGTAAAGCTCGTGCAGTTGTCTTCTTTAGAGGCCGGATATCTCCATTTCTCTTTCCCTTCTCTCTCTCACTCTCTCATTTTTTTTTTATGACGCACCCTGTTTTTTGCCTAGACCGCCCTTTCGGGTTTTCAATCTAGCGGGCATCTCTTTTGCGTCTTCATTTTTGACTCGATTAATGAGGAAGTGTGCATTGACTCTAGCTGAGGAGATAAGACATGTGATTTTGCGGTGGAGACCTTTTTTTTCACTAATGATGAGTGACATTGACTTGACTAGGGAAGTGTCCCTAGTATTGACATGTATTTTTTATTGAATTGAATGACTCGCGAAGGCAAGTAAGTCATTAAGAGAGAAGAGAAGGAAAGCCCCAATTTGATTGCAAGAAATTGGGAGTATGCAGAAAGAATAGAAGTCCCTAGACTCGACAAGGAGCGCGAAATGATTCCAAATCTAAGAAAGTTGTTCAATCTTTTTGGTGATTAATTCATTGGCAAATGAATCGTACAAAGATGTCTTGACAAGTTCGAGATGAAGGCCGATCACCATAACGCGCTAGGGATAAACATATCTTCTTTCTTGTATGAGACCGGACCCGAAGGTTGCCTACGTTCCTCCAGTGAAGAGGCTCAGGTCACCGTAGTTCTTGTGAATTCTCCATTCTTCGGGATGGAATTGTTGTTTCGTCGTGTAGCTTCGTCCTCCTTTGGTGGATGGAATGATGTTGATCTTGATGTGAACTTCTTTGATTGAGGGGGATTTTTTTTTATTTTTTATTTTTTTTTGTGCTCTAACTTTTGCCTAGGTTGATTTGATGATTTCAACCTAGCGAGCTTTTTTTTTTTTTTTTTTTTTTTTTTTTAATCCCCCTTTGAAAACTTTGCTTGACTTCTTCATGATTGTTGCTCCACCTTGTTTGTCTTGGCTTTGTCTTCGTCGTTGATGATGTTGCCTTCGTCACAATGTTTAGCCCCTAGGCGTTCAAGTGATGGCCTTCATTCCAAAACTCGTTTAGACATCTTTTCATCATTTTGCCAAGAATTAGATTGAACAACTTGGAAGAGTGTATGAGGACAAGAACGACTTTTTATTTGATGATGAGACTTGACTCAAAATTAATTGGACAAAGAAAACTTAATGCACACTTAAGAGGACTTTGACTTTTTTTTTTTTTTTTTTTTTTTAATTCCTATTACTAGGTAGAGAAAGAGAAACGGAGATTGTTGTTGTAGTCCCCATTGTCGTTGTAGTCTCCCATATCACTACATTCTTCCATGTCATTGCTTGGGAACCCTTTGTCGTTGAAGCTTGTGTTATAGGAGGACTCGGCCACTTCTCGGAGCAAATTGTCGATTCTAACCCCCGCATCATACATGCTTGAAAAATCGGAGTGAAAAGCCCCACTAAGATGAGTGCGGTAGTCCATTTTCAAACACTTCAAGAAGATGTCCATTTGTTCCTTCTTGGAAGGCCTATCAACCATCTCGGCTAGCTTGTCATTCCAACGGCGATAGAAGTCCCCAAATGATTCATCACCCATTTCCACGGTGCTCTCCAATTCCTTCTTGGTGGGGCGGAATATGGAGTTGCCTTGATATTGTGACTTGAAGGCAAGCGTAGCGGCATCCCAATTGAGTCGGGTGGAAACTGGAAGACCCATATACCAATCTTTTGCGACCCCCTCGAGAGTAAGCGGGAAGCATTGTGCCATTATTTGAGGAGACACTTTCTTTGGTAGCATGGCCCAAATGTAGGAGTCGACATGAGCGTTGGGGCAAGAGTTGCCGTTGAACTTGCCAATATCGGGCATCTTGAACTTTTCGGGGAGAGCCTCCATTGTGTTCATGAGGAGAGAAGCTTGATGGAGATCGGTGTTTGGGCCCTTGTGCAAATTTAGCCCACTAAGCCTTTGGTCAATGTAGGACATGAGAGTGTTGACCAAACCGGTATTGATGCCTTGGACCTTTATTTCGTTCGTGAGCCCCTTCAATTGGTCCTCGAGTTTGGATACTTCTCTTTTATGGGCCATTTCTATATGCTCGTAACGGGCTCGCCATAAATCATCCTTGCGGCGAACATCCTCGGCTAGTGTATCAATTTGCCCTTTCAATACTTTCACCATGCAGAATAACCCTTCGTTGGGCACGGGAATGCCGTTGTCGTTGCCGTTTGAAGCCATTGGACCTATTGAGAGAACACGGTCGATCTTAGGATGGCCCCACAAACACCTTTTGGATAAAATGAATTAACCCACAAACAAAGAAAAAGACTCAACCACATAAGGAAAAACGACTTTTTTTTTTTTTTTTTTTTTTTTTTACAAAGTCGGAAGGACGTGGTCCTTTTTGGGGTTTCTAGAAAAAAATAGTGGAATCGTCACACTAGTATATAGACCTTCTCGCGGTCCCATATACTCATCGGATTCCACCACGCTTGTGATACCTACATGTGACGGGATTAAACTAAATTAATGTAGTAAATCATACATGCGGGGACGGATTTCTATTTTCGTCCAAAATAGCCACTTTTGGGGACGGAGATTTATTTCGTCCATTGCAACAAATTGGCATGTATGATTTGAAGACATTAGTTTAGGGAAATCTCGGCACATGAAAACCGACTTGAGTCACGGAGTGTTAGACCCTAGACTAGAATTGTGTGGCTTGTGCTCGGCTTGAATATGAGGCTCAAAGGTCACCCCCGGCATGTAGTCTTGAACTACGCCACGGGCTGAGGTTGACCGCTTCGAAAGAGTCAAGGTCGGGTGGAGCTTGAAACTTTCTAGGACGGGCCTCGACGGGTTTGGGGTTGGACTTGTGCGACTCGATAGTGAGCAATTGATAAGAATATGTGCATGTAGTGTGAGGTCTAACAAGTGACAAATTTTTTTTATTTTATTTTATTTTTTTTTCAAAGAAAGAAAAAAAGAGGAAACAAATAAGCACGCATTTACAACTCCCGAATCACCCGTGTGACCGGTAAAAATAAACAGAAAGTAAAAGAAATTGTATGCAGGCCCGGTGCCCACACACTGTCATTCTGCTCTGTTCTGCTTTCTGTGCACCGTTCTGTTTCTGGAAAATTTCCCAGAAGCGCGCGCCTCAGGGAAGTGATGTGGGAAGCGCGCGCATTTCGCAATGAATATGGGAGGCGCGCGCATCTGGGTTACCTGTCAGAATGTTAGAAGAAACTGCGGACTCAGGGGATCGCCCTGGTCCCAAATTATGTAACTTTCCCCTGCAGAAACTTGTTAGCACAGAAATATGAAATTGAAGGACGAGAAAGGAGGCGGGCGATTCTGGTAATAAGGGTCGGACGCGCGCGCTTTAGGCCTAGAAGGCCGAACGCGCGCGCTTCCTACCCTTTTTACCAGAATGCCCAGAAAATAGAAATTAGAACACCAAAAGTTAAGAACGCAAGTTTAACCCTCTAATAAATCCCCAGCGGAGTCGCCACTGTAGATACCCCGGGGAACCACGGCTTGGCTAGAGCGGTGAATTATCCTAGGATGTCTAACTTGTTTTAGATTGTTTAGAGTCGCCACCTATGTTTTTAAAGGAACATAAGAAAAACCTAGAAATAGCCTAATTTATGTACAAAACCAGAGATTCGGGAGAGAAGGGTTCGGGGGTTAGGTGACGGAGTGGGAAGTACTTAAACACCCACTCCGCCCCGCTTACGCGGGTCTTGCTACTATTGGTGTTCTAATATTTACATGTCCTTCAATTAATTAACAATGCTAACAATTATAATGTAAAGAAAAAGGGGAAAAGAATGATTTTATTAATTTAATGCTAAATAGTTACATGTTGGACTAGTGCTAAATGATTACATTAAGAAATGAAATATAAATTAAATGAAGTTTGGAATGTTGGGATGTAACCTTGGCCAAACTTCAATAGTGAAGTGGCCTTTTGGTTGTATCCCTTTTTATGGAGATTGCATACTAGTAAGACTAGACAAATAAAATAAGAGAAGAAAAGAGATGTTGTACCTTAGAAAAGAGGACTTCAAACTTGGACTTGAAAATGGTGTTGTTGTAGAGAAAATGTTGTGCAAACACTTTGTGTAGTGTTTTGTAGAGAAGGATTGTTGAGATGATTTGTGTAGAGTTTTTGTTCAAGTCTCAAAAATTGGGTCCCTTTCCAAGGTAGAAGATGATGGTTTTTATAGGTAAAAAAGAGAGGGAAAGGTTGGAGGGAAATTGGTCAATCCATGTGAGATGGAATTGACCAATAGAAAATAAGATAAATAAAATAATAAATGAAAGAAATAAAAGAAAATCAAATAAAATAAAAATGAATTATTTTGTTTTAAAGAGATGGCTAGAATAATGGGATTGGGAGTTAATGAGAAAAGGGGGGATGAATGTGGATGTAAAAAAGGGTTGTTTGTGATCAAGAAAAGATGTTTGTAAATAAGAAAAGGGAGGGAAATAAGGTGCAATCCGTTACTGCCAAAGTGGGAAGCGCGCGGGTCCGGCTTTTGGGGCGGGACGCGCGCGCGGCCCGTTAGAAGTGCAGGAAGCGCGCGATTCTAAAAATGACAGAAAGACAGAATGACCCTAAAAGTTAACTCCGTTATGCAGTTTAGTCCAAAACTAACGGAATCAGTTAGGAACTTAACCGAAGTAACAGAAATTAATGAAAATAAGTTAAATAAAAATACTTTGTATGCAATCGGGGTGAGAGGTCCAAGGCGGGGTGTCTACAGTTACTAATGCAACTACATGACATGCTATTATGCAACAGGCAATAATAATAACTTCTAACAATAGAGAATCTCATATAGCACATAGCACACAACAGATAACAAATAGCAGCGGAAATAAACAATTCACATGGATACTGAGCCAAGGTTTCCCATCTGATAGAACCAAATAAAGGTCGTTGCGCAGCTTCAACAATCAACCCAATCAACATCTTCATAGTCGCATAAAAGCTGAAGAGAAAACCCCCCGGTACCGGAACCAATAACCAATAATGGCAAGGGAAGATGACACAAAGTCATAACCCAAACCAAACAGCTAGAATGCTCACAAAGGAGCTAGCTCATCTCACATCCAAGGCCAATCTGGAGGAGGGTAATAATTGGGCAAAACAATGGTCAAGAATTATAATGGACTCAGCTCATTGCCACTATAATCTTTCGCATCGCCCGAAACACACAAATACCAGCTGGATTTCCAAATAAAGGCTAAGTAATAAAATACTAGAACAATAAACATATAATGATTCCAAAGTAGGGAACCTTATCAAGAAGTCACCAAGAAAGTCAAATGAACCAACAACACGCAATTAAAGTGTTCCAATAATCTCAACAATGATAACATAATTCCCATATCACATTTGATCACAAAGGATCCAGTTAATTCAAGCACTCAACCAAAATTACTCACTCATCTCGAAGAGCTCAAGGATATCTTTAAAACGATAATTTATACACCTAAAACAGAGTCCGGATGAGGGAGTTATGAACTATCGAAGATTGTCTACAAAAAGCACAAGAGGATGAAGCTCAGGGCTTGTACAGCGGAGGGGGCGCACGCCCGCGCAGAAAGGGTGCGCGCGCCCTAGGGGATCAGAAGGTTTATGCAAAAAGGGCCAAGGGGAGGGTGCGCGCGCACGCGAGGAAAGGGTGCGCACGCCCTATGTCCTCAGAAGGTTTTGAGGTTTTGAAACAACGAGGGAGCGCACGCCCTCAAGAAAATGGTGCGCGCGCCCTTCATGATCAGAAGGTTTGTTTACCAAGGGGCATAAGGGTGCGCACGCCCTCAAGAAAATGGTGCGCACGCCCCCTTGCCCGGAGGGGAAATTTCCGGGCAAAATTCTGGGTTTCTTCCATTTTCAACCCAAATCTTCACCATTTCTAACACTACTCCAACCCAACTTCTAAAAGGCATACAAACGAACCAAAGTCACTCATAAGTGGAAAAGAGACTCATCTAGCAACATTTACACCACCCAATCCAAGATTTCTAACCCAACATCAACTTCTCACAAAATTATCAACCAAATAGAAATAAATTCAAAACTCATCCAAGATTGCAATAAATAGTAACAATAACATCACACAACCATTGATGAACATTTTTGCATAAAAATGGGGGAAAGTAAACTTACCCGGATTTCTCAAAGTTGACGGAACTCGAAATTTCTTAGCTCCCTACGATCCTATCGACGATCCAAGCACATTTCATAAAATGAGCACTAAGAAAAGATGAGAGGAAGAGGATGAAAATGAAGAGAGAAGGGAGAGAGAAATCTTACCTTTTTCTTTTCGAAAGAGAGAGAGCTGCTGGGAATGGGAGTATGAGGTGAGGGAGAAAGAGAGGGAGTAGGATGATTATGATTTTAGAATGTTACACTTAGGGCCCCTCCCCTACTACTTACCATTACAATTAAATTCTCTACTACAATCAAGTCCCAACACTTCTACACTAGCACCAATAACTTAAATAAAATGCTAGGCATAAATTATTATGAAACATAAAATGCACACATAAATTATTAATTAAATAATAATTTAAACAATTAAATAAGAAATAAATAAATAATTAAATCTTTATTATCTAGAAAATAGAGGCGGGTTTTCGGGTCGTTACAATCTACCCTCCTTAAAAAGAATTCGCCCGCGAATTCACTTATCAAAATCATAACACATAGTCATATCGAGGCTACAAAATATCGATTCTCATCTAGCACTCAAAATCCCAATCAAGAACCTATTAGATAATTCAGACTTAGTCTCCATGATTCAATTAACCCATAAATCACCAACATCCATAAGTTTTATTTTTCATTATCCCAATAGTATTTGAAATCAACTCCACTACTAAATTTATCTTCCTTAGGTAATAAAACATAATACAATCGTAGTCTTGATATTTCTTAACCCACTTGCACTAACTCATTTTTTTATCCTTTTGAAGAACATAATTATCCAACATTGGTAACCCATTATCATCATTTCTAAACTTGGTCCCATAACAACAAACTATAATTTGAAGGCGATATCACTAAAATTGCAATCAATCCTTAGTCATAGATAGCTCTATTTATTAGCCCGAAATTTAGAAACACTTACCCGAAAGATCAATTGGCCACGGATACGATAGTTCTGCCACTTCCCGAATTTCTCAATTGTCCATTCTATACCATCATATGGTAACCTTAAATAATGTTTACAACATAACAACCTCTCGCACTTAACTTCATTCAATCATCATCTCCACTACTAATTAAAATCCATCCTCAAAATCGAAGAACCCCAATTTCTCCTAAACGTAATTCTCGAGATACTACAGGTTTGCCTTATTCATAACCTTAATTACACTGTCAAGATACTTCCATTTGTAAGCCGTATACTCAGTATTACTTCCCAGAAATTCCAAACATTAAACCATCCCGAGCTTAATCAGCTTCTTAAAATATGGCAAGCTAAGAAATTTTTTATCCCCATAGTATTCACCAAAGTGGCTATATCTCCAAGGATTTCCATTATAGTGCTTTCACCTTAGATGGCACCTTAAACTAGAGGTACAAGGTAAGCTCAAAATTTTATACAAAATGTTTACTTAGATCCACGCTATAATTTTATCATCACATTACTCCAACTCTTTGAAAGCCTAAAACAATTACAGATACTCAGTAATCCGTAAAACAATCCACATTTTATCTCCAAGGCTTTTCTCTAACTCTCTCTTTAAATTGATAATCCGCTTACATACTCCAAAGAAATTTAGCAAATCCTAAATCTTCAATGGCTAACCCACCTCAGTCTTTCATGTATACATTTATAATCTCAATGATACTTAGGCTCAATAGTACTACCATCATAACAAACCAATTGGCTAGCCACATTCTAACTGACCCAATACCAAATCATAGTATTCTTTAATATGCCCAAGTATTGATACCCAATTTTCTTCACATTCTCTTAATCCAAATCGAGGAACGCCACCAAGAAGGATTTAGAACCATAGAACAATCATTTAACCAAAACTCAAAATTCAAAATGCCTTTAATATAGATCGGGAAATTATTACTCTCCCAAAATGTGCTTAGTCCCCTCGAACTTAACGCGCTTACCACCGTTAATGATTATAACTTCCAAAATCTACTCATCACTCATACAAATCATGTATTCCCTCATAACAACCAATTCCGATGCAATCACGTAGATGTGTTAGAAGTAAACAAAAATCTCCTACCAAGAAATCCTTAATTGAATCCTCAATTCTTACAACTTAATCGATACAATATGGATATTGATCCAATTATCAGTACTACAACCTTGTACCATAACAACACAATTTAACCCAAGCTTTTCCCAAATACTAGGTACTGTTCAGAAGAAAAATAGAAATCTTACAAATGATAAATACATCCAACAACTTGGTATAGCCATCCATTGTCACCCATCGAAGCGAAATAGCCAGATTCCAAATAAGAAAATATATGCTTAACTTTACACAAAAGAACGGTCTCAAAACAATTTTAGGCAAAAGGGAAGAGAGGATGTAATAATTTTCCTACAACAATCGACTAAAGCATGACTTTTCCCTTCCCAAAATAACATCAAAAATATTATAATAGCAATATGACAAATTTAGCATGTAAGTTATATCTACCTTTAAGCACAACATGAGCACATAAAACTCCATCAGATATCCTACACTCCTCCATAGGAGTAGACACTGACAACACATACGTCAAAGACTCAGGAGAATAAATGCAACTAAATGCACATAAACATGAGAATGCGATGATCCTAAAATGCACGCGCTCGCTCTCTCGACACAAAATAATACCTCCTGAAATTGCTCAATACCTGACGAGTGCTGGTTGATCACAAATACCCTACCCTGAACCTTTAGGGTTTCCCGAAGCATCTCTCTTTTGACCCTGTGGAGCCCCAGCTCCTACCCCAGTCGGTTGACCTCTGAATCTCGGGCAATCCCTCACAAAATGCTCTAACTGCCCACAGTTAATACATTTCCCTTGCTTTTTCCAACACTTGTCTTCTGAGTGTCCTTTCCTTTGACAATAGCCGCAGATCTTCCCATTTCGTGTCCCTTATTAGAACCTTGATTTCCTACTGTTGGTTGCCCTTAAAGTTGCCTTCTGAATCGAGTCTGCACTCCAGAATTACCTCTGTTATCCGAATATCGCTGTGGTTGAGCCCTGCTTTGCCCTCCTTGTTTTCCCGGGTTAACCATCTCAGTCTTCCTCTTGTGTCCCCCGATGTCTTGCTCTATCAAATATGCATGGTCCACCGCATCCTGAAAAGGTTGAATTCTTTGGGCTAAAAGTTGAGTCCTAATAGCTGTCTTCAAACCCCTGATCAATCTCATCGCTTTCTGCTCCTCGGTCCGCACAAGGTAGTCACAACACCTGGCTAATTCTGTGAACTTAGCCGAGTACTGTGCTACTGACATCATGCCTTGCTCCAAGCTGAGGAACTCGATCTCTTTCCGGTTTTGATTCACTAGAGAGATAAAATGATCCTTGAATTTCCTCACGAACCACTCCCAAGGATATGGTACAAGAGTCGCATCCCAACTGGTCTTCAGTGCCTTCCACCAATGTTCTGCAGCCCCCACGAGCTTATAAGCTGCAAACAGAACCCTCTCCTCGTCAGTGCAACCAAAGACATCGTAGATTTTCTCCATCGATTCTATCCATAGCTCGGCCTTCTTCACATCAGTCTCACCGTCGTACTCACTTGGTTTCAACTTCAAGAACTGCTCCAACCCATATCGCGGAGGTGCTACATGTTCCTCTCTCGGCCCTTGGTCATGAATTGCTTTCACGGCCGCTTCAAACCTGCCCTGAAACACTGCACGATTTTCTTCCCGTAGACCATTAAGATTCTGAGTCCCACTGATGCCTTCACCAGCTCTTCTTCTAGCCATTACAAACAAATACCTGCATAAAATACTCATCGTTACTCACTCCGAACCCATCTACCCTCCTAGGTCATTCTAGTCCACCTATACTTATACATAGAGCTAAACCATAGCTCTGATACCAACTGTCGCGCCCCGACCCCTCGGACCGGGAACTCGCGAGCTGGACGTCGACTTACAACCATAAACTCTAAAATACTGAAGATAAAAATTCCATTTTATACCCAAAATATTTTAACACAAGGTTTGGAAAATCCAAGTTTAACAACATCATAAAACAACTAGTGTAAGCTCCACAAGCTCACACCCAAAAATACAAAATATTACAAATCTTAATGACATCATTGTTGGTACAACTATCCCCAAGAAGGTTACACATTTATATAATGCAAACCGATCAATAATAACCTGCCCAAATATCTCAAACCTCTCGACGTCCTCCTCGATCCGCAAATCCTAATCCTTTCCTCCTGGGGGGGGGTTAAGGAAAACAACATTGAAAGGAAACGGGGTGAGATAAAATCTCAGTAAGTTACTAATGCAACTACATGACATGCTATTATGCAACAGGAAATAATAATAACTTCTAACAATAGAGAATCTCATATAGCACATAGCACACAACAGATAACAAATAGCAGCGGAAATAAACAATTCACATGGATACTGAGCCAAGGTTTCCCATCTGATAGAACCAAATAAAGGTCGGTGCGCAGCTTCAACAATCAACCCAATCAACATCTTCATAGTCGCATAAAAGCTGAAGAGAAAACCCCCCGGTACCGGAACCAATAACCAATAATGGCAAGGGAAGATGACACAAAGTCATAACCCAAACCAAACAGCTAGAATGCTCACAAAGGAGCTAGCTCATCTCACATCCAAGGCCAATCTGGAGGAGGGTAATAATTGGGCAAAACAATGGTCAAGAATTATAATGGACTCAGCTCATTGCCACTATAATCTTTCGCATCGCCCGAAACACACAAATACCAGCTGGATTTCCAAATAAAGGCTAACTAATAAATACTAGCACAATAAACATATAATGATTCCAAAGTAGGGAACCTTATCAAGAAGTCACCAAGAAAGTCAAATATTAAAGTGTTCCAATAATCTCAACAATGATAACATAATTCCCATATCACATTTGATCACAAAGGATCCAGTTAATTCAAGAACTCAACCAAAATTACTCCCTCATCTCGAAGAGCTCAAGGAGATATTTAAAATGATAATTTATACACCTAAAACGGAGTCCGGATGAGGGAGTTATGAACTATCGAAGATTGTCTACAAAAAGCACAAGAGGATGAAGCTCAGGGCTTGTACAGCAGAGGGGGCGCACGCCCGCGCAGAAAGGGTGCGCGCGCTCTAGGGGATCAGAAGGTTTATGCAAAAAGGGCCAAGGGGAGGGTGCGCACGCACGCGAGGAAAGGGTGCGCACGCCCTATGTCCTCAGAAGGTTTTGAGGTTTTGAAACAACGAGGGAGCGCACGCCCTCAAGAAAATGGTGCGCGCGCCCTTCATGATTAGAAGGCTTGTTTACCAAGGGGCATAAGGGTGCGCACGCCCTCAAGAAAATAGTGCGCGCGCCCCCTTGCCTGGAGGGGCAATTTCCGGGCAAAATTCTGGGTTTCTTCAATTTTCAACCCAAATCTTCACCATTTCTAACACTACTCCAACCCAACTTCTAAAAGGCATACAAACGAACCAAAGTCACTCATAAGTGGAAAAGAGACTCATCTAACAACATTTACACCACCCAATCCAAGATTTCTAACCCAACATCAACTTCTCACAAAATTATCAAACAAATAGAAATAAATTCAAAACTCATCCAAGATTGCAATAAATAGTAACAATAACATCACACAACCATTGATGAACATTTTTGCATAAAAATGGGGGAAAGTAAACTTACCCGGATTTCTCAAAGTTGACGGAACTTGAAATTTCTTAGCTCCCTACGATCCTATCGACGATCCAAGCACATTTCATAAAATGAGCACTAAGAAAATATGAGAGGAAGAGGATGAAAATGAAGAGAGAAGGGAGAGAGAAATCGTACCTTTTTCTTTTCGAGAGAGAGAGAGAGAGAGAGCTGCTGGGAATGGGAGTATGAGGTGAGGGAAAGAGAGGGAGTAGGATGATTATGATTTTAGAATGTTACACTTAGGGCCCCTCCCCTACCACTTACCATTACAATTAAATTCTCTACTACAATCAAGTCCCAACACTTCTACACTAGCACCAATAACTTAAATAAAATGCTAGGCATAAATTATTATGAAACATAAAATGCACACATAAATTATTAATTAAATAATAATTTAAACAATTAAATAAGAAAAAAATAAATAATTAAATCTTTATTATCTAGAAAATAGAGGCGGGTTTTCGGTCATTACAAAAGCTTTGATACCAGTTTGTTATAACGAAGCGAAAGAACAAACATAATATGATGAAAGTAAAATAAAGAATACGCATGTTTACGCGGTTCACTAACGATGTGTTAGCCAGATTCACGGACAAATGAAGAACACGTTTATTAATACGGAGGATCAAGTACACATTACATATTGCCTATTAATGTAATAGATATCTAGATCACTAGAGAGAATGGAATACACAAACCAGGGACAAAATATCTGTCTGAAAAACTTGTTGGGAGGCAATAGAGGCTTAAGAGTATTTATACTTGTTGGTCCCTAAAGGGCAACAAGGGTGTGAAAATCGCTAGAGGGGGGGGGGGGTGAATAGCGTTTTAAAATTCTTTTCAAACCCCTTTTGCAATTCAATGGCAGATGCGCACAACTCTTATTTTGGGTAAGTATAGCGCGCAGTAAGAGTGTGAAATGCACAGCGGAAATTTAGAGCAGATCTGCGTAGGGTATACTGCGCAGAGATAAAAACGCACGCGCTAAGTATGAGGCTAAAGAGTGGCGCAAAAAGGATTCTAAGGCAAATGAGCAATAACAATTACAACATTAAAGTGTAGCAATCTGAAAGATCAAACAAAGCAGTTCATATATAGTTAAGCAGGAAATATGCAGTAGATATAATGAACACACTATTTGGAGAGGTTCGATCGATAAAAGATCTACATCCTCTACCAAGATGGTTAGTCTTCGATTTCTAAAGGAGATCTTATTATATGAGAGAGTATTACAAATTACAACATTTGAGCTCAATACTAACTCAAGATCTATTATCTATGAAGAACAAATCCTAGACTAAACCGGTGTATCTCAAGAAGTTAGATCAAAATGATCAAGGCTTCAAGAGGTGTGTGTGTGACAGAAATTCTGGGATCTATGAATATGAAAGATGAAGAGCACCGAGAATTCTGGTGATTTAAGGCTTTGTGATATGAGCATGAGTTTTAAAGGTTTGAAGATCTTGAAGGCTGTTCTAAGGAATCTGGAAATTTTGAGCAGCAGTCTTCAGATCTTCAAGGTTTCTCAATGAAGCATGAAACTCGAGCTCTGAAGTATAGTGGCCAACAAGAGGGACTTGATGAATGGGCCAGATAAATGGGCCGATGAAAAAAGGCAGTTTGGAAATGAAGATGAGCAGACTATTTATAGCTGAGAGCTTGAATATAGCCGTTGGAGCTCTGAGCAAGGACAATGAGCTGGCACAAAGTGATTGGCGCGCAGCTGTCCTTTATAGCCGTTGGGGCTCTGATCAAAGATGATGACCTGGCACAATATGATTGGTGCGCAGGTGATTTAGAGCCGTTGGAGACTGAGCATGAAGACCAAATTCAAAAGCGTCTTCTAGAAGGTTGACAGCTATCTTCACTTGAGATATTTCTTTGAAGCGTGTCTCCACCAATGGTTTTGCTGAGTGTGCTTATTTTGTCGTTTGTGCACACCTCAGCACTCTTACTCAATCCATAAAGCGTAGCTTGTTTTGACGCTTTCCAAGCTTCTAGAATATGAGATCAGGAGATGAGGAATTTGACCAAGGTTGTGTCCGCGCACAAAGGCATGCGCATTGCCGGTGCTCATGGATGCTGCGCATGGGAAGCATGCGTACCATGCTTGGTCACTAAAAGATCTCTTCAGAGTTTAGGAAATAAGATCTTGAAAACTGAGCAGGGTCAGAAGTTGCGCAAGATATCTATGCGCAGTGGCGACCTGCGCAGAGAACATCCTGCGTAGTGAAATGAATCCTGCTTAGGAAATCTTCGATCTTTAAAGCTTCAAGTCCTATTATCTAAGCCTATACTATAAAAAGGACTTGGCTAAAAATTGAAGTTATAAACTTCTTTACATGAGGTCCTAATGTCCGTAAAAATACTCATAGGTGATGGTATCAATCAATTCTAACAAATGTAGGAGGGTTAAGTGATAAGCATACCCAACAATCTCCCCCGAAATGATTGATGCCATTACCTACTATAGCAAAGGCAATTCATTGTACTTGATATTAACATGTCCATAAAAATGTGAATGGTAAATCATGCCTCAAGTCAATGCACACACTAGCCCGTGCTATAGATTTCTAATCTATCTAAAAAGATTAAAAACTTACAAGATAGGAAAGATAGAAATGTCATTCAGAGCATACAAATAATGTGAGATGAAGTTTTAAGTATGCGTTTAAACTGAATGTTTAAACATCATGCGTAGAAAACATGAGCAGTAAAGATTATGCGCATGAGTTTAAGTAATAATGCATTCAATGTTCCACAAACGAATGGTTTGAATTGAAAAAGGTTTTGTGAAAGCTTAATGATGCATTCTTCTCATTAATACTTGAAGGATTGTCAGTTACAGAGTACAATATTTAACGAGGAAAATCAAAAAAGGGGTGCGCACAAAAACAAAAGCGCACGAAATAAAAGCGCATAAAACATACTGTGCAACGAGAATAAAAAAGTTTAAAAAAATAGCAAAATACTTACAAAGGAAATCTAATCTATGTTGATCCGTTGCAGGGCTTCACGCATCTCATTCTGAAGACTGTTGAACTTGTTCATGAGTTCCACCTTTAAATTTTGAAACTTGTTCTGGAACTCAACAGCTTTGCCAACATAAGTGTTCATTCCTCTGCGCATATCAGCATTGTCATCCACCATCTCTCTGAACTTTGCTCTGCTGTCCGTCAGGATGGCAGTCTGCGTAGCTTCTAGTCTTGTGTCAGTATGAAGGCGCTGAGTATTGACGCTAGCTTGAATATCTAGCATAGCATAGTCCATCTTGGCGTTGAACGCAGAAGAAAAATCTGCCATGGACTTGGTAATACATTTATGCACTTCTTCAATATTATGCGCAGAGCTTCCTTGTTCAATCTTCTCCATCTGAGCCTCCATCTGAGCTTGAAGATCATCAAATCCTCTAAGTAACCCATCTGCGAGGGTTTTCTTGAGCTTTTTCAGTATGTCCCTGAGTCCACCATCAAACGCTCCAAGGGTGCACACATTATTGAGTTGTGCGCTGACTTTTTCGAGCTGGGCGCTGATGGTTCTCAGGGAGTCCAGGATGAGTTGATCCAAAGTGATAGGAACTTTTTCTTGCGCAGGCTCAGATGAACTTGCCTTTGCTTCCTTCTTGGCACTCTCTGTGCTCTTCTTTGCACGTGCCTTTGCTTCCTCCGTAGCTTTCTCCCCCTTAATGGTATCAATCTCCAAACGCTGCATGTCAAGACGGTACAGTAAAGCAGTTTGAGCAGTAAGGAGTTGATTCAGCTGCAGCTGCGTGGCGACATGATTCGCTTGAACAGAATGCAAGCTTTGTACGATCTGGCGTAGCTCAGCTGAAGAGGAAGTAGGAGTCTCAGGGGCTTAAGATGAAGGTTGAACTGGAGAAAGATCACTGCTGTCAGAGGCTGCGGAACTAGTGCGGTGCTTCTTTAATCCTTTTGCGCTGCTGCGCACCTTCTGCTTGAGACGAGAAGAGATATGTACGATATCAGCACTGGGGGCAGCTTCTTGAGAGGCTTCGTGCCTTTGCTCCCCCTCAACTGTAGCATCATCTGAATCACCATGAAAATCAGCCTTGCGCTTCATTGTGGTTGGCTTTGAGGGAGCAGGTGCTGGATTGCTGGTAGGATCTGCCTCTCTGAATGAAATCCCTTTGGTGGATTGAACCAAAGGAATGTCCTTGAACTTTTTGCCACTGGGCGTAGCAATGCCCTTCCCCTTGCGATTATACGCATCCTCTGCGGTTTCTTGCGCAGCATCAGGTGTAGATCTTCCTGCACTCTTTTTGGACTTGGCCACAGGTATTGGGCCTATCCAAGGTTCCTTGTTGGGAGCGGAATCAGACAGCCAGATTTCATAGTATTCAGCGTTACCTATCTCACTGCGCAAATTCTGGAGATGTACTCTGGAGTAGTACTTTGCATCGCAAGACTGCTTCTTGATTGACTTTTCTTCAACATAGGTGGCCAGTTCACCATAAGTCAATAAGAGTTTGGTTAGCAGTCTGCAGTGAGTTCGGTATTTGGTCTTCCCTGCGTTCAGCTTCTTGTCATAGCTGGTCATTCCCTTCACAATCTCATTGAAGATAATCTGCGGCCAGTCGAGTTGATCTTCGTTGAAGATGGCTGCGCAGTATTCCCACTGCTTTGAGATGAAGTGCCCATTATTCCCATTTTTGCAGTTGAGAGAATCTCTAATTAGGGTGCACAGGTGATACATCACCTCACCAAATTCCTTTCGGTTATACATTGGCCACTTCTAGTTAAGGGAAGGAATGCCAATGAGCTTCTATGCAAGTGCATTTTGGTGAGCCTCATCATAGTTGACTGAAGAACAATGTTGAAGTTTAAGAGGCTGCGAATGTGGTTAGGGTGAACCATTACATCACTGCGCTGAACGGTGTCCATGATCATTTCTGTTGTCTTGCCTTCAAGTTGTACCGGAACAACTCTTGCTGTCTTGAAGAATTCATCTACCAGCGCAGGCACTATGAAGGATTGATCAAGAGTGAATAAAGGAAGAATGCCAGAGGAGCTGAGAAGGTGAAGCAGACGACGACCAATTGCATCTAAAGAAAGATCTGCCTGAATAAGTTCCCAACCTGGTATGAAGTAAACGTGTCCCTGCGTAAAACAATAGATAGAATTAGACAACCTATTGCACATGGAGCTGTGCGCATATGCAAATAATGCAGATATACCTTGGCACAAGTTCCATGAAAAGCAAAGTATTTATGCGCAGAAAAATAGGAAGTGGATAAGCATAAAATAAGAATGTATACGCAGAGAGGGATTGTGCGCACAGAAAATAAATACTAGTAAAGAAGTGTGCGCCGAGAATTAGATAAAACTATATGCGCAGAAAGCTATGCGCAGGAAACTATGCGCATAATACAAAGACGGGGGGGGGGATATATCAAAGGACAAAATAAAATAAAAAAAATAAGAAAGAATACTTAAGAACATGAAGAACACCCAAGAACACTGAAAAACAAAAGTTGACAAAATTCAACAAAAATACATCGAAATGACGGCATGAACAGGACGAAGTCAACCATGTAAAAAGTATAGTCAACAACATTGAAACAAACCCAGAAATTCAGAAAAACGGTTCGTCTGCCATGGAGGTTACGGAGAACAAATGTTGACGAAAAACACATGTAACAACCATTGATCATGAAATAAACTACATGAAAGAATAGATCAGGCAAATACGAACACAAGACAACGATCGATTTCAAAAAATGATCAACAAATAAAGGAGAAATCGAAAAAGGGAGTATTGAGACCTCCAAGAACAACAATGGCGAAAAATAATAAGTTAGTGAAACATACCATGTCATTGACGGTGGGATGCCTTGATTGTTGTTCTACTTCTTCGTTCTGAGAGTTCCCAGGAATGGAGTGAGAAGAAGAATCGGAGTTGATGATTTCGGGTTGAGTTTTAGTTTTCTTAGGCGCCATTGAAAAGGTTTTGAGGAAGGAAAATAGAGGTTGAAGATAAAGAACAAGAGATGAAAATTGAAGGTTTAGAACAGAGGTTAGAGAGAGAGAGAGAGAGAAGAGAAGAGAGAAGTAGAGAAGTAGAGAGAGAAACGGTTTAAGTAGGAAGAAGAGGTTAGGCACACGATAGCTGGAAATTTATGAGAAAAGGTACAGTGGCGCAGGATAGCAATACCACGTGTCACAAAAGGGAACGCGCGTGCGCAGGCCTATGCGCGCATGTGCGTGTGAAGTTCTAAGCCGGTCACTGTCAAGTCAACTTCTTCATAAATGGTGAGTCAGTGAAAGGACGGGCGCACGTTAGCAGGGTGACGTGGCCGAATGGGGGACGCGCGTACGCAGACTTTATGCGCGCGTGTGTCAGCAAAGAGAGGCTGACGGCTGTCGCATCACCTTCCTCATTAAATGGTGAGCAGACATTCGCAAGGTGTGCTGTCATTGATTGCAGTTTGCATTAAATGACAATGGGACATGCGTAGGGGTAAAAAGGTAATTTCCCAAGAAAATTCAAAAAATAAAGGCGCGGGAAAATTTAATTTACACAAGTACCCTTGTGACTAAGCGTTGACTTTTCAGTCAAGGACCTATGTGTAAAATCTAATGAATAGAACACTTACCTGCGATCCACCAAGATTTGCGCATGGATAGTCATGCGCAACGCATTGATAGCGTAGAGATTCTATAAATCTCAGAACTGTTGTTTCATGCGTAGACATTTGTTGAGCAGGTGTTGCGCAGGGCGCATGAAACTTAACCTATTTTGCACACTTATCAAGCAAATACATTAGTATAAATTATATGGACAAGTTAGCTAAGATTAAGCATACCCATTTCTCCTTTCAAGAGACCACTTGTTAATTCTTGAGGAGAAGATATTTGATGAGCTTGGTATTAGTGCTTGGCAGGTTTTGGAAACTGCTATGGTGGACATTCTCGCAGAGAATTGGACAATTCTCTTCATTAATCCTATAGTCCACAGATTGTTGCTTCACCCATAAGATTTGGCAGCAGCAGCTTCCAGCAGCAATATATTCTGCTTCAGTAGTGGAGATGGTGACAACAGCTTGTTTCTTGCTCGTCCATGCTACAAGTCGATTTCTAAGGAAATGACATGTTCCACATGTGCTCTTCCTGTCAATGGTGCACGCTGCATAGTCCGCATCTGAATAACCTACAAGTTTAAAGTTCGAATCTTTGGTGTACCAAAGTCCAAGGTTAACAGAGCCAAAAATATATCTAATACATTTTAAAGCAGTTATGTGCGCTTCAGAAGAATTAGCATGATAGTGCGCACAGATCCAGTCAACATAATATCTTGGCCAAACAACAGAAGATAAAGGAGAATCAATCATACCTTGATATAGTCTGATCAACTTACCTTTTAAGTCTGTTAGGTTTTGATGCTGGTGGCCATTGGAGAGTCGTATGCTTTAGCATTCTCAAGTCCAAATTTTGATCAAGTCCCTTGTGTACTTGGCTTGATTTATGTAGACGCCATCATTCAATTGCTTGATTTGAAGCCCGAGGAAAAAGGTGATTTCTCCATCATGCTCGTCTCAAACTTGCTTTTCATTTGCTTTTCAAAGCGCTTACAAAGTGACTCATTAGTAGAACCAAATATAATATCATCGACATAAATTTGAACAAGTAAAGAATGATCATTATACTTAGCAATAAAAAGAGTTGTATCGATTTTACCGCGCTTGAAGCCTTTCTCTAGTAGGAATTTTGATAGCGTATCGTACCATGCTCTTGGAGCTTGCTTAAGTCCATACAAAGCTTTTTGAAGCTTGAAGACGTGATTTGGAAATCTGCTATCTTCAAATCCAGGTGGTTGTGCTACGTAGACCGTCTCTTGGAGTTCACCGTTGAGAAATGCGCTCTTCACATCCATTTGATAAAGCTTGAATTTCTTGTGAGAGGAATAAGCTAAGAAAATTCTTATAGCTTCAAGTCTTGCTACAGGTGAAAATGTTTCATCGTAGTCGATTCCTTCCTCTTGCCTATAGCCTTGCGCAACCAACCTTGCTTTGTTTCTTGTGATGCTTCCATTCTCATCCATCTTGTTTCTGAATACCCATTGAAGTGCTAAATAATGGATGAGCTTTTCTTGCACTTCTTGCATAGCATCGATCCATCTTAAAACATGGAGCACTCTATCAATCTTCTTTGATCCGACATGAGAGATAAACGAATGCTACACCGCAGAGTTTGATGCTCTCGATGTGCGAATCCCTACATTTAGTTGATAGGAATACGAAGATCAATGGGTATTTCATTTGCTTCAGCACAAAATCATCAAAGGTGATTTGCTGAAGTGGAGAAACATCATGCGCAGGAGGAGGTGTTTGCGCATCAAGAGTTGTGACTTCAGGCGTAGCATTTGGAGTATACGCATGAGATGGACTGATTCTGATTCTGCTTGATCTACATTCTGCGTAAGAACAGTGTTACTGCGCACCTGTCTAAAAATCTCAGTAGAGGCATCAGAATCATTTGGAGCCAAATATGGCTCAAGGAGAGAATGTACGTCAAATGTAACATGTACAAATACTATATATAGTAACTAGAGATTTATTCTATTATGATCACGAAAAGCTTATTTAATGATTGGCATACCCAACTAGAATACCTTCATCTGCTTTGGCATCGAATTTTCCTTTAGCGTCTGCAGCCAAAGAACTTGAAGAAAGCAATGTTGGGCGCTCTTTTTCTCCATATATCGTATGGATTATTGATGTAGGCTTTGTTGATGAGGGATCTTATTCTGAGTAAAGCATGCACCATTGACAGCTTCTTCCCAGAAATACATTAGAAGTACTGCTTCTATTATCATTGTCTATCCATCCTCAATCAACGAGCGATTCTTTCCACAACGCCATTTTGTTGCGGAACTCCAGCAGCAGAGAAATTGTGAATAATACCATTTGTGGGTTCTTGTTGGTTCTCACAATATTGAGCGACATCGTTGTTCATAAATTATGTTCCGTTGAAGTATCGAACTCTATAGATGTCTTCTATATTTGGAGATTTTAGTAGGAGAGCAGCCAGGATATCATTGAGATACCAAAGTTGATCCAAAGCTTCGCGGTAGTTGAGCGGTCCAAACACATGAGGTGAAGCGGATGTAAGCGTTTTGATATTGGAGCAATCTTGCTGGAGGAAAACTGCTCAGGATGCTTACTAAGCTGGCATGGTGCTCATACCCTTGCTAGCTGCATTCACTTATGTTCTTTGCTACAAAACAAGGATTAGTAATAGAAATTATAGCGGTAAGATCAATAATATAAAAATTGGTCTTACGAGTCCTTGTGAGCAAAGTTAGTCCAGAAACGCCATTCTTGATATAACAGTGCGTTGAAGTGATATGGCATTCCAGACCTTTATCACATAATTGATATGGAGAGCAGGTTGCTTGAGACTGTCTTTTATGATTAGTCCAAATCCAATTATGTGCCCTTTGTTGTTGTCACCATATATTACTGAGCGATCTCTTCCTTCATGCACATCTTTTAAGAGTGTTGACATCTCCAGTAGTGTCTAGAATCCACTATCGATATCAACTGAGCTTGAGAGTGCACAGTGAAGTAGATCTTTTCTGCTTGTTTAAACATTGACTTGCGCTCTACAGCAGAGTTATCATTTAAGATTGGCAGACACTTTAAGAGATTCCTTGCGCGGCTGCGGGGTTGGTGATGACGCAGCTTTGTCAGGTTAGCTCTGGCAAATAGGTGCTTGCCATTCTGTCTGCTTGTTGAAGGTGTCCCATTTCCACTAGAGTGAAGGGACCTTTCTTTGATTGTTCTTGGCGCATGCTCAGGTTCCATTTCAGAAACAACTTTTTGAATCATTGTCAGCATTTGCCATTAAGCAGAACAGTCCATCCTCAGAGTCAGCATCGTTGTCTTCAGTGTATCCAAGTCCTTAGCTTCTTTTCTGCGCAGTTCTCTTCAGCAGCCATTCTGCACTGCTTAGATGCTTTGTGCGCAGGGTTCCTTTTCCTCGTACTCAAATTTTGGAGTAGGCATTGAAGCGAAATGTCCTGGCTTTCTGCAGTAGTAGCAGACCAAGTCATCTTTCTTTGAGTCTCTATGAGAGAGAAGAGGAGGTTTCCTTGAGGATCCACCAGGTTTGGAGAACTTTCTGAATTTGATCTGAGGTTTGAGCAAGCGCAGGAATATGTGAAAAGTTAGCCATTGCCCTAGATTTTAAAGCCATCTTGAATCGGCACCCAAGCTGTTAAGCTTGAAAAACAGAAACATGTTTTATGAAGGTGTTAGCTCTGATACCATTTGTTGGTCCCTAAAGGGCAACAAGGGTGTGAAAATCTCTAGAGGGGGGGGGTGAATAGCGTTTTATAATTCTTTTCAAACCCTTTTGCAATTCAATGGCAGATGCGCACAACTCTTATTTTGGCTAAGTATAGCGCGCAGTAAGAGTGTGAAATGCACAGCGGAAATTTAAAGCAGATCTGCGCAGGGTATACTGCGCAGAGATAAAAACGCACGCGCTAAGTATGAGGCTAAAGAGTGGCGCAAAAAGGATTCTAAGGCAAATGAGCAATAACAATTACAACATCAAAGTGTAGCAATCTGAAAGATCAAACAAAGCAGTTCATAAATAGTTAAGCAGGAAATATGCAGTAGATATAATGAACACACACTATTTGGAGAGGTTCGATCGATAAAAGATCTACATCCTCTACCAAGATGGTTAGTCTTGGATTTCTAAAGGAGATCTTATTATATGAGAGAGTATTACAAATTACAACATTTGAGCTCAATACTAACTCAAGATCTATTATCTATGAAGAACAAATCCTAGACTAAACCGGTGTATCTCAAGAAGTTAGATCAAAATGATCAAAGCTTCAAGAGGTGTGTGTGTGACAGAAATTCTGGGCTCTATGAATATGAAAGATGAAGAGCACCAAGAATTCTGGTGATCTAAGGCTTTGTGATATGAGCAGGAGTTTTAAAGGTTTGAAGATCTTGAAGGCTGTTCTAAGGAATCTGGAAATTTTGAGCAGCAGTCTTCAGATCTTCAAGGTTTCTCAATGAAGCATGAAACTCGAGCTCTGAAGTATAGTGGCCAACAAGAGGGACTTGATGAATGGGCCAGATAAATGGGCCGATGAAAAAAGGCAGTTTGGAAATGAAGATAAGCAGGCTATTTATAGCTGAGAGCTTGAATATAGCCATTGGATCTCTGAGCAAGGACAATGAGCTGGCACAAAGTGATTGGCGCGCAGCTGTCCTTTATAGCCGTTGGGGCTCTGATCAAAGATGATGACCTGGCACAATATGATTGGTGCGCAGGTGATTTAGAGCCATTGGAGACTGAGCATGAAGACCAAATTCAAAAGCTTCTTCTAGAAGGTTGACAGCTGTCTTCACTTGAGATATTTCTTTGAAGCGTGTCTCCATCAATGGTTTTGCTGAGTGTGCTTATTTTGTCGTTTGTGCACACCTCAGCACTCTTACTCAATCCATAAAGCGTAGCTTGTCTTGACGCTTTCCAAGCTTCTAGAATATGAGATCAGGAGATGAGGAATTTGACCAAGGTTGTGTCCGCGCACAAAGGCATGCACATTGCCGGTGCTCATGGATGCTGCGCATGGGAAGCATGCGCACCATGCTTGGTCACTAAAAGATCTCTTCAGAGTTTAGGAAATAAGATCTTGAAAACTGAGTAGGGTCAGAAGTTGTGCAAGATATCTATGCGCAGTGGCGACCTGCGCAGAGAACATCATGCGCAGTGAAATGAATCCTGCTTAGGAAATCTTGGATCTTTAAAGCTTCAAGTCCTATCATCTAAGCCTATACTATAAAAAGGACTTGGCTAAAAATTGAAGTTATAAACTTCTTTACATGAGGTCCTAAAGTCCATAAAAATACTCATAGGTGATGGTATCAATCAATTCTAACAAATGTAGGAGGGTTAAGTGATAAGCATACCCAACAATACTCTTAACCTAAACCCTAGGGCTGCAGGAAGCCATAATCCCTATCTGTTAAGAAATCGCAAAAAGGCAGAGCTACGTGCATGATACTCATGGGTCGCACACATCAGACGCATAGCCTTCAGAATTACGGTCCTCTCAAATTGATGTGCGAATGCCAATGGTGGGCGCATAGGTGTTGATTTGTGAGCTCGCTGTGCAACCTCATAGGCCCGCTTCAGTGCCTCCTCTAGGCTGCAACGGTTTAAGGCATAAATCCAAACTCCATACTTTAAATACTAATCTGAGCGAAACCAAGAAATACATTTAATTGCTTGGATATACACTACTAGAATTTAAAAAACTAAGGACGAAACATTGCGACCGGCTTGTTCGTCTCCAAATTAGCGACCCACCAGATAAAAATAGAGACCGCCAATTCGTGTCTAATTATAAAGTGAAAGGTGCTCAATTTAGCTACCGTAAAACGGTCGCTAATTTAAATTTTATTAACTGTCGAATATAACGACCGAGTTGGTTCGTCTCCAAAATTGGGCGCTAAATGAAATTTTTAATTGCCACCAAAGGACGGTCTCCAATTTGCATCGATAATCTCAGAAATATAGAGACCGAACGTTGTTCGCTATTTATGAGTATATATTTACTAACCCTAGCTCGTTCTTCCTGCGCCGCTCACATTTTCACCCTTCTACTTTTTCGAGCGAAGGCGATTTCCGGCGACAATCCAGAGTGAGTATTTTTAAGATTTTTAGTTGTTTTTTCTTTCTCTTATACTTTATTACTCATTATTTTTGAGATCTAATTTCTTTTTTCACCGATTTTCATTCTTTTTTGTCCCTGATTCTTCAAGATTTCCGGCTCCGGTGTCGTCTCCGTCTACGGTGACATTTTTTCGCCTGCTTAACCAAGTAAGTTATCCTTTTGCCAGTGCTGATTTATGGATGTTTTCTGTTTTTGTCTTGCATTAATTGGTTTCGAGATGCTAGAACTGAATTTAAATGAGGTTCCAAAACTGAAAATGTAAAGGCTATAATTCATGGTGAATGATGTGTCTGGTATCAATTCAATTCTAATGGTGGATTATTTTGAGTCCAACTGCATTTTTTGGTGGATTATATTGAATCCAATTGCATTTTTTTTTAATATATGGAATCCAGCTGCCTTTCTTTGTTGCAATTTCATGACTATTGACAAGTATGTACATGTCATAAGCTTTAGGCAGAGAACTTTTCGTTTCTTAATTGGCAGTTCTTATAATTTCTGTTTCTTTTGAAGTTAACTTGAGATGCCGTGGACAGTTTTTGTACATCTGTTTCATAATTAATTAATCAAGTTATAGCACTGCGATGTTTCATTCATGTTTTTAGATATTATTACTCCATTAACAAGTGAGTTTTCATTTTGAACTTGAGGAAAGAGTACGAATGTGTAAGTGGTTCATTCGATAAGATGCAACAAGAATACTTACAACGTCCAAGTTACGGGTGTAACTTCAAATTTAAGGCTAAGAATGTTGAAAGGGGGGGTAGGAGGGGGTTAATTAACGAGTCTTCTCTTCTTTTATTTGCTCTTATAGCTTACTGGTTGGATTGGGAAAGATATTAATTAGTTAAGTTTAATAATTAAAAGTTAATATTAGTAAAATACCTAAATTACTGTGATTTCTTTATAAGTAATAATTCTATTTTCACTAACTATTTTTGATATTTTTTAAAACCATTATTAAATATATACCTACATGTTGGCCCAACATTAAGTTAGGTATTTTTTAAGACTTTTCTAACTATTAATATTTTATTCATTATCGTAAAATATTCATATATTTTATGATAGTTCATAATAAATTAGATCACGACGTGATGTCGTTTACCTATATAAGTGTTGATTGTGTGCAACACTAAAGCTTAGAAACCCGTTCAAGAATCTTTAATTCGTGTTAACGCGGCTAACATGCAATGAATTATTCTTGAATTGTCCGTTTGGACAGTCTTAGAATGCATGATTATATGATTTTGTGAATATCATTGTCTATTAAATGTATGCTTTATAGTCGATAATTGAGTTATTTTAGTAGCATTCCTTATTGTTCTCTGGGTGCATACTGTGCATTTGTTTATTAAACAATGTTGTGTAAACAATAATGTTTAATAGACCATGTCTATGTCGTGTACTTGGAGAGCCATAAGGTTATGCTGCCGAAATTTCTTAAATTTCGATTATATTGCATGTAGACAGTGATATTTGGAATTCATTTAATTATGCATTTTAAGATGGGATAGAAGCCTTACCCAACTCCAAAGCCTGTATTCTTTTAAGTTAGTTTTAATATAAAAAAAAAAAAAAGGTTAATGTAGGAGTTAGTTATGTCTGGGGATGATCGTAGTTGGATGGATAAAAGATGGTGCCCTATAAGGAATAGAGTGTCTGATGAGTTTAGAAGAGGTGTGAAATATTTTGTTGAGTTTGCTAGACTTCATCCCGATTGGTTATATGATGGAAAGATTCGGTGTCCTTGTCAGAAATTTCGCAATATGAAAGTTCATAAAGATGGAGTTGTTAAGTGGCACCTTATGAAATCTGGGTTTGTTAATAACTACAAGAGATGGATAGTGCATGGTGAGTCACTGATTGTAGCTAGATCTGTCTTGAATTATTCGTCTGTTGTTTCAAACAATAGAAGTCAATCTGAGGCTATAGTTGTAGAGGAGTCTACTGTAGGTGTGGGAATGGATGATATGGTTAGGAATGCAGCTGGTCCTTCTTTTGATTGGAGTCCAAATTGTGATGAATCGAATGAAGATTGTCAGAAACTCAAGCGAATGATGGATTCTGCAAATGAGAAGGTTTATCCAGGGGCCGAGTGTACCGTGCTTGAGTCTGTAGCAGAGCTTCTTAATATCGAGCTTCTTAATATCAAGGCTGATTCTAACATGAGCCAACATACTTATAACCGAGTTTTAGCCCTTATTAAGCGAATGCTACCAAAAGAGAATAAGATGGTAGCCAATTATTACGACACAAAGAAGTTGATGGGTTATGTTGGTCTAGGCTGCGAGAAAATTGATTGTTGTAGGAATCAATGCATTCTTTTCTATAAAGAAAACGAGGGGTTGCAGTCATGTTCAGTGTGTGGACTTAGCAGATATAAACATGCGCGTCGTGGTAGTTCAAAACATAAAAAAATGTTCCTTATAAGCAATTAAGGTACATGCCATTGATTTCTCGGTTGCAACGCCTTTTTGCTTCGGCTTCTCCTAATCCTAATGCTGGTACCCTTGCTGATATTGAGAGGTATGGTGCAATGTTAAGTGATCAAAGTAGAAGTGGAAATGGTGGAGGAATTTGAAACAAACACAGTTTTTTTTTTTTTTTTTTTGGATGAATTGGATGTTTTTGGATGTTGTGTTATTTAGGATTATGTTTGGATGTTAGTTGGATGTTGGTTTGGATGATTTGGATGTTTAATTTTGGATGATGTGTTATTTTAAAATTTGGATATGATATGTATGTTTATTTAGTTTAATATATTTTTGTTTTAATTTATTACTGTTTTTATTATAATAATAATTATTATTATTATTTTTGAAATATTTTTAAATATATAATAATAAACGATTAAGCATTTTTTTTATTATAAATCACGAATAGCTACCGAAAATCGGTCTCAATAAATGTTAATTTGGAGACGGATTTCCGGTCTCTATTTAGCTACCAAATCCTAGTCGCTAATTAGCGACCGAGAAACGGTCTCCAAATAGCGACCGAGATTTCGTCTCTAATATAGCGACCGACTTTTAAGATTAGCGACCGACAAACAGTCTCAATTTGGCGACCGAATCTTTTGGTCGTTTTTAGCGACCAAGAAACGGAGACCGAGTTTTTGGTCGCTATTTTGATGTTTGGCGACCGATTATGGCTTATGGAGACGGAATCGGTGGTAGCTATATTTTTTTTCCTAGTAGTGATAGTTGTTAGGGATTAGTTTGGGATAAGTTTCATTTCTGGTTTATGGGATTTTGAAATCATCAAAGAACTTTCAAACACCATGTAATTAGCAACTATGTGTATAAATGGCAACAAAGAATAGCTTCATTCAATGGGTAAACATCAGTACATTAGATGATTTCTTATTAGGACAAGTTATTGATTGATGCATGCATGGTGGTATTATATTTATATATATACAGCTAGCTAGCTAGTTTAAAGGAGTGAATAAGAGATTGATTAAGAAAGTGAGAGTTGTGCCAGCTGTTGGATATTCATAGGATAACAGTCAGAAGGTGGGCCAGAGTAAGCCTTTCGAGCTAGAATCTGATGCACAGCTTCAGTAGGATGGAAAGCATCCCAAAACACATGTTGGTTCCTATTTTCACATGGGATTGAAAATGGAAGGCATGTTATTTCCCCTTGCTTCCTTCCAATCCCACAACACCCGCTATCCAAATCTGTAAATCCTGCATATAATACGAGGCAATGTTAGTGTACATGAAAATGTGTTTAATTTGAATTCGATGGTATATATATATATATATATATGTGTGTGTGTGTGTATAATGTGCATGTGTATATATACACACACACACTGTGACAGACCATAGCTAGCAGAGTTGTTTAGTATGTCTATGAAGCCACCAAAGGTATTGCCATAGACAAAGATGGCATCGCCACTGTAGTTTGTGTTGAGCTGATCAATAAGAGCTATGATTCGCGCGTTGAACATTTCCACTATTTGGTTCACAAAACTAACACATTTTCCAGGTGGAGCACGCCCATTGGCTAGTTGATTCGGGATGCAACCCAATGGTCCCACTCCAGCCAGCACAAACTTCCTTAGGCCCAAACTCTTAAGTGCCTGCAAACATGTGCTTGATTTATCATACGCAACTTTCAATATAAAAGGACTAAAAATCATTGACGAAAAACTATATACGTAGTGCTTACTAAGATCTGTCGCGCATAGTGATTTATGAGAAGATCTGCATAGGCTGTGGGAGTGTATATATAGCTAGTGGTATAAGAAGTGGTCTGTAAGTAGTTATTAATGTAGTCGTTGCTGCCGAGTGTGAGGACTGCAATAGACTTGCTCAAGAAGTGCTTTAGTTCATCATCTCCCATTTCATTCCTCAGTTGTTTCAAGTTGCTTTCAAAGTTCTCCACTTGCTGGCTTAAGCTGAACCTTTCTCCCTGATCAAGTTAATTAATTGTACATATATAAGAGAGATATACACACACACACACACACACACACATATATGTATTATACAGATCTAGCTAGAATATATTAGGTGGATTTATATCAGCAGCAATCTTAGACCATGTCCAATAATCCAACTACCAAAAAACATTCAACTACCCTAATATCACGACACCTCATCTTCTCTCTCCATCCACTTAATCATTCAACTACACTCTCAACTACCCCTCCCACAATAAGCTAGTTTAGTTTAAAATTCAACTCCTCACAACTCATCATTCTATACCCCATCACTTTTTATTTTATTTACAATATTTATTTTTATAATTAAAAAAAATAATAAAAATAATAATAATTTATTATTAAAAAATAAATTATTAATATTTTAATTTATAAATTCGAGAATTTTTTTTATTTTTTTTAATTCACACTTAATAAAAAAAAGGATAATTAAGGAATTTTTAAAGAGAAAAAGGGTTTTTTTTCGGTGTCCAAATTAAATGAAACTTACATCAATTTATAGAGGGAAAAAATGATAAATTTTGGTGATTTATTTTTTTATAAAAAAAATAATTTACTATGAAATAACTGAGCTCAAAAAATTTGGATAAAAACCTCTTCGAAAAAAAAAAAAAAAAAAAAGCTGGAAACAAAAAAGGAAAAAAAATGAAGAAAAAAAAGGGAAAAGCAACAGCAACTCTCCGGCTTAGGAGGTGAGCTGCACTCTCCAAGTGCTGGCCACTCCCAAGCCGACACGTGTCTATTATGGGCCCCACAAAAATTCCCTCAACCCAGTTGAGCTTCTTCAACCCCTCCCTTTCAACCCCCTCCTCTCAACCCCCTTATTGCACACACTCAACTAGTTGAACCCCCACTCAACCCCCCTCTCAACCCCCCCTCTCAACCCCTTATTGGACATGACCTTACAGATAAAACGAGCAAACAAGCATTTCCGATGAATTAATCATTAATAATAGGGAAAACGCTGTTTTAGTTAATTGTACTTTGAGGCATGTTTCACTTTTACTATCGAACTTCGTTTTTTCATCTTTACCATCGTACCAGAAAAAACGATTTCATTTTAAACCAAAATTTAACGTCGTTATCTTTATGGGCAAACTCCGTTTTTATCCATTGTACTTTCAGGTGTGTTTCACTTTTACCATTATACTTTTTTTCTTTCAAAAACACCATTGTACTTTTGGAAATGTATCATTTTAACCCTAAAATCACGGATTGGGGCAGGGATTAATTGCGGATTTAGCCACGGATTTGGGGTTAAAATGTTACATTTTTGTAACTATAATGGTACTTTTGAAAGAAAAAAAGTATAATGGTAAAATTGAAACCACATGTAAAGTACAATGGATGAAAACGGAGTTTGCCCTATCTTTATTAACAGAAAATTTCCAAGAACTAACGCTCATTACATATTTAACAAATAAAAAAAAAACTCGGCACCATAAATTAAAAAAATTGCTGGTGAGGACATTTGAAGAGTAAAAGTGCAAAATGTTAAACCAAATAAGTTTAATATATTTTTTCAAAATTCAAAGGGACCTAGATCTTCTGAAA
Organism: Campanula takesimana; assembly: GCA_026119855.1. NCBI lineage: Eukaryota > Viridiplantae > Streptophyta > Magnoliopsida > Asterales > Campanulaceae > Campanula > Campanula takesimana. The sequence goes on from JAOWBW010000484.1 coordinate 242,686, forward strand.
ATTAGAATATTTCTTGTTAGAGCAATTAACAAGATTTGATGGAAAAAGTAAGCAATCACAAGAACACAGATTTACGTGGTTCACCAACTTGGCTACGTCCACGGGCGGAGAAAAATATATTACTATCAACTGGCAATCATAGATACAAATCTCACTAATCTAGTCGCACAAATTATTGATCACAATAATTCCTGACTGTGCCGACCTAGATCTAGAATTACAGATTTGGAACTCCTGTCAAACATCTTGAACTTCTTGAACTACTCTCTAGTTCTAGTTCTAGTTCTAGTTGACAAATTTACAAGTTGATTATTATTCCAGGGGAAGGGTTGTATTTATAGTCACATAAATAACTAAACCCTTAAAAGGAGAAAGAATCATATTTCTTGTGCACTCTATTCTTATTAGGAAACAATTTTCCTAATTCTTGAATAATTCCTTGTACCAATAAGAAACCTAATTAAACCTTAATCCTTATATCAAAAGGATTTCCTTTTTCTTGGAGAGAAAGTAATTCTATTCTCATAAGGACACCACAATCCTTATTCATGAATAAATCCTTAATCCCTTTCCAAAAGGAATTCACAATTCTCATTCCCAGGATTAACGAACTTGTTGCGAATCTATCCTTAACCAATACGCATATTAATTCAAAGGCATATTCCCAACAATTAGATTCGCAACATTTTCCCCACCTCACCCCTCCGCTTCGCCTCATGCCATCCACCTCCCAGTTAACCTTCTGATCAATTTTTTGGCGTCATTGACCATCTTCTCCGACCTCGACCTTTGCTCCCGCCTCCACCTTTGCAATACTATCCCACCCTATACCCAATTATACCCCAAATCAAAACCCTCTTCGAGATTTCACGCTTTCCCCTCAATCAAAATCCTTGATCAACATTTGACAGAGATGGGCATAAGGGTTTACCCGCCCGGCCCGACCCTTAAAACACCAAACCCGCGGGTATACGGGTTTGGGCCCGCCAGTGGTGAGTGAGCCCGCGGGCTGGACCCGGGCCGGTCCACATGTGTCTTCCCAGTTCGGCCCGCCCGTGAGCCCTTGGGTTTAACCCAATGGGTTTAAACGGGTTTTATGTTTTTTTTTTTTTTAAAAAATTTAGGAAAATAAAAAAAAATATTTAAAAAATATTAAAGACCTTAAATTTAATTCATAATTTAATAATAATATAAATGGCTTAATAAAAGTAGTATATTATTAAAGCAAATTAAAATAGTGAAATAAGTTTAGAATTTTAATGAAAAAAATTGTTAAAATATAAACATACTCCATTTTAAAAATTATAATAATTAAGTAATAATACAAATGTATAAATAAATTAATTTATTACTTTATTAAAATAATATAAACAATTTTTAGAAATTCAAATTGATAAAAAAAAAAAAAAAGTAAACTGTAAACTGTTTTTGAAATTTCAAGGGCAACGGGCACGAGCCGTTTTAAGGGTTTGAGCCCGTGGGCTTAAGCCCGGCCCGTAGCATATTTTGAAGGTCCGGCCCGCCCGTCAAATACAAGGGCCAAGGGCCGGGTTCGGATAGCGGGCTTAAAGAGCTTGTCAGGCTCGGGTCGACAGGCCGCCAGCGGGCTTGGGACCGAAGTGCCCATCTCCACCTTTGAGGTCCTTTAGTCAAACACTCGGTTCATCCTGCCTTATAGTATCATATATTCTTATGTTGAAACTCCATTTATTTAAACAAATCCTCAGTTTTGGTTCATTAATTTCTAAATTAAGCCTTAATTTTGGCTATGGGGAAAATGTTGTGAACTCGCGATATTATTTTTTCCTTTTTTTCCATGAATGCATTCAAATCAAGAGGACGATGAAAGAGAATCTACGCCGGTGCGGACGAGGAAAAGGATAGGGATAGACCTGAATTGAGCCCTAGTTTTGGCGTTGGTGGTGATGGGGCGGCTTTGTTGGATGGTTGTGAAGGGCGACTTTGTTGGACGATGGTGGTGGTGGTGAACGTGGTGGGTGGAGGGTGATGGTTGACTGGTGCTTGGATGAAAGACGAGTTTAACTAAGTTCATACAATTTGACCAAATTTTGTTATTTTATTTATTAAATATATAACGGGTGTTAGTTTTTATAATTTTTCTGTCAGTAACGATAACGGCATTAGATTTTGGATTTAAAATGACACTATTTTTTCTCGTACAATGGTAAAAATGATAAAATATAATTTGATGGTAAAAGTGAAACACGCCTCAAAGTACAATGGACTAAAACGGAGTTTTCCCTTAATAACAAACTAACAAACTAGAAACTGAGGAGCAAAAATTTATAAGGTACTCCCTCTGTCCATCCTAAAATAATGTTCCCACTTTTTTTATTATGTTAGTGCCAAAGAACTATGATCAATATTTTTCGTTTAATTTAATTATCCTGATAAAAATATAAAAATTGTTATTAATAGTAATTAATATAATTAAATTAAACTAAATTTAATGCTCAAAGTTTCTTTGTACCAACATTAAAAAAATTGGGAACATCATTTTTGGACAGAGAGTGAGTAGTAGATATTATAAGTAGGAGTATATATATACTAGTGTTTGTCCGGTTTGATCAAGAATGCCGGCGGCAGCAGAAGCATAGTTGATTCCCCTGAGAAGGTTTTTTCCGGTAGCAAAAGGACTTGCATAGGGTGGAAGAAGAGGAAGTTTCAACAGATCCCCTAAGACAGACACCCCAATTATGTATCAGTAGCTAGGAAATTAATTAGCTGGTTCAAACGACACGAAAAAAGGAAAGAAAGAATTGAAACGGAAAAGATGAATGCGTACCAAGAAAGTCAATGCAGGTACGGCCATTAGAGAAACGACCAGAAGGACCCTGGAAGAAATCAACACCATAAGGGACATAGTTAGCTTTGGCAAGTGAATTGAGGTAGTTGTTATTCCCAGGGTCCGTTAAAGAGTCTCCAAATGCAAACATTGCTGTTATACTACTACTGCTACTCATGTTCCATTCCGCTTCTGCTGCTACTGCCCCATATAATAATGGAATCCCCAACCCCAACACTAAAAATAACCATATCATCTTCATCATCATACAGATGATCAACTTATGAAACGAAAACAATGCTAGTCCAAAAACGGCTTCATAATATACAATGATTAAAGCCATCTATTCTTGCTTTTTCCCCATCTTTCTTTCTTTTATTTTTAATATTTCACATTTTATTTCCTTTGTTTTCTATCGTCAGTTACACATTGTTTTCGGGCTTTTGCTGAAATTTATAAAAGCATATTTTGATCACTCAACTATAGACCAATTTCAAATGTTCTCACTAAACTTTTTCTTTTACAGATGTTCTCATTAAACAAACTTTTTAAAATTTTCAAATGTGCTCACTCCATACATAATTTCGCTAAAATATTAACGGAGTACAGTAACGTAACTTGGTGTGACTAATTTCGCTAAAAACTTAATGAAAATTAAGATCTAAAACTCTTTTTCCTAATGGGCATAATTTCTTCTACTGTAACACCACAGCCCCCCTACACCTGTAAGTAACAAACTGGTACACCAAATTCATTTTGGGCGGATGAAGGCCTGGGCGACCGCACACGACGATGGTCCAACGGAGGAATAGTCTGACCAAGTAGGCGGTCGCGCACTCTTGGTTTGGGCGGGCGCCCACAATGTCGGGGCTGGGATTCCTGGTGCAATTTGGAAACAAATTTTGGCTGTGATTTGGATTCCTATTCTTCTAGGGTTGGGTCTATATTTCGTGTATAAATATAGGCAAGCCTCCAGACCTTTAACCACGACTTGGAAGCCTTGTAGAGAGAGAGATTGATAGAAAAGCTAGGTTATTCACTATTGTGAGAGATTGTGAGATTGTGTGAAAGGTTTTCACCTTGATTCTCCTTGTACTCTTCTTGATTATAGTGAATTGATTCTCCGTCGCCCGTGGACGTAGCCAAGTTGGTGAACCACGTAAATCTCTTGTGTTCATCTATTTTTCAATTTTGTTTCGTTCTTGCTATTGTGTTATTTTGTGCTTTCATCTTTATCAATATAGCAATTGTGTTTGGGCCATAAAATCCTAACAATTGGTATCTAGATCTTCTGGTTTGTGGACCTTGTATTGCTTATTGGTAACGATGTCAGGGAAGTACGAAATTGAGAAATTTGACCGCAAGGTCAATTTTGGTTTATGGCAAGTGAAGATGCGAGCAATCTTGGTGGGTAAAAATTGTGTCAAGGCTTTGCTTGGGAAGGCGAGGAAACCGGCAAGCTTGACGGATGAACAATTTGATGATATGGACGAGAAGCTTTATCTCTCTTACACTTAAGTCTCAAAGATGAGGTATTGAGGGAGGTTGTGAGTAAGAAGACTGCGGCAGCGCTTTGGCTTAGGCTTGAGCAATTGTACATGACTAAGAGTATCAGTAACAGGTTGCTACTATTGAAGAAACTCGAGGAGTGTAAACTCAAAACAGGTGAGTCTTTGGAGAAACATCTTGATGAGTTTGATGGCTTGGTCATGGACTTGAAGAATGTCGATGTCGTGATTGATGATGAGCAATTGGCAGTAAAATTGCTTTGTTCGATGTCGTGATTGATGATGAGCAATTGGCAGTAAAATTGCTTTGTTCTCTACCTCCGGAATACATGCACTTTAGAGAGACAGTGTTGTATGGGAAGGATGAGATCTCTTTGGAAGAGATCAAGAACGCTCTACTACAATGGGAAGTCATTGAGACGCACTTGACCTCAACAAGTGCTGAATCTCAAGGTGATGGGTTAGTGGCTAGAAGCGGCAGAAAGTCAAGGAAGGGTCAATCTGGTTCAAGTGAATGGTATAAGAATGTGATATGTCATGGTTGCAAGGAGAAGGGACACATTAGAAGGTTTTGTCCAAACCAATAGAATACAACCGCGAAGACAAAGGGTGAAGCTGGAGTGGTGTTTGAACACACTAGTGATGACAGTGACTGTGATGCACTTACTGCTTGTGATCCGGATACCGAAATTCGTGATAGTTGGATTTTGGATTCGGGTTGTTCTTATCATATTAGTCCCAACCGGGCATGGTTTTGTTCATATAAGGCTGCTGGTGGAGTAGTTTTGTTGGGGAATAATACTGCATGCAAGGTTGTTGGTAATGGGACTATTAAGGTTAAGATGCTTGATGGAGTAGTGCGAAAATTACAGAATGTCAGGTATGTTCCTGAATTGAAGAAGAACCTGATTTCTCTAGGCACCTTGGATAGCCTTGGGTATAGTTTGTCCATTGCGAATGGCGAATTATCGGCTATTAAAGGTAACTTGGTGGCATTGAAGGGAAAGAAGGTGGGGACATTGTACAAGCTTCTTGGGTCTACGGTTGTTGGTGATGTGTCTATTGCAACAGGGGTCAATGGCTGAGGCGGAGGTTACTCAATCATGGGACATGACATTGGGTCACATTGGCTTGAATGGGATGACAGAAAAGGCTTGGTATTTGTTGTCACATGCATTGTTGGGTACAGAATTTTGTGTGGAGGCGATTAGGATGACTGCTCACTGGGCTAATCGTTCTCTAAATTCTTGTATTGGGATGAAGACTCTAGTGGAGATGTGGTCATGCTCTCTAGGAGATTACTCAAGATTGTGTATTTTTGGGTGTCCCTTGTATGCTTGTGTGAACAACAAATTGGATCCAAAGGACAAAGGATGTTCCTTTATTGGGTATACTACTGGAGTGAAGGGATTCCAGTCATGGAATCCGATGGCATCTAAGTTCCTGACATGTAGAGATGTTTCTCTACTTCTCCGTGGGAAAAAGTGTTATGCAGAACGAATATATAAACAGGTGGAGTTAGTCGGAGATGAAAAAGATATGGTGGAACTTGACTTAGATGTTAATGATGTGTCTGATGAAGCGACTCCAATTGATGCTCCAGTTCAAGAGGAGGAGACCAACAAGCAGGTGGAGACTACCATACCATTGTTTTTGGTAGAGTTCGATATGGTTTGGAGGATATTTGGTGACTTATGCATTGTCCGCTGCGAAAACAGTAAGTATGCATAAATTAATTTCTTTCAATGAAGTTATATCGTGTTATAAATCTTCTATGTTGTCGGTCGTTTTGAAAGAAGAGATGGTATCTCTTATTAAAAGTCAGACATGGGAATTTGTTAGATCACCACCAAAGAAGGTGTTAGTCAGTCACAAGTGGATCTACAAGTTCAGAGATGGTACTCCAATGTTTGGGGTAGACTACAATGATTTTGTTTCACCAGTTGTTAGACACTTATCTATTCACAACTTGTTGAGCATTGTGGCGATGTGGGATCTAGAGTTTGAGGTGGAGATCTACATGCGCCGGCCTGAAGGTTTTGTTTTCGAGGGTAAGGATCATGTTTGCCTGTTAGAGAGGTCCTTGTATGATTTGGAGCAGTCAACTCGACAGTGGTATAAAAGGTTCGACACTTTTATTGTTACCCATGGTTATGCTAGAAGTGGATATGATTGTTGTGTTTACTTGATGGTTTGTAGTGGTGGCACATTGAGTTATCTTGTTTATGTCGATGGCATTCTTGTGGCTGCGATAGATATCAATGATGCTTACCAGGTGAAATGGTTATCTTCTTTAGATAGTCCCAAGTCTAAAGATGATGTGTCACGGGTTCCGTATTCAAATGCTTGTGTGTGCATTGTGTATGGCAAGAACCGTGATGGTTTTATTGGGAATGTTATGACTATAACGGAGGCGGTCATGCTGAGAAAGCTGGGTTCGAAGGTTTCGATTGCTAAGTTCAAGAATTTCTTGGACTTAGTTGGTGTTACAAGTCATTGATGCCCGTAGGGGCGGGGCGACGGAGATAGAGATGTTCTCTTGGTGTATTAGCTTTTCGGAATTGTTTGTCCTGGTGGAGAATTGTTGAGGGTGACTCTCAATTCGGGTTCAAGTCGGTGATTGGTCTTGCGGAGAAGAAAAAGGGAGAAGACAGTGGTTTTGGGCGGCCGCCCATGAAGGCCTGGGCGACCGCACACGACGATGGTCCAACGGAGGAATAGTCTGACCAAGTAGGCGGTCGCGCACTCTTGGTTTGGGCGGGCGCCCAAAACCACTGTCTTCTCCCTTTTTCTTCTCCGCAAGACCAATCACCGACTTGAACCCGAATTGAGAGTCACCCTCAACACGAACGAATACAAGTAATCCTCCATCGTCGGAGATAGTTCTAAACCCTTTTGCCGCCGCCTGAGTAACGAAAAGGCAGTTATGGAAATGGCAACGCAAAGACGAGGAAGGTCTGTTTTCCTCCTTCGATTTTCTAGCTTGTCGTTATGGTGGGTTGTTCAATACGGGTTTGAAGAGCAATTGGTAGTGGTGGTCGGAGGTGTAGAAAGGGGAAACTGATAGATTCACTGTTTTGGTAAGAAAAAAAAACAATAAGAACTAAATTAAGTGAAAAGTGTTTAGTCTTTGGATTGAAAGGAGGGTCCTATGGAAAATAATTATTTGAATGAAGATAACAAAGGCACAATGATATATACGAGGAAATCCCTTGAGAAAACAATCTCGCCGGCTGTAGATACCCTGGGGAACCATGGCTTGGCTAGAGCGGTAATTTAACCTAGGATGTCTACTTGATTTTAAGAGTCGCCACCCGCGTTTTTAGAGGAACGCGAGAAAACCTAAAGAAAGCCAATTTTTGTACGAAAACCAGAGATTCGGGAGAGAAGGGTTCGGGGGTTAGGTGACGGAGTGGGAAGTACTTAAACACCCACTCCGCCCCGCTTACGCGGGTCTTGCTACTTTTGGTGTTCTAATGTTAAATGTCCTTCAATAAAAAGTGCTAACAATTAAAGTGAAAAGAAAGGGGAAAATAAAAGAGAAATAAAAGAGAATTATTTTATTTATTAATTTATGCTAAAGATTACATGTAACAATTATACTAAACAATTACATTAAGAAATGGATAGGAAATTAAAGTAGAGATTGAAATGTAGGGAGATGACCTTGACCAACTTTAATGTAATAAAGTGGTCATTTGGTCATGTCCCATTTGGTGGGGATTGCATACATCTAAAAAGACATAAATAAAATAGAAGAAGAAAAAGTGTACCTTTAGAAAAGAGGACTTCAAACTTTGACTTGGAGTTGTTGTAGAGAAATTGTTGTAGAACAATTTGTGTAGAGTCTTGTTACTAAGAACTCTTGTTGGGAGCATTTGTGTATAATGTAGTTTGTGAATCAAAGTTGGGGTTATCTTCTAAGGTAGAAATGAGAGGTTTTTATAGGTAGAAAAGAGAGGGAAAGGTTGGAGGGAAAATGATCAATCCATGTGAGATGGAATTGACCAATAGAAAATAAGATAAATAAAATAATAAATGAAATAAATAAAAGAAAATCAAATAATAATAAAAAGAAATATTTTATTTTTAAGAAATGGCTAGAATAATGGGATTGGAGGTTATAAAACTAGGGGGGATGAATGTGGAGGTAAAAAGAGGCTCTTTTGTGATCAAGAAGAGATGTTGTAAATAAGAAAAGGGGGGGGGGAATAAGGTGCAATCCGTTACTGCCATAATGGGAGGCGCGCGAGTCCCGCTTTAGGGGCGAGACGCGCGCGCAGCCCGCAAACAGTGTCGGAAGCGCCCGCGGGTGGAAAAGACAGAATGACAGAAATGACTCTAAAGTTAATTCTGTTATGCAGTTTAGTCCAAAACTAACGGAATCAGTTAGGAACTTAACCGAAGTAGCCAAAATTAACAAAAATAAGTTAAATAAAAATACTATGTATGCAATCGGGGTGAGAGGTCCAAGGCGGGGTGTCTACAGAGCCCCTCGGCGATGTGGATTGCAAAGCAAAACGCATCGACGAAAGAAAGACAACCGCCGAGGACATCAACAAGAGAAAACAAAGACTCGATAAAGCAGGAATTTGAAATTACAAAGGATAGGAGTGCGCTCCCTGTGTGAGCGGCTTAATTGATATAGAGAGGATATGGCGGGATCCGTTTGCTGAAGCGGGATCCGTTTGCCGATGCGGGATCCGTTTGCTGAACCGGGATCCGTTTGCTGATGCGGGATCCGTTTGCTGAAGCGGGATCCGTTTGCTGACATGGGATCCGTTTGCTGATGCGGAATCCGTTTGCTGAAGCGGGTTTGCTGATCCGTTTGCTGATGCGGGATCCGTTTGCTATTGCGGGATCCGTTTGCTGATTGCGGGATCCGTTTGCTGATGCGGGATCCGTTTGCTGGTGTGGGATCCGTTTGCTGAAGCGGGATCCGTTTACTGAAGGCGGGATCCGTTTGCTTAAGCGGGATCCGTTTGCTGATTGCGGATCCGTTTGCTGATGGCGGGATCCGTTTGCTAATTGCAGGATCACCGTGGACCAAATTACTGTCTAGAGCTGCAGTTGCTGTTGACTTTATCGTGGGGATGCGGGCATGGTTGACTGTGGACCATTTTCTGCTGGGGATGAAGTGCCTTGAGTAGCGGATGCTGTTGACTTCGTGGTGGTACCTGTTAAGTGTGTTCTTTGCATGTATATGTGCTTGTACAAGAAGATGCATGAAGTGTGAAGATTGAGCGAAATCGTGCTCGTGGTGTGATGTGATTTTGAAGCACTTTTGCATGAGGGAGAAGTAAAGTGATTCTGTGTGTGAAGTGATTTTTGAAAGCAGAGATTGCTTGAGATGAATGATGTTCATACCTTCACTTACCATTATCGTTGGATGGATTCGTGATGTAGTGCTGGCGGAGAATGTCGCTGCCTTTGATGATGAATTCGCTTTTGATGGAGTGTTGGGACAGTATTCCGGATGATGGGTGGTCGCACCAAAACTGGCTCTATCCCTTGGAAGGAATCAGACCATCGTAGTTCAAAGATGATGGAGAATGCTGGAGGAGAAGCTAGGAGCAAAGCAAAGTAGAGCACATACTTTTGCACATAGAAGGAGAAAGAATTTTGTTTTTTTAGTTAGATTAGGGGTCTTAATGTGACAGTGTAAAGATTTTTTTTTTTAGTTCGTGGGTGAACCATTTTGACCATTGTGTGTTTGTAAAGCCAACCCAAGATCTCATGTTCGATCGAAGTCCGGATTGCCTCGCTTGAATGTTGTCGCCGCGGTGTCCAACGAAAATTGATGTCTAGCCCCAAGAGATTTGTCGTTTATGGGGCTTCAAAAGACATGTTTGCCGAGATGCCAAGGGGTTGCTGATCGTAAAGCCCCTCGAAGATTTGAGTGGCTTATGAAGCCCCAAGATGAATCAACTCTTAGCCCATTCAAATAAACTGTCTTTTGTTGTCGACGTGGGCAAGCCCCAAGAGAAGATCATTGATACCAATATTTGAGAGATTGGTAAAAATGGTGATTTTAGGAATGTTGGGTTTGAATCTTGGGTTGATGAATGGTATATTTGAGTCCCATTATAGTTATAAGTCATTTTATGCTTGGGAAGGTTATTATGTTTGATTGGTTGAAAATGAAATGGTAAGAAGGTAGAAACCCTTTTTGGCTTTCTCCCTTGGGCAAGGAGGCGCCTTTTTGGGAGGCCCGCACCCATGTTAAAAATGTAGTACGCTCTTCGGGAGACGTCGCGTGGGAGATGCTGATTTTTTCAGATGATAAGGTCTTTGTGATAAAGTCTCGAACGGTATGTTTGCTCGAGTCTTCTTGAGTTGAACCGACGGCGAAGATCTTTGGATGCAACTTGTGCTTTTGATCTTGGAGAAGGGGGTGCTGTATTGCAGAAACATTGGGATTGGCCGTAACTCTGCCTATAGAGTTAACATATTGGCATTGCCCGCTATAACTCAGCCGGGTGAGTCTAGCATATTGAATCCTTTTCTTTTCTCTAAGACTTCCTTCAGAATCTCGCTGTGAGTTCTAACAAGAATCATCAAATTCATTCATATCATCGGAGCCTTCATTTAAAACCAAGAGGCCTTTTGACTAGAAGTGTTGAGGGACCATTGAAGTTTGATCCCTTTCATGGAGCCATAAGACTACTCCCAAATTGCATTGCTCGGGTACCACTGCCCAAAATCTTGTTAATTGCGAAGCCCTAATATTTCCCTTTGCTTGTATCACTGTAATGCCGTAGCCCAAAAGATTGTAGATTGCGAAGCCCCTTGAGACCTTTTGGTATAGAGCTTCAAATGTTGCTGGGACATTGAAGTGAATTGCTTCTTGCCGAGGGAGCCTTTAAGACTTGACCGTAGCCCCTAGAGTGCCATCCGAGTACGGGCGCACATGACAAGAGGCTTTTTGACATCCCTTTTGAGAGACTTTGAGGATAGTCTCACACATCTTTCTCGAGCATAGCCCCTAGGGCTTATTGATTGTCAAATGAAGCAAAAGAAGTCCTTGTTCTTGAGTCACATAGCCCCTAGGGCGTCACCATTTGTTGAGAAAAGCAAAAGTGACTCATCCTCGTGCGAGGAAACAAACATGAGAGGACATGGCAAGAGCTACTCTATTTCTCGGGAGCCTTTCGGCGTACTTTAGAAGCACATACTTGTAGAAGCTTTGAAAACTGAGACACATGTTGTTGTTATTTGCCGCCCAAGCCAATTGACTAGCTAGGGATTATTTGTGCAACCTCGTGCCCTTTTATGATGGGCTCGTTTCTCAGACGGGTCTTTGATTACCACGGGCCTTCTTTTCATGAACCCAAAAATGCACACTGCTGGAGAATGATGCCGATAACCCAAGACAACCTTTGATGGTGCCATATCTTGTCGAGCCTTTTGCAATCCCAAAGTTGACTCGGTGGGGAATTGATTTGTTGAGGAGATCCAATGTAGAGCTTGTGCAGTTGTCTTCCTTAGAGGCCGGAGATCTCCATTTCTCTTTCCCTTCTCTCTCTCTCTCTCATCATTTTTTTTATGACGCATCCTGTTTTTTGCCTAGACCGCCCTTTCGGGTTTTCAATCTAGCGGGGGTCTCTTTTGTGTCTTCCTTTTTTTTGACTCGATTAATGAGGAAGTGTGCATTGACTCTGGCTGAGGAGATAAGACATGTGATTTTGCGATGAAGACCTCTTGTCAATAAAGATGAGTGACATTGACTCGACTAGGGAAGTGTCCCTAGTATTGACTTCATGTATGTATATATTTTTGAATGACTCACGAAGGCAAGTAAGTCATTAAGAGAGAAGAGAAGGAAAGCCCCAATTTGATTGCAAGAAATTGGGAGTATGCAGAAAGAATAGAAGCCCTAGACTCCACAAGGAATGAAAAGTGATTCCAAATCTAGGAAAGTTGTTCAATATTGAGGTGATTAATTCATTGGCAAATGAATCGTACAAAGATGTCTTGACAAGTTCGAGATGAAGGCCAATCACCATAACGCGCTAGGGCTAAACATATCTTCTTTCTTGCATGAGACCGGACCCGAAGGTTGCCTACGTTCCTCCAGTGTAGAGGCTCAGGTCACCGTAGTTCTTACGGATTCTCCATTCGCCGTGATGAATTGTTGTTTCGTCGTGATTGTTGTCGATGTTGCTTCGTCCTTCGTTTGGTGGAATGATGTTGTTGTTGTGAACTTCTTTGAATGAAGGGGGATTTTTTTTTTTTTTGTGCTCTAACTTTTGCCTAGGTTGATTTGAGGGTTTCAACCTAGCGAGCTTTTTTTTTTTTTTTTTTTTTTTATCCCCTTTTTGAAAATTTTGCTTCATGATCATTGCTCCACCTTTCTTTGTCTTGATTTCGTCGTTGTTGATGTCTTCGTTGTTGATGCCATCGTCGATGTTTAGCCCCTAGGTGTTAAGCGATGGCCTTCATTCCAAACTTGTTTAGACACCTTTTCATCATTTTGCCAAGAATTAGATTGAACAACTTGGAAGAGTGTATGAGGACAAGAACGACTTTTATTTAATGATTGACTCAAAATTTAACATTGGACGAGAGAAACATTAATGCACACATTAGAGGACTTTTGACTCTTTTTTTTTTATCCTATTTCTAGGTAGAGAAAGAGAAACAGAGATTGTTGTCGTCATCCCCCATGTCGCGTTGTAGTCCTCATTGTCGTTGTAGTCTTCATGTCACTACATTCTTCCATGTCATTGCTTGGGAACCCTTTGTCGTTAATCTTGTGTCATAGGAGGACTCGGCGACTTCTCGGAGTAAATTGTCAATTCTAACCCCCGCATCATACATGCTTGAAAAATCGGAGCGAAAAGCCCCACTAAGATGAGTGCGGTAGTCCATTTTCAAACACTTCAAGAAGATGTCCATTTGTTCCTTCTGAAGTGGAAAGTCCTATCAACCATCTCGCTAGCTTATCATTCCAAACGGCGATAGAAGTCCCCAAATGATTCATCACCCATTTGCACGGTGCTCTCCATTCTTTCTTGGTGGGGCGGAATATGGAGTTGCCTTGATATTGTGACTTGAAGGCAAGCATAGCGACATCCCAATTGAGGCGGGTGGAAAACTGGAGGACCCATATACCAATCTTTTGCGACCCCCTCGAGAGTAAGCGGGAAGCATTGTGCCATTAATTGAGGAGACACTTTCTTTGGTAGCAGGCCCAAATGTAGAGTCAACATGAGCGTCGGGCAAGAGGTGCCTTTGAACTTGCCAATATCGGGCATCTTGAATTTTTCAGGAAGAGCCACCATAGTGTTTACGAGAAAAGAAGCATGATGAAGATCGGAGTTTGGGCCTTTGTGCAAATTTATCCCACTAAGCTTTTGGTCAATGTAGGACATGAGAGTGTTGACCAAACCGGTATTGATGCCTTGGACCTTTCTTTTATTCGTGAGCCCCTTCAATTGGTCCTCGAGTTTGGATACTTCTCTTTTATGGGCCATTTCCATATGCTCGTAACGGGCTCGCCATAAATCATCCTTGCGGTGAATATTCTCGGCTAGTGTATCAATTTGCCCTTTCAATGCTTCCACCATGCGGAATAACCCTTCGTTGGACACGGGAATGCCGTTGTCGTTTCCGTTTGAAGCCATTGGACCTATGGAGAGAACACAGTCGATCTTAGGATGGCCCCACAAACACCTTTTGGATAAAATGATTTCACCCACAAACAAGAAAACTCAACCACATAAGAAAATGACTCTCTTTTTTTTATTTACAAAAGTCGGAAGGACGTGGTCCTTTTTGGGGTTTCTAGAAAAATAGTGGAATCGTCACACTAGTATATAGACCTTCTTGCGGTCCCATATACTCATCGGATTCCACCACGCTTGTGAATCCTACATGTGTAGGGATTAAACTAAATTAATGTAGTAAAGCATACATGCGGGGAAAGATTTTATTTTCGTCCATAATAACCACTTGGGACGGAGCTTGATTTCGAAAACAACGAGTGGCATGTATGATTTGAAGACATTAGTTGCATGAGGAAAATCTCGGCACATGGAAACCGTGACTTGAGTCACGGAGTGTTAGACCCTAACTAGAATTGTGTGGTTTGTGCTCGGCTAAAGAGAGGCTTAAGGTCACCCCCGGCATGTAGTCATGAACTACGCCACGGGCTGTGGTTTACCGCTTCGAAAGTGTCACGACCCGAAAACTAGGCTCTATTTTATTAGTAATAAATAATTATTATTTATTTAATTGCTTATTTATTTATTTAGATTATTATTTATTTAAATATTTATGTGTGCACTTTATGTGTCATAATAAATTATGTCTAGCATTTGATTGGTCTTTTGTGCTAGTGTAGAGTTTTGGGGTCTTAATTGTTAGTAGGGAGTGTAAGTATTTGTGTATAGTGTAGAGGAGGGGCCTGAGTGTAAGTTTTTGGAAATAAATCCCCTACACCCTCTCCTCTCCCTCATTCCCAACTCATCTCTCTCTTTCACTCCATCTCCCTCTCTCTTCCATTGCCAAAGATTGGGTAAGTTCCCTCTCACTTCTCTCTACATTTCCATCATCTTCCTCTTTTATTTCTCATTTCTTAAAACATGAATCATGTTTAGATCGTCGATAGGATCGTAGGAAGCCAAGATATTTCGAGTTCCGTCACCTTTGAGAAAATCCGGGTAAGTTACTTTTCCCCCATTTTGATGCTAAAATGTTCATATCATGTTTATATGATGTTTGAGTTGTTATATTTGAAGTTTGGTTGAGTTTGGATTTTATTTGGAATTTATTTTGAGTTTTGGTCAAAAATGGTGATTTTAGGAATGTTGGGTTTGAATCTTGATCTTGGTTGATGAATGGTATTATTTGAGTCCCCATTATAGTTATAAGTTGTTTTGGGTTCATCTTTATGCTTGGTGGAAGGTTTATTATGTTTGATTTTGGTTGTAAAATGAAATGGGTAAGAAAAAATGGTAGAAACCCAATTTTTGGCCGGATTTCGTCCCTCCGGGCAAGGAGGCGCGCGCACCATGTTTTGGGAGGCGCGCGCACCCCTTTCTGCTTCGAAAATCGCAGCTTTCTGACCTTAGGAGGCGCGCGCATCACTTTTTAGGAGGCGCTCGCATCCCCCCTTTTTCCAGTTTGTCCGTTTTTCGTTCGATCTTCCGGAGGCCATAACTTTCTCATCCGGACTCCGTTTTAGGCGTGTAAACTATCGTTTCGAAGCTCTCTTCGAGTAATACAAGATGGTATAGGTTGTTCAGTTAAGTTATAAGTCTTATACTTCGGGATTTTATTGGGTGTTTGGGCATCTTATGATGTGTGGTGGTTGTTCCAATCGAATTGGTTTTCGGTAAGACTTGGTCTAGGTTTTAGGCGATGTCCCATAGTACCTAGAGGGTTGTTGTTGAACACCAAAGTGTAGGGTTTAGTCCGGTCGTGATCATGTTCTAAAGATTAACCTTTTTTATTCGTTTGGGGTTTTGGGATTGGTTCGTTAAGGACGAAGGTAAAGCGTGTATTGGCAATTGGGTACTTACGGTTTGATTAACCTTAAAGTGTATTCATTCTGATTCCTAATTTGGAATTCCAGGTGTGATGAGATGGTTGAGTTCATAGTCCTAGTACATCTTTATGAGTAAACGTTTAGGATAATTTTGGGTTATAGTCGTTGTACTATATGTGAGTGACCGTTTGGGTTGTGTTCTTTATGATTAACTCGTGGGTATCATCTCTGGAATGTATCTGGTATGGTTCCTCTTTATGAAATTGCTGTATTATAATAATCATTGTTGTTGTGCTCTTTATGAGAAATTCCATCTATCGTTGTTGTGCTTTTCATGAGAAACTCTGTTATCGTTGTTGTTAAACTCTTCATGAGTAACCGTTGCATGTTTATGGTGATTAATTGGTATGGTTCCCTACTTCGGAACCCTAAGTTGTTTAATTAAGCTAGTATTTATTACTTAGCATTTATCTGAAAGTCCAGCTGGTTATTTGTGTATCGAGTCAGGCAATGGATAATGCTATAATGGCACGAGCCAAGTCCAGTATAGCATCGCCATTGGTCCTTCTGTCCTCATCCAGATTGGCCTTGTTGGGATGAGCTAGCTCCGTTGTGGGTATTCTAGCTAATCGTTTTGGAGCATGACTTTGTGGCATGGCTCCCGCCCCTTGTGGCACTTTATTATTGTTATTGGTTCCGGTACCGGGTTTCTCTTCAGCTTTTATGCTACTATAAAGATGAATTGTTTGATTGATGGGTTGATTGGTCGTTTCTGACCGGGGTTTCTCTTCGGCTTTTATGCTACTGTGAAGATATGGATTGGTTGATTGTTGAAGCTGCGCAGCGATCCTTTATTTGGATGTACCGGTTTGGAAACCTTGGCTAATATCCTTTGTTATGTGTTTACTTTCCGCTGCTATCTGTTGACTGTTAATTGTTCCATGCTATGTGACATTTATCCTTGTTTATTGCTTATTGCATTATAGCATGTCATGTAGTTGCATTAGTAACTTACTGAGATTTTATCTCACCCCGTTTATTTCCATCTTTGTTTTTCCTTAACCCCCCCCCCAGGAGGAAAAGGATTAGGATTCGCGGATCGAGGAGGACGTCGCGAGGATTGAGATTTTGGGGCAGGTTGTTATGGTTCGGTTTACATTATTTAAATGTATAACCTTTTGGGGATAGTTTTACCATTATTGACGTCATTAAGAATTGTATATTTTATTCTTTTTGGTATAAGCTGTGGAGCTTATGTTAGATGCACTTTGTTGATTTTAACTTGGATTTGTAAAACCTTGTGTTATCACCTTTTGGTATTAAACGAAATTTTTAACTTCGGTATTTCATAGTTTTGGTTCTAAGTCGACGTCCAGCTCGCGATCTCGGGCCGCGGGGTTCGGGGTCGCGACAGTTGGTATCAGAGCCATGGTTTGGCTCTAAGTATAAGTCTAGGTGGATTGGTATGACCTAGGTGGGTAGTAGTGTGCGGAGTGATTAACGGTTGATGTTTTATGCAGGTAATTGTTCTCAATGTCTGGAAGAGGAATCAGAGGAGGTACTAGTGGGGCACAGAATCAGAATGATACAAGGGAAGAAGCACGTGCAATGTTTCAGGGCATGTTTGAGGCGGCCATGAAGGCCATACATGATCAAGGTCCGAGGGTAGAACAAACACCACCACCCCGCTATGGATTGGAACAATTTCTGAAATGGAAACCGGTTGAGTTCAATGGGGAACCCGATGTAAGGAAGGCCGAGCTATGGATTGAGTCGATGGAGAAAATTTATGATGTCTTTGGTTGCACCGATGAAGACAAGGTCCGGTTTGCGGCTTATAAACTTGTGGGTGCCGCCGAGTATTGGTGGAAGGGTGTTAAAGCGAGTTGGGATGATACTCACACAGTGTATGCATGGGAGTTGTTTGTGCGAAAGTTCAATGAGCATTTCATTCCGGTAGTGGATCAAAACCGAAAGGAGATCGAGCTACTCAACTTGGAGCAAGGTTTGTTGTCTATAGCCCAGTACTCGGCTAAGTTCACAGAATTAGCCCGGTATTGTGACTATCTTGTGAGGACCGAAGAACAGAAGGCTTTGAGATTCATCCGGGGTTTGAAGACATCCATCCGTACTCAGCTTATAGCCCAGAGGATTGTGACATTTCAGGATGCGGTAGATCGGGCATACTTGATCGAGCAAGATATTGGGGAGCATAAGAGGAAGACCGATGTTGCAAATACGGGTAAACAAGTAAGCCATGCTAAATCTCAATCACATCACCGTTCAGATAGCCGAGGTAATTTGGGAGCACCATCTCAGTTTAAAGAACAAACCGCGCTAGGGAATTCGGGTACTACTCCGGGGAAACAAGGGAAACAAGGTAGGTGGCTTTGCACTTACTGTCAGAGAGAAGGCCATTTGGAGGATAAGTGTTGGAAGAAGCAAGGAAAATGTATCAATTGTGGTCAACTGGGTCACTTCATAAAGGATTGTCCGAGGTTTAAAGTTCAATCATCAGGATCAGGAACCAGTACTTCACCGGGTCAGAAGAGGGATGCTTCGGGGAACCCTAAGGTATAGGGCAGAGTAATTGCGATCAATCATCACTCACCAGGTAACAGATAAATTTCAAGAGGTATTATTTTGCGTCGTGAGAGCGAGCGCGTGCATTTTAGGATCATCGTATCTATGTGTTTCTGTGCATTAGTTGCATTTATTACTTCTGAGTCTTTGACTTATGTGTTGTAGGTGTCTACTCCTATGGAGGAGTTTAGGGTATCTGATGAAGTCTTATGTGCTTATGATGTGCTTAAGTATGGTTATGTCTCACCTGCTAATTAGCCATGTTGCTATTACAAGATTTTGATGTTACTATTGCTTTAGTCTATTGTTGTAGAGGGATTGATATATTCTCCATTCCTAATTTCTTAAAACTGTTTGAGACCGTTCCTGGGTAGAGTTATACCTATCTTTCCTTAATTGAAATCCGAGTATTTAGTTTCGGTGAATTGTTGGGCGTATTTATCGTTTGTGAAAATTTCTATTTTGTTTCTGAATAGTACCTAGTAATTGGGGAGAACCTTGGGTTAAATTGAGTTGTTATAGTACAAGGTTGTAGTGCTAATATTTAAATCAATGTCCTTATGGCATCGGTTGGGTTATAAGAGTTGAGGATTTAAATTGAGGATTTCTGGATAGGAGATTTTGTTTACTTGTAGTGCATCTCCGTGAGTACATCGGGATTGATTAGTATGGAGGGATGCGTGAATTGTTATGGGATATGAGTATATTATGGAAGTTATAATCATCAATAGTGGTGAGCGCGTTAAGTTTGAAAGGACTAAGCACATTTCGGGAGAGTAATAAATTGCGACCTATATCAAAGGCATTTTGAGTTTTAGTTAAAGGGGTGTCCTATGGTCCTAAATCTTGTCTTGGTGGCATTTCTTATTTTGGATTACAAATAAGTGAAGAAAGTTGAGTATAAATACTCGGGCATATTAAAGAATACTATGATTTGGTATTGGGTCAGTTGGAATGTGACTAGCTAATTGGTTTATTATGATGGTAGTACCATTGAGCTTATATATCATTAAGTCAATAAATGTATGCGTGAGAGCCTAACTGGGGTTAGCTATTGAATTTAGAGTTCGTTGATTTCCTTTGGGATATGAGCACGGATTATGACTTAAATGGGAGTTAGAGAAAATCTTTTGAAGATGAAATTTGGGTCTTTTTGCGGACTATTGAGTATATTAAATGGTTTAGGCTTCAAGACCAGATTAATGAAGGGATGAGAGTATAACATAGATTTAAGTGGACACTGTGTACGAGAAATTTTGGGGTTTGTATGGTGCTATTTATTTAAGGTGTTAACTCAAAGTGAAGACAATATAATGGTAACCCATAGAGATATAGCCATTTCGATGAATATTGTGGAAATAGAAATTTCTTTAGCCTTTTTATATTTTAAAGGCTAATTAGGCTCGGGATGGTGATGTTTTGAATTTCTGGGGAATACTACTAAGTATGCGATTTACAAAAGGAAACACCTTTGCAGTGTAATTAAGGTTGTGAATAAGGTGAGCTTGGGATATCTCGAGAGTTATGTTTGGGAGCAATTGGGATTCTCCAATTTTGATTATGGATTCTAATTAGTAGTGAAGGTTATGATTGAAGGAAGTTATGTGAGAGAGGTCGTGGTATTGCGAATATTATTTAGGGTTACTACGTGGTGGATTAGAAGGGACAATTGAGGAATTTGAGAAATGGCGGAACTATCGTATCCGTAGCTATTGGGTCTTTCGGGTAAGTCTCGTTAAAATTCGGGTCAAATTTTCTTTAAGGGGGAGTGAATGTCACGACCCGAAAACTAGGCTCTATTTTATTAGTAATAAATAATTAACCTTCCCGCCGGAAACTTCATTTATTTAATTATGCTTATTTATTTATTTAGATTATTATTTATTTAAATATTTATGTGTGCACTTTATGTGTCATAATAAATTATGTCTAGCATTTTGATTGGTCTTTTGTGCTAGTGTAGAGTTTTGGGGTCTTAATTGTTAGTAGGGAGTGTAAGTATTTGTGTATAGTGTAGAGGAGGGGCCTGAGTGTAAGTTTTTGGAAATAAATCCCCCTACACCCTCTCCTCTCCCTCATTCCCAACTCATCTCTCTCTTTCACTCCATCTCCCTCTCTCTTCCATTGCCAAAGATTGGGTAAGTTCCCTCTCACTTCTCTCTACATTTCCATCATCTTCCTCTCTTTATTTCTCATTTCTTAAAACATGAATCATGTTTAGATCGTCGATAGGATCGTAGGAAGCCAAGATATTTCGAGTTCCGTCACCTTTGAGAAAATCCGGGTAAGTTACTTTTCCCCCATTTTGATGCTAAAATGTTCATATCATGTTTATATGATGTTTGAGTTGTTATATTTGAAGTTTGGTTGAGTTTGGATTTTATTTGGAATTTATTTTGAGTTTTGGTCAAAAATGGTGATTTTAGGAATGTTGGGTTTGAATCTTGATCTTGGTTGATGAATGGTATTATTTGAGTCCCCATTATAGTTATAAGTTGTTTTGGGTTCATCTTTATGCTTGGTGGAAGGTTTATTATGTTTGATTTTGGTTGTAAAATGAAATGGGTAAGAAAAAATGGTAGAAACCCAATTTTTGGCCGGATTTCGTCCCTCCGGGCAAGGAGGCGCGCGCACCATGTTTTGGGAGGCGCGCGCACCCCTTTCTGCTTCGAAATCGCAGCTTTCTGACCTTAGGAGGCGCGCGCATCACTTTTTAGGAGGCGCTCGCATCCCCCCTTTTTCCAGTTTGTCCGTTTTTCGTTCGATCTTCCGGAGGCCATAACTTTCTCATCCGGACTCCGTTTTAGGCGTGTAAACTATCGTTTCGAAGCTCTCTTCGAGTACTACAAGATGGTATAGGTTGTTCAGTTAAGTTATAAGTCTTATACTTCGGGATTTTATTGGGTGTTTGGGCATCTTATGATGTGTGGTGGTTGTTCCAATCGAATTGGTTTTCGAGTAAGACTTGGTCTAGGTTTTAGGCGATGTCCCATAGTACCTAGAGGGTTTTTTGTTGAACACCAAAGTGTAGGGTTTAGTCCGGTCGTGATCATGTTCTAAAGATTAACCTTTTTTATTCGTTTGGGGTTTTGGGATTGGTTCGTTAAGGACGAAGGTAAAGCGTGTATTGGCAATTGGGTACTTACGGTTTGATTAACCTTAAAGTGTATTCATTCTGATTCCTACTTTGGATTTCCAGGTGTGATGAGATGGTTGAGTTCATAGTCCTAGTACATCTTTATGAGTAAACGTTTAGGATAATTTTGGGTTATAGTCGTTGTACTATATGTGAGTGACCGTTTGGGTTGTGTTCTTTATGATTAACTCGTGGGTATCATCTCTGGAATGTATCTGGTATGGTTCCTCTTTATGAAATTGCTGTATTATAATAATCATTGTTGTTGTGCTCTTTATGAGAAATTCCATCTATCGTTGTTGTGCTTTTCATGAGAAACTCTGTTATCGTTGTTGTTAAACTCTTCATGAGTAACCGTTGCATGTTTATGGTGATTAATTGGTATGGTTCCCTACTTCGGAACCCTAAGTTGTTTAATTAAGCTAGTATTTATTACTTAGCATTTATCTGAAAGTCCAGCTGGTTATTTGTGTATCGAGTCAGGCAATGGATAATGCTATAATGGCACGAGCCAAGTCCAGTATAGCATCGCCCATTGGTCCTTCTGTCCTCATCCAGATTGGCCTTGGTTGGGATGAGCTAGCTCCGTTGTGGGTATTCTAGCTAATCGTTTTGGAGCATGACTTTGTGGCATGGCTCCCGCCCCTTGTGGCACTTTATTATTGTTATTGGTTCCGGTACCGGGTTTCTCTTCAGCTTTTATGCTACTATGAAGATGAATTGTTTGATTGATGGGTTGATTGGTCGTTTCTAACCGGGGTTTCTCTTCGGCTTTTATGCTACTGTGAAGATATGGATTGGTTGATTGTTGAAGCTGCGCAGCGATCCTTTAGTTGGATGTACCGGTTTGGAAACCTTGGCTAATATCCTTTGTTATGTGTTTACTTTCCGCTGCTATCTGTTGACTGTTAATTGTTCCATGCTATGTGACATTTATCCTTGTTTATTGCTTATTGCATTATAGCATGTCATGTAGTTGCATTAGTAACTTACTGAGATTTTATCTCACCCCGTTTATTTCCATCTTTGTTTTTCCTTAACCCCCCCCCAGGAGGAAAAGGATTAGGATTCGCGGATCGAGGAGGACGTCGCGAGGATTGAGATTTTGGGGCAGGTTGTTATGGTTCGGTTTACATTATTTAAATGTATAACCTTTTGGGGATAGTTTTACCATTATTGACGTCATTAAGAATTGTATATTTTATTCTTTTTGGTATAAGCTGTGGAGCTTATGTTAGATGCACTTTGTTGATTTTAACTTGGATTTGTAAAACCTTGTGTTATCACCTTTTGGTATTAAACGAAATTTTTAACTTCGGTATTTCATAGTTTTGGTTCTAAGTCGACGTCCAGCTCGCGATCTCGGGCCGCGGGGTTCGGGGTCGCGACAGAAAGAGTCAAGGTCGAGTGTAGCTTGAAACCTTCTAGGACGGGCCTCGACGGGTTTGGGGTTGGACTTGTGCGACTCGATAGTGAGCAATTTATAGGAGTAATGTGCATGTAGTGTGAGGTCTATCACGTGACAATTTTTTTTTTTTTTTTTTTGAAAAGAATAAAAAAACAAAAACACATAAGCACGTAAATTACAACTCCCGAATCACCCGTGTGACCGGTAAATAAACACAAAGTTAAACAGTCCAAGGGTTCAATTCTGTTCTGATGCAGACAACTGTGCCCACACCCCACTGTTCTGTTCAGTCACTGAAACCTGTCCTTGCCCTGGAAATTGGCCCAGAAGCGCGCGCCTCGGGCTGGTGTTGTGGGAAGCGCGCGCCTGGCGCATTGTATCTGGGAAGCGCCCGCTTCTGGGCTAACCTGTCAGATTATCAGAAACTTATGGACTCAGGGGATTGCCCTGGTCCTGATTGTGTGATGAAACCCCTGCAATGTTTGTTAGCACGAAATAATAAGAAGAATAGGAAGAACACATGGAAGGCGGGCGATTCTGGAATTTGACACGGGACGCGCGCGCTTTGGACCATGAAGGTCCGAGGCGCGCGCTTCCCACATCAATTTCCAGAATGCCCAGAAAAGTGAATTATGAACAGAAACACAAGTTTAACCCTCAAGCATTCTCCAGCGGAGTCGCCACTGTAGATACCCCAGGGAACCACGGCTTGGCTAGAGCGGTGAATTAACCTAGGATGTCTAATTGATTTTAAGAGTCGCCACCCGCGTTTTTAGAGGAACGCGAGAAAAACTAAAGAAAGCCAATTTTTGTACGAAAACCAGAGATTCGGGAGAGAAGGGTTCGGGGGTTAGGTGATGGAGTGGGAAGTACTTAAACATCCACTCCGCCCCGCTTACGCGGGTCTTGCTACTTTTGGTGTTCTAATGTTAAATGTCATTCAATAAAAAGTGCTAACAATTAAAGTGAAAAGAAAGGGTAAAATAAAAGAGAAATAAAAGAGAATTGTTTTATTTATTAATTTATGCTAAAGATTACATGTAACAATTATACTAAACAATTACATTAATAAATGGATAGGAAATTAAAGTAGAGATTGAAATGTAGGGAGATGACCTTGACCAACTTTAATGTAATAAAGTGGTCATTTGGTCATGTCCCATTTGGTGGGGATTGCATACATCTAAAAAGACATCAATAAAATAGAAGAAGAAGTGTACCTTTAGAAAAGAGGACTTCAAACTTTGACTTGGAGTTGTTGTAGAGAAATTGTTGTAGAACAATTTGTGTAGAGTCTTGTTACTAAGAACTCTTGTTGGGAGCATTTGTGTATAATGTAGTTTGTGAATCAAAGTTGGGGTCCTCTTCTAAGGTAGAAATGAGAGGTTTTTATAGGTAGAAAAGAGAGGGAAAGGTTGGAGGGAAAATGATCAATCCATGTGATATGGAATTGACCAATAGAAAATAAGATAAATAAAATAATAAATGAAATAAATAAAAGAAAATCAAATAATAATAAAAAGAAATATTTTGTTTTTAAGAAATGGCTAGAATAATGGGATTGGAGGTTATAAAACTAGGGGGATGAATGTGGAGGTAAAAAGAGGCTCTTTTGTGATCAAGAAGAGATGTTGTAAATAAGAAAAGGGAGGGAAATAAGGTGCAATCCGTTACTGCCATAATGGGAGGCGCGCGAGTCCCGCTTTAGGGGCGAGACGCGCGCGCAGCCCACAAACAGTATCGGAAGCGCCCGCGGGTGGAAAAGACAGAATGACAGAAATGACTCTAAAGTTAATTCTGTTATGCAGTTTAGTCCAAAACTAACGAAATCAGTTAGGAACTTAACCGAAGTAGCAGAAATTAACAAAAATAAGTTAAATAAAAATACTATGTATGCAATCGGGGTGAGAGGTCCAAGGCGGGGTGTCTACACCGGCACAAAACCTTAGGAGGTGTTTCTGAGCACCTACCACCCCTAAACGTTTGTATTGAGAGTTCTTGCCGTTACAATGAAAGCTATGGCGGAATACAGTAGAGAGTGCGTGAGTTGTGTGTTGGTGTGCCGCCTCTAGCTTTGTTTAAATACAAAGAATTAATGAGATAACCCTAGCTAGCTTAACTAACTTCCTAAAAAGCCGGACATGATCTCCCCCTTGTGACCATATCTTGTTGCCGTTAAAAGATAGTCTTCAAAAGGTCTTCATTTATCACATGTTTAATACATGTGATCTGCACAAAAGATTATTAATAACAGAGTAAATAAAAATAGTTTTATTCTACTTACAGCGCCGTAGTTGTTAGGATGGTGCCATGCTTGAAGATGTCGTCATGTGAATTTTACCCATAACAATTGCCCCCAAACTTACTTTTTACCATGGTCAAAAGATAAGTTTCCACACATTTCTACCAGGTTCATGAATTTCTCTGACGGTTGAGTTGACTAGCCGTGTAAGAGTAGAGTCCTAGGGTAATAAATAGTTCCCTAGTTTCTAGGCATTTTGGATAGTTAGGGTTAATAAAAACGCCCCTTCTTCTTTTTACTTCACAGCCTTCTATTTTCTCTCTCTACGGTGAAGAACTTGAGGTAAAAATTTCTTCTTCCTTTTCCTTCCTGCTCTCGATTTCTTACCATGGGGGAAAACAAAGTGTCCAAGTCTAAGGATTTGGTCCCTTGTCCTTTGAGTCAAGGCAAGAATGCAGAATCTGACAAGTTCTTTTGTGAAGTTCTGCTAGTCAATCCTGATAGTGAAGTCTGTATCTTTAACGATTCCCAACTTGAACTTTTCAAAAATCATCACTGTCTGCCGGAATCCTCTGTTTTTCGTCCGTTCGATGTTTCCTTGAAGGTTGATTTTGTATCTCCTTCTTGGATTGCTTTTTATGAATATCCCTTCACTTTAGGGTTTACTTATCCTTTTCCCCCACTCGTGTCTGATTTCTTCAAAAGGACCCAGTTAGCATTTGTTCAGTTAATGCCCATAGTATGGCGACTTTTTTCTTGCGTCTTGAGGGTAAACCAGGAGCATAATTTAGATATTGGTTTGAATGAACTGGATTTAGTGTATGATTTTCAATCTTTTGGTTCCAAACGTTATTTGCTAAAAACGAAAGTTGGTGTTGATTCGGCGTTTTTGAAAGTTTCTGTGAATGACTGAGGTTGGAAGGGTCGATACTTTTTCGTTGTGAGGAAATCCTTAGGCTGTGATGATAGTATCCCATGGAGATGGAACAGGGGAGGTAAACATCTATCTTTGAATTCTTTATTTGCTTCTAAACTGAACATGTAATTTTCCCCTTTCTGTGTTTGTAGATATCAAGTGGGCGGATCTATTTCCACCAACGGAATATTCTAAGAGGAAATTGGATACGTTGAGAGAGCTTTCTGTTGAGGATAGATCGTTCAAGGTCCCAGCAATTGGAGCTTTTCGTCTTTCCAGTCAGGAGTTGTCTTCTTACAAGATGTCGACAGGTAAAGTATTTTGCTCTAGACTTTGCTGGGAATGCTTTCCCTTCTGTTCCTAAATTAATTTATCTTCCTGTATAGTTTCAAAGAGTGGCCAAGGTTTTTCTCTCAAGAATTTGGAAAATTTTGTCGGAATGAGCTCTAAACCACCGGTCAAACCCAAGATAGAAGTTGCAGCGTAAGTTGGTTCCAGGTTGAAGAAAAGGAAAAATGAGGAGAAAGAGGTAGTGGAGGTTGGAGCTTTTGAAGATATGGAAGTAGAGGACATTAGGAAGAAGTTTTTCGCTGTTGCCTCAGATGTAAGTCCTGCAAGATTTTCATATTAAATTTCAATATCAAATATTTTAAGATTACTAACCGATCTGATTTCGCAGGCATTTGGAGCTATGGAGTCCAAGGTCATCACTTTGGATGAGACCAATAACAAGCTACTGATGGAGTTATTGCAGTTAAAGAAGCACATTACTTTGGAGAAAGAAGAAATGTAGAAGAAGATTCAGAGCCTGAACGACGAGGTTGCGAACTTGATGAAAGGAATGTCATCCATCCAAGATGTCCACTTGCAGGAAATTGAAGACTTAAAGAGTGCTCTGATGAAATCTGCAGCTTTTAGCATGGTGGAAATCAAGATCCAAATGATGGAGGACTTCTTGAATGGCAAGCACTCAGAGTGGGACATTGATCAGCAACGCAGCCTCTTAAAAGGATTGACTGGAGAAGGAATGGAAGCAGGAGAGGTGTCGTCGGCTGCTCAGGGCGATGACAAGAAGGAAGATGGGGAACCACCAGCGGCGGAAGCGACTTGAAGTAGTTTTTTATGTGTTTTTTGAACAATGTTTTATTGGGCTGTGTCCCAGGAAGGTTGTAAGACAATTTCATGGTTTTTGTTTGGTTTGTAATGGTCCATAAGGGCTAAAACAATTTGTTTTTCCAAAGTGTGGGGTTGGTTCCATACTTTTTGGGTTCCTTTTGTGGTTTGCTGGACAAACATAAGCTAAGTAAATGGTAGGTTTTTAATGAATGGAATGGGTTTAAGGTTTCTAAGCTATGTTGCCTTCTTGCGTAGGATGTTAAAATCCTTTGCACAATCTATTGTTTGGCATGACATACCAATAACCCTTTGTACTTAGACAACATGTAAATGTTATATCCAATTGATCAAAACTTTAGATTAGTATTTGACTAAGTGGAAATGGGGGGTGCGTACATATCAACATACGTGCCCATTTCACACCTTAATCAACACCAATGTCGTGCGCTCCAGGCGAAGGTGTATAAACCTAAATAGAGACGAAAGAAAGTAATTTCTTTTAATCTTTGAAGGGATTTGAATACCTTAAACTTGAGATGAGATGGCCAGTCTCAAAAACTATTGTTTTATATGAAATTTGAAAAACAAAAACTTAGTAAGATTTTGAAAATATCTCAAAGTGATATCATTTTTATTGAAAAACTTATGTATTTTTAAGAATGAAAATTATTCATAAAACAAAGGTAGATTAATACCTGATCATTTTTATTTAGATGTCATCTTATAGTAAGATGTCAACATCTTGATCATTCCATTGTCTTGTTCATGCGTACTTGGTTGTCTTGACTCAAAAACTTCCTTAGTTTCCTTGCAAAACAATAACATGTTACAGATGGGTGTTAGCTTAGCTAACACCCCTCCGATGCTTAAGTTAGTAACGGTTCGAAAAATATAATTAAACTGGAAATGACATAAAGTAAATAAAGAAAAATGAGACTTGTACCTGTTTTCTTGATTTAAACGAATGAACTTTAACTTACATAAAGTATGCCTTGAGATGAATAGTGTTCCAGCTTCTAGGAATCCTGACGCCATCTGGAGTAGAAAGCCAATAGGATCCTTTCCCTGCTTCTGCATCTACTAAGTATGGACCTTCCCATTTCGGAGCTAATTTCCCAGCATTGAGTTCTCTTGTGTTCTGGAAAACTTTGCGTAATACCAAGTCACCAACTTGAAACCTCCTTACTCTTACATTCTTGTTGTATGATTGTGCAATGCTCTGTTGATAGGCTGCCATCCTAATCCTTGCTAGGTCCCTTAACTCTTCAATAGTGTCCAAATCATAAGAGAGGTTGACGTCGTTCTGTTCAGATGCCAACAACCCATATCTTGCTGTAGGGATGACGACTTCTGCAGGGATGACGACTTTTGCTCTAAATACCAAGGACTACGGTGTCTGTCCAGTTGCATTTTTTTGTGTGGTCCTATCTGCCCATAAAACGAATGGAAGTTCCTCAGCCCAGCGTCCCTTCTTCTGATCTAACCTCTTCTTCAAGTTGTTGATTATAATTTTGTTGCTTGACTCCGCTTGTCCATTGGCTTGAGGATGTACAGGCGAAAATGTCACCATCTTGACTCCCCAACCACTCAAGAAGTCTGTTGTCTCTATTGATGATGAACTGGGAACCATTATCACAGATTATTTCTGAAGGAATTCCCAACCTGCTGGAGATGTTCCTTTTGATGAAGGAGATGACTTCCTTGTCACGGACTTGGACGTATGCTTCCGCTTCTACCCATTTGGAAAAATAATCAGTTATAGCGAGCATGAATACTTTCCCTCCTGGTGCTTTAGGCAATTTACCCATGATGTCCATTCCCCATGTCATAAATGGACAAGGGGAGAGAATAGGATGAAGCATTTCTGCTGGTTGGTGTAGGATGTCGCCATGCTTCTGACATGAATCACATTTCCTGGCATATTCAGCAGCATCTTGATGCATTGTAGGCCAAAAGTAACCCATCCTTAAAGCCTTGGTGTACAAATTTACCCAGAATGATTGCCACAAATTCCTTCATGTAGCTCTCTAAAAATTTCCTTAGCTTTATCTGATTCTAGACATCTTAAATATAGACCTGCAAAAGATTTCTTAAACAATATATTGTCAATTAACAGATATCTTGAATTTCTTACTCTGAATGCTCTGGCACTCTTCTCATCAGTTGGGATGGTGCCATCTTGAAGGTACTTCACGATTGGAGCGGTCCAAGAAATTTCTGTTTGATTGTCTTGATCTTCCTGGATGTCATCTTCTATGCTGAAAAGCTCTAACTTTTCCATAGCAGGATTGTTGACATGAATGATTGGAATGTCAGTTTGAGAGGCGCTCTTGAAGGCTGATCCCAGGTTAGCAAGGGCATTTGCTTGAGTATTTTCTTCTCTAGGTACCTGTTCTAGGGAAAATCTTTTGAACTTGCTTGCCAGGATTTTTACGATTCCCAAGTATGACGTCATCTTGGCATTCTTAGCTGCATAGGAACCATTGAAATAATTAACCAATAACAATGAATCACAGTATACCTGAATCGCCTTGACATTAAGATCTAGAGCAACAGTGAGTCTTGCAATCAAAGCTTCATATTCTGCTTCATTGTTGGTAGCTTTAAAATCACAGCTTATGGCCTGGGGTATGATGTCCCCTTGTGGTGATTTTAGGACAATACCCAGACCTGTTCCTCTCATGTTAGATGAACCATCTGTGAATAAGGTCCACTTTAGGATGTCGTCACCTTGAAGCTGTTGGACCTCAAGTTCTACCTCAGGTTGCATGCTCGGACTGAAATCTGCCACAAAGTCTGCAAGTGCCTGTGATTTTATTGCAGTTCGTGGCTCGTATCTGATATCATATGTGCTTTGCTGTACGAACCACTTCACCATCCTTCCAAACATCTCTCGCCTTCTCATAACATTATTAATTGGATAATTATTACGAATATAGATGATATGAGTTTCAAAATAATGCCTTAATTTAATTGATGCAGTAATTAAAGCTAGAATTAACTTTTCTAGATGGGAGTACCTGGTTTCCGCATCTAAAAGAGTTTTACTTACATAGTATATAGGATGTTGGTTATCATCTTGCTCACGTACTAGGATTGAACTAACAGATGCTTCTGAGACGGCCAGGTATGCATATAACGGCTCGCCTTCTTGTGGTCTGACCAACAACGGAGATGTTGACATGTACTGCTTCAAATCTTGGAACGCCTTCTCATGTATTTTTGTCCATTCGAATCTGCTATTCTTCTTCAATATGTCATAGAAGGGCTTGCATTTCTCTAAGGATTAGGAAATAAACCTGTTGAGCGCTGCTACCTTTCCCGTCAATCTTTGAAAATATTTTACTGTCCGAGGTGACGTCAGGTTGATGATTGCTTTTATCTGTTCTGGGCTTGCTTCAATTCCTTTTTGTGTCACCATGTAACCAAGAAATTTTCCAGAACTCATGCTGAAGTTACATTTTGTTGTATTCAGCTTCATGTTGATGCGTCCAGGATGTCAAGTGCCTGAGTAAGATCTCAGACATGGTTTTCTGCTTTCTTTGATTTGACTACCATATCATCGATGTAAACCTCCATAGTTTTACCTATCTGGTCCTTGAACATCATGTTGACAAGCTTCTGGTAGGTTGCACCTTCATTTCTTAGTCCAAATGGCATAGCAATATAACAATATATACCTGTGGGTGTAATGAAGGCGATGTCTTCTTGGTCAGATGGCTCCATCTGGATCTGCTGAAATCCTGCGGATGCGTCCATGAATGTCAAAATATCGTGCCCATATGTATTGTCCACCAAGGTGTCAATGTGTGGAAGAGGAAAAGGATCTTTAGGACATGCTTTATTCAGGTCCGTGAAGTCAACACAAACTCTCCATTTGCCATTTCTTTTTTCCACCACAACCACATTATCCAACCACTTTGGGTATTCCGCTTCTCTTATCATCTTCGCTTTTAGCAGTCTGTCAACTTCTTCTTGGATAATCTGATTTCTTTCTTGAGAAAACTTTCTTCTCTTCTGACGCACTGGTTTGAAGGAAGGATCTATATTAAGCTTGTGAGTTATAACGTCTTTACTTATCCCCGTTATGTCTTCATGTTTCCACGCTAAGCTCTTGACCCTTTCTTTCAAGAGATTGATTAATTCTTCCTCAAACTCTGCTGGTACGTCTTGACCAATAAGCACTTTCAAGTCCGGATTAGAGGGATCCAAGAGTATTTTTTTCACATCATGCTCCCTTGCCTCCAAGACCTGACGTGCCTTCTTCTTTAATTGCTATGCTTGCCGGGAGGATGACGTCACCTTCATAGATGTCATATAGCAATCCTTTGCCGTCTGCTGGTCACTGAAAATCTTGATAACTCCCCAAGGTGTCGGCATCTTCACACACTGATAGTACGTGGACGGTACTGCTTTCATAGAATGAATCCAAGGTCTGCCCAAGATCACATTGTAGCTGGTTGCACAGTCTATCATGCAAAATCTTTCCATGGAGTTGACACCTTCCACATATACTGGGAGTTTAATCTCTCCTGCCGTGTCCTTTGTTTCGCCACTGAAACCCACTAGTACTGAAGTATTCTTGATCACCTCTGTCATTGGGATGTTCATTTCTTCCAAGGCTGCAAGGGTGATGAGATTCACAGAGCTGCCCCCATCTACTAAAATCCTTCTGACTTTGCAGTTTGCTATTTTAAGAGCAATGACCAGTGCATCATGATGTGGATCCAGCACGTTGTCCCTGTCGTCTTCTTCGAAGGAGATGACATGTTGAGAGGTTAACTGGGAAGCCTTGTCTTTTCTTCTGGGCTTTTCATCCTTGGACTCGTGTGCATGCCTTTTAGCTGCAGAATAAGAAGTACCACAAATATCTGAACCACCACTAATAAATTGGATTACCTTGGTTACAGGTGGAGGAGAAGGTGGCTTCCCTGGAACATGCTCTTTGTTGTCTGCCTTATTCTTCCGGTGGCTAAGGATTTCTTTAAGGTATCCTTTTGATAGTAAGTAGCTCAGCTCCTTCCTCAAGGCGATGCAATCTTCTGTAAGGTGTCCAAAATCTTCATGGTAAGCACACCACTTAGATTTGTCCTTCCAAGTGGCTGGTTTGTCATTTTTCCTTGGCCACCTTGCTTTGTCTCCAAGATTGGTCATTGCGCATAAGATACCTGAAACATCAACAGAAAAGCAATAATCAGTAATCTTAGGACAGTCGGTATCATCCTGATCTTCATCTTCCACAGAATGAATCTTGTTAGAATCATTTCTATGGTATGGCCTGGATCTGTTGTTCTGCCTCTGGTGAGACGTTTCTGTCCTTCTATCCAGGTTCTTATATGACGACGCCTTGCCAGAATCCTTTGACTGCTGTGCTTTTTCCTCTTCTAGTCGAATGAACCTTGTAGCTCTATTACGTACATCCTCCATTCTCTTGCATGGATTCATCACTAAATCTTCATAGAATGGTGATTCCTTCTTCAAGCCCATCCTGAAAGCTTCCGTTGCTGTAGCCATGTCTAGATTAGGGATCCCCAGGACTTCTTTGTTGAACCTGTTGACATAGTTCTTTAAAGCTTCGGTTGGTTGTTGGATGATCCGGTAGAGGTCACTGGTCAGCTTCTCGAATTTCCGGCTACAAGAGAACTGGTTGTTGAACATGTTGATGAGCTGGGCATACAAACCAATTGATCCTGGTGGCTGACGAATCAACCACTTCAATGCTGGTCCAATCAAGGTCGAACCAAATCCTTTGCACAAACAGGCTTCTCTGTACTGAAGGGGAATACGAACAATCTCCATCTTCTCTTGGTAATGAGCGACATGTTCCTCAGGGTCCGTGCTTCCATCATAGAACTTCATGGATGGAATGTTGAGTCCTTTGGGGATGTCGACAGTTGCAATGGCTGGTGCGAAGCGAGATTGATTGTAAAACATTGGAGAGACCTGCTGGATAGGAGGGGTAACTCCTGGTACATTCATGACCATGCTCCTTAATTCCTGAAGCTGACTTGCTATGTAGTTACATGCAAAAGGATTAGTAGCACGAGCAGTATTATCAAATGCAAAATTTGAATTAATGTTACCAAAGGGGTTGACATCCGCTGAAGATGTCACGATGGTGCTGTTGGTATAGGATGGTCCCGTAGATGTTCCTGAAATGTTGAGAGAGGAAGGTGGAACTGAAGTATTTCCAAGTGGAGAGAACTGGAAGAAACCATGATCCTGGGACGACGACATCATCGGAGAAGTCGTCACCAAAGGAGATGACGGGGTTCCACCATCAGCTGCGCTGGCCATCGGGATCCATTCGTTAAACACGGAATGATTTCCCCCGGTACCAAAGTCAAGAAACCTAGGGCGAATTGGTGATACAGAATCCACCCTTTCACTCAAGGCCTTCTGCTCTTTCTGCATATTCACTAGGGTTTCGCATATCAAAGAGGTGCTAGTTTGCTGCTTGTCTAGCTGACTCCTCATCTGGATTAGAATGTTCTTGAGCTCAGGATCAGAGGACAGAGCTGATTGCTTCTTGCCAACTCCACCAGGCGGCGGCGACGGTAGAGATCCAGAAGGGCTGCTTGTCGACTTGTTGGGACTATTGGCCCCAATTGATAAATTCAAGCCAGTGGTTGTGCTAGGAGCCTTGCTGATGCTGGAAGTCATGGGTTGAGTAGACATGATGATTTGAAGGAAATTCAAACAATTAAAAAACCAAAGGCCCCTCGGTGGGCGCCAAACTGTTTTGGTAAAAAAAAAAAAAACAATAAGAACTAAATTAAGTGAAAAGTGTTTAGTCTTTGGATTGAAAGGAGGGTGCTATGGAATATAATTATTTGAATGAAGATGACAAAGGCAGAATGATATATACGAGGAAAGCCCTTGAGAAAACAATCTCGCCGGCACAAAACCTCGGGAGGTGTTTCTGAGCACCTACCACCCCTAAACATTTGTATTGAGAGTTCTTGGTGTTACAATGAAAGCTATGGCGGAATACAGTAGAGAGTGCGTGAGTTGTGTGTTGGTGTGCCGCCTCTAGCTTTGTTTAAATACAAAGAATTAATGAGATAACCCTAGCTAGCTTAACTAACGTCCTAAAAAGCCGGACATGATCTCCCCCTTGTGACCATATCTTGTTGCCGTTAAAAGATAGTCTTCAAAAGGTCTTCATTTATCACATGTTTAATACATGTGATCTGCACAAAAGATTATTAATAACAAAGTAAATAAAAATAGTTTTATTCTACTTACAGCGCCGTAGTTGTTAGGATGGTGCCATGCTTGAAGATGTCGTCATGTGAATTTTACCCATAACACAAAAGTCAATCAGAATATTTGTGATTCTTTAATTTGCCACTGATTTGGTTATTCAGTTGTGGAATCAGTTTGTTGTTGATTTCATTGATTTTTAGTGTTTAGTTAGAAATTGATGGTGGAATTTCATGGCATATTGAAGAGTTAGAAATTCATTTCAGATCGAATTTTACTGTAGCAAATAAAAAAAAGCTACAACTTTACCCAAAAATTCAAGGGAAGACATGAACCAATAACAAAGACCCACCAAAATACAAGCAGAAAGCATGAATTTTCAGGCAGCAAAAAATAGATTCAAGGATCTAAGACCATTCAAGAGCCAACGGAGAATCTCATCAAGATTCCTCTCCATAGAGGCCAGTTGAGCCAGCCGTGGGGAGAGAATTCTCTTAACCTAGAGAGAGAAATTTTCACTTTACTGAGACTGAAAAGCTTTGTGCATACATGCTGGTGGCTTCATTGGTGAAGATGGTGGTGGAGGTTGCCTTTGTTGTGTGATGGTAAAGTCAGTTCTTTAAATTTTACAAAAAGTTAAAAATATTTAACGAAAGTTAGTCATATGCAGCCATGTGACCAAGGTCCGTCAATTACTTTACAAAAATATGGATGGAGTGAGCACATTTAAAATGCTGAAAAAGTTCAGTGAGAACATTGAAAAAAATAAAGTTCAATGAGACCATTTAAAATCAATCTATAGTTCAGTGACCAAAATATGGGTTTTGCCAAATTTACGATAATAACAAGTACTCATTCCGTCCCATTTTAAACTTCAAAAATTTCCCTTTTGGGTGTCCCATTTTAAACTTCAAAATCCAAAAATGGAAAGTTTTTTATAGTATGTTATTTAGTGGAACCTACATGTCATACGCACAACAACTATCCACTAACTATTCCCTACCCCACTTTCTCTCTCCTACCCACTTTATATACTCACAATACTCTACCCCACTATTTATATTTTATAATATAAAGATTCCCATCTTAATTCTTGTGCCCATTTTTTATTTTTTTTTGAAGTTTAAGATGGGACGGAGAGAGTATTCAAGAATAAAAGGTAACTATCAGAGGGATGCAATGAATTTGCCCCTATATATTCTTTTTATTTTGGCTTAATTTCATTTTCAACCATTGTATTTTGGCTCCACTTCCATTTTAACAATTATACTTATTTTTTGCACGAAAACTACTCTACTCAAAGAAATGTTTGCCCAAGCACCAAAAAGTTAACCTCGTTAGATTATGATGGATGGAAAATTTTAATTATTAAATTTCCACCCACTAAATATTCACATGGAGGTGTGGAAGTGTGAATAAGTAAACTTTTTCATCTATAATAATGATTTTAGGCTTGGGTGAACATTTTCCAGAGTATAGTGGTTTTCGTGAAAAAATAAATAAATATAATGATTAAAGTAAAAGTCGTGCCAAAGAACAGTGGTTGAAAATAAGCACCTTTTATTTTCGTTGATGTAGCACAAGACGGCAATCAAAACGAAAAACATTGTTCTTATTGATGAAGTTTTTGGATCATTACACTCTCGGATAAACTTTATACACTTGTGAAATTCTTGAAAATTCTTTTCTTATAAAATTGCTCCATGGGAAGTACACATCGGGACCTTGATTTTAATTCCTTTTGGGATACTCATGTTGTTATGTACATCTTGAATCACGACCTTCATCTCTTCCATCTTACCTTTTCCACTTTTAAGTCTGTAGAAATTTATATCATCCTGATGTGCCAAAAACGTGTCGGATCAGCCCTTCGTCTAGCGGTTCGGATAAATCCAGCAATGAGAACTTCCCCGTTCGGATCTGCGCACAATGAACAAACGTAAACTACGCCGGGGCTTCACCGGCGAAGGCCCTCCGGCGTGAGAGTAAGAATACGGGCAGTATGAATATAGAAAATCAATTGACTAGTAGAGAGTCAAAGAGTTCATTACCCGTCTCTTGTTGTGAGGACCTGTTTATATAGGCGTGGGTGAATGAGTCCTGACTTGTTAGGAAAGCCAGGGAGCCCGTATTGTTATGGGACTCGTATTCCTTAGGGACGAACTCCAGATAAGGATGAGTGGTATCCCAGTTATCTTGTAGAAGAGATATCCTTATTTAGATAAGGATCTTCATAGTTAGAGTTGTAATCAAACTCTGTATGCAATCTTCCTGCGATAATGGGAGGTTTATGATACATCTCGGCCCGTCATCTAACTCGGCTCATCATAGAGGTCGACTAGGGATTAGGCCTAGGTAGGGACTGCCTGCTCGGCTTGGTTGATGTCGGCCCATAAGCAGAGCCTCTGGTGAATGGGCCTCCCGGTATAGGCCTTTTAGGTGTATGGGCCCAGAGCGTATGTGTCCCATTTGGTCCATGTCGGTTTATGTCATTCAGTGGCCCCCGAGTTTCTATCTCGGCATGCCGAGTAGGAACTGTAGTCCGTACCTCACCTGCACTTCATTTATATTGATTTGACCTATAGCCGCCAAAATCCCTTGCTGATTGGATTTGCTGATGTCACTATGGATTTGATTCAGGTGGAATCATTATTCCTCTTGGAGAATGGACACCTCCTTAATTGCTCCCCAAATATGAGTGGTATAAATACACTGTCCCTTAGTATTCTGGGGATACATAAGAACAAACGTCCCTTTGTTTCTTTTGCCTTCCACAAAAAATTTTCCTTCTCTCTCTCAAGATTCTCCAGGAAGTGCTAAAAATGGTTTCAAAGAAAAAGTACAATGATGCTTTCCCAGAAGAAGTAAGTTCTGATTCAAAGAGCCATGACTCAAATTCTAACCCCAGCAGCAGCAATGATCCCATGTTTCCATCCAAGTACTGTTCGTCTTTTCCGGCGGAGGAGTCACCCTCCGACAGTAATGGTGAATTTGGAGAGCCTGACCCAACCGATGAATTTTCCGACGATGATTCCGATGCAGAATAGTCAGAGGATGAGGATGAGGATGAGGATGAGGATGAAGATGATGAAGATGATCCAGAACCCATTATTATTGATGAATATGGGTATGATGGAGATGTTGAGTGGGAGGAGGATGATGAAGATCAAGATCAAGATTGTAATCTTTCTTGAATCTTTTGTTTGCATAGTCTAGTTTCTTTTTTGATTTTGTACAGTTCAGGCCCCCGGCCTTATTGTGGGGGTCCCCTTTTGTTATATATATAATGGGATTTTACCTTTTCCATAGCCGTCATCACTGATCTGTTTAACTCATAGCTTGTCCCTTTTGACTTGACCTGTTATTCAGCCTTGCATCCGATCACTGCCTAATCTCGACATATCCCAAAACCTTTCTCATCTCGGTCTCGTCTTATTCTCCGATACCATTGGGGATGTCGACCCATTGTCGTGATGTCTGTTACGTCCATGCGCTGAACCCTTCCATGTCGACCTAACTATTCAGCATGCTATGCT
Organism: Campanula takesimana; assembly: GCA_026119855.1. Taxonomy (NCBI): domain Eukaryota; kingdom Viridiplantae; phylum Streptophyta; class Magnoliopsida; order Asterales; family Campanulaceae; genus Campanula; species Campanula takesimana. The sequence goes on from JAOWBW010000484.1 coordinate 280,634, forward strand.
TTGTGAAGCCGACTTACATTTCTGCTGTAGGTCTCGGCCTGCCACGTGTCAATCTAGTATTGGCAGTCTCTTCATGTTTTCAAACGGCGGTTGGGTCACTTCAATCGTTTGTCCTTCCCCTTATTTTTAAATGGTGCACGTATCTTGATGATGGGACATTCACCTCCAAAACATGGCCCATTAAATGCGAGTCATGATGGGTTCGTGGGTGTACGTGCAGCCCATGGATCGCGGGCTATAATCTGGTTAACCCGAATCATAATTATTTGACTCGCCCTATATACACGCCCAAAAAACCCTCAAAATATCCCATTTTCAAATTTCTTGCCTGAGTAAAGTGTAACTGCCACCGGCGAGTCTTTGGATAACTCTGTTCTTGACGCAACTCCCATCAATCTGCTCCGATCATTCTCGTTCGCACCACCGTCTGACCTTTTTCTCCGATTACATTTCCGATCAAGGTACTGATTCGAACCCTTTTAGCAATTTCTAAAATTTTTGCCATTGTTGAGGTTCTAGGGCTTTGAAGTTCCCATTTTTTATAGTTGATTTTTTGTATCTGCGTAAGTAGGTTTTAGAAAAAACCTAGCTATTCATCCTCCTGATATGCTTGGTACCCCATACTTTGATCCCGACGCCATGTACGGCTTCTACGAGCGAAATAATAGGATTTATATGTTGTCGGAGGGAATTTGGAAAATGTTGTCTTTAATGGCAATTGGCGACCTGTTGTTTTTTAATAGGACCCCTAGAGACGATTTGAGGTATCCAACAGGTTTGTTTGCTCCCAGGGCCCTTCCAGGTAGTGCTGATGGCATCGTACTCCTTAATACCTTTGATGCCATTGTTTAAAACATTTTCCTTCATTATGTTAGGGATAAGTCGGCTTTCCGATCTCATTTTGAAGGTCCTTCCTCGGCCCCAGAAGTTGAATCGGGGGGGGGGGGGAAGGTCACCTCGTCCTTGTCACGGGATGATTCTAACCCCTTGGTTGCTGCAGGTATGGCCGAGGAAGGTGCTTCTGGGAGGATAGTTGATCGGTTTGATGATGAAGCTGTGACTTCTAGGGGACGTCGAGATGGGGCTGGTCCTTCAGGATCAAATCGGCCCAGTCATCCCATAGGTGGGGACGCTATGATTAAGGACCTTTATGAGAACTTTGGGGTGAATAGACGAGAGTTCAAATTATTTTACAGCAAAGCCCGACCCTTCTCTTCTGATGCCGAGGTTAAGCAAATTTATTACGACGATGCCCTCCTCCCTTTTTTCTACAAACAGTTTTAGCTCGGACTCCGGCTCCCCCTTGACCCCTTCATTAATGAATTTCTTTAGGGATGGAACATTGTGCCAGCCCATCTGGGTGCAAACGCGATTAGGTATCTTACCGGCTTCATAAATCTTTGTCGAGGTCTCGGATTCGAGCCGTGTATGTCTGCTTTTTTCCATTTCTTCCAATCGTCCTATAATTCCTCCACCAGAACTATAACCATCAAGTCTGATCCCAACAAACCCAAGCTCATGGTTCCTATCTCGAGTGTCGTGAATAAGGTAACGGGCTGGAATAGGCATGTGATCAAAGTGGAGAGCCGTCAAGGTTGGGAATTCCTAGGCCCGGACCGAGATCCTGTCAAGCCTAAGGTGGTTCATCGTCTAGATTAGAGCGCTGCCTTGATAAAGAAGTTGGAGGAGTTTTCTGCTACTACTATACTGGATTGGTCCAGGACCGAGATCGATTTCAGATTCCATGTACAGGCCGGTTTGATGAAGGGGCCGATTGGTGGTGTTAGGCCGAGAGTTGTGGTGGAAAGGGGTTATCGTCTCCCGGATTGGGTTATTCACCCAGATCTTGTCTTTTATTCTGACTGCCTTGTGTGCAAGACCGAGGCCGACAAGTGTCTCAAGGCCAAAGATATTATAGGATGTAATTTCCTTTCCATGCTCGTATTTTTCTGTTTTCCCTTATCTTTTCTAGCCGTCTTTTTAACAATTCTTCTCGTGCAGATCTTTCCATGGAGGATGTCCAGATCATTGACAAGGAGGAGCTCGACCCCACCATGGCGGCGAGAAGGAGAAAACAATTATCACGTACTCGGGGTATTGAAAAGCGTCATGCCGACATGATGGCCAGGTAGGAGGCGCTGCAGGCCCAAGGAGTTGCTAACATTCCCTCGGGTCCCCCTGTCGTCCAAGTTAGAGCCGGCGGAGAAGAGGTAGAGGTCGAGGTTCTTGAAAAGGAAGCCGTGATGGAGAATGTTGATCTATTACAGGGCCATAGTCAAAGTCGGCATGTTGAGGAGGAAATCGACCAGGCGGATTGTCGAGATAAGAGGCCGAGAGAGAAGGTGAGGATGATTTAGAGCCCCCGTCTAAAAAAACGCCTTCAACTCATGGCTCAGCTTCGGCTTCGGGTCCTACTGAGGCCGAGATCAATGATCTGGCTCATGCTCTCGGAAATGTAGTGATAATACCACACATTGATGACTCCGTTCGCTCCAGTCCTGCCCTCAAACTTGGTGCGGGGATTATCAAGAGAGCCATGAACCAGCGAACCATTCAAAGGTTAATAGATGCTAGGCCGACCTCAACTCAACTTTGGAACCGCAAGGGCCTACTTATCAGTGAGGTACTTTGTATTTCATCATTTGTTGTGACCATGATTGTCGTGATTTTGACGTCTTGATCTTTCTTTTACAGCTTGCCTCCATAGCCCAGCATGAATATGCGTTAATGCAGCTTGCCATAAGTAATGCTAGGAAGTGTGAAGACGAGGTCGAGCCCCTTCGTGCCTCTAATGCCGAGCTGAAGGCCAGGGTGGAAGCCCTTGCTTGAGAAGGAGAAGTCCTCATTTGAAGCTGAGTTAAAGAAGGCAGAAGACAAGTCGACAGAGGCTAACGAGACGGTTCGTCGTGCCGAGGCGGTGATGAGAACAACTGGGAGGAGACTGCTGTGGAAAGGGCTGATTTTGAGAAAGAGCGTCAACGAGCGGAGGGTCTCGTGCTAGAGAAAAATGCTGCTGAGGAGAGGCTTACCCTACTGGAGGAGAGCATACCGAGCCGAGAGGTGCGTGCGGTCGAGGCTTTCAAGAAGGGTCCATCAATGAAGGCGGCGATTCAAGATGAAGTCAGCTCTACTTACAATGATGCTTGTTCAAATCTGTCTCGTCTTCTCTGGATCGACCCCGAAGGTGATATAACTCTTGACAAGCTTGCTCGTCTCTATAACCAGGATGCTTACGGTGTTGAAGCTCAGGCTGCCCATTCCTTGATTCTGTATTCTGATAAAGGCTTGAGGGTGATTCATAGCCGAGATCGAAAAGAGGGTAATCCCCCATGGGTACCTCCGCCAGTTGAGGAAGGGAATCTCGATGAGCTGATTGCTAGTGTCGAAGAGGAGGCCGGTGCCGACATTGATTAGTCTGACCTGAACTTTGTTTTTGTTAATATCTGTGAGCCGGTTTGGCTCGAAACAATGTTTTTTTAAGTATTTATATGACTTGGCCCAGCATCGTCTGTGGGAGTTTTAAAGTCTATTTTTGTTTGTTCAAGTATTCGCATGCCTGGGCCCAGCGTAGCCTGGGGGGCGCAAACACTTCTCTGGATTTGTCTACCTCAATTTGAGGTGTAAATTAGCCCTTGTTTTCCTAACTGTTATGTAGCCAAGTGTCATCTCGTCACTTGTTCATGTTACTTTATCTCGGTTTGAGATGTCCAACACTGTCTAAAATTGTGAGATATGTTGTAGCTGGTTAAGGCTGTTCACGGGCCGTGGCTGTTTTACCTAAGTAGGCCGCGATGAGCGTTAAATGCCCGATTTTGTAAGGACTAACTCATGGCTAGTCTCAAATTGCCGTGGGGACTCGATGTAATAATCTTAACCCAAATTTGAAAGCACTGGCCGGCATAATTAGGTTTTAAATATAGCCGATTTAGGCAATGTTTGCAGGCTGTGGTCGTTCACCGTGGTGGCCGTGATGAGCGTTAGGAGCTCGGTTTTGTAAGGACTAACTCATGGCTAGTATCAAATCATCGTGGGGATTAGATGTAATAATCTTAACCCAAATTTGAGAGCACTAGCTGATAGAGTTAGGTTCTAATGGTCTTGAGTCGTGACGTTGGTCTTAACTCAGAATAATGATCTCGGCATTGCCAAGTAATGCTTGGAGTGCTTAAGAATCAAAGTTGTAAAAAGGAAAAACTTTATTGATAATAATAAAGGAATATCTAATTTGATAAATGCTATGAACTAAAGACCAAAAATCTAATCTAGAAAGCAAAAAAGATAGATAGGGTGCCGAGGAGTTACTGATAGTATTTCCTCAAGTGCTCCGAATGCCATGGATGTTTAAGCTCTTTTCCTTTCGGAGTTTTGAGTAGATAGGTCCCTTCTCTGATAATGTGAGTGACGATGCAGGGGCCTTTCTAATTCGGAGAGAGCTTATTCTGTTGAGCCTTCAAATGTGCGACTCGATCTTTCTGAGTACCCAGTCACCGACTTCAAAAACTCTTTTCTCTACCTTGCTGTCATGGTAGGCCTTGGTCTTTTGCTTATAATTGATCATTCTGAGTTGAGCCGTCAGCCTTTTTGCTTCAACTAGGTCTAGGAGTCGGTTGTATTCATTGACCACCTCGTCATAATTGGACACCCTGAAGGTAGGTAAGGCCATCTCGGCTGGAGCCATAGCTTCTGATCCGTAAGTTAGCGCAAAGGGAGTCTCCCCAGTCGGCCCCCGAGTGGTTGTACGAACTGACCATAAAGGGAGGGGGAGGTCGTCCAGCCACTTTTCTTGACTTCCTTCTAAACTCTTGGTCAGGGCTTTCAATATTAATTTGTTTGCTGCCTCGGCTTGCCCATTTCCTTGAGGATGACTGACCGATGACTTTTTGTGCTTGACTCCTAGTCTGTTTAATTCTTCGGTGAAAGCGTCAGAGAACTGTAGTCCGTTGTTGGTCACGATAGAATTGGGACGCCGAACCGACACCATATGTAGTCATGGATGAAGTGGATGGCGTTTTCCTCTCTGATTTTCGCCAAGGGCTTAGCCTCCACCCACTTTGTGAAGTAGTCGACTACTACAATTACGAACTTGTTGCTTCCTTTTGCCAAGGGAAATGGCCCAATGATGTCGACTCCCCACATGTCAAATGGTCATGTTGGTATGATGAGGCTCTGTTCCACCGGTGCCACTTTGGGCAGGTCTGAGAAACGCTGGCATTTGTCACACTTCTTTACATAGGCTTGGGCTTCTTCTCTTAAGTTCGGCCAGTAGTAACCGAGTGTGATTACTTTATCAGTAAGGGTTCTGGCCCCCGGGTGTCGTCCACAGACTCCCTCATATACCTCGGCCAGAAGTTTCTCGGTATCCTTAGGGGAAACACATCTTAGGAGGGGCCTGGAGAATGATCTTCTATATAGAATGTCGTTCCAGACTATGTACCTGGCCGTCTTCTTCTTTATTATCTTGGCCGCTAACTCGTCTTCAGGTAGCCTGCCCTTCTCGATGTAGTCCTTGTAATCTTCAATCCAGGTTCTATCTTCGTCATCTAGAATTAAGATTTCTAATCTCTCGTAGGAAGGCTGATCGGTATAGATGACCAGAGGATTGGTCTCTTCTGACGTGGCCATCTTTGACAACAAGTCGGCCTCCTGGTTATGTTCCCGTCCTACTTGCCTTATTTCCCAAAACTCCAAGTTTTTTGTCAGATTCAAGACGAGATCCCTGTACTTGGTCAGCATGTGGTTCTCGGCATTAGACTCCCCTTTCACTTGGTTTACCACAAGTTGGGAATCACTGTATGCCACCAGTTTATTTGCACCAAAGAACTTAGCCCTTTCAATTCCCAAAATCAAGGCCTCGTATTCCGCCTAGTTGTTTGAGGCTGGGAATTTGAATCTGATGAAGTCACGGGCTATGTGTTTACCTCCCAGGCTTGTTAGATACACGCCGGCTTGTTGGTAGTGGTGCCCTAGGCACGTTTAATAAACGTTGCAATTGTTATCATTTATTTCATATCAATAAAGAGATATTTTGATTATTATTGTTGTTCATATTTACTTATAATAATCTCCGTCCCTAGTACTTGTTAAACGCTAGTATAAAGGCTAAATGATCATGGGATGATCATGTTAGATTTATGGGTACTTGTTTAGAACAAGGTACTGGACATGACCCGCTGTATGAGATTTATGTCATGGTCTATGTCGTACATATATCTCATATTAGTTATGTCATTTGAATCCTTAGATATGAAGTTATTACAGTCTTCCACTTGATGAACATTATGTTTGACATATTCAAACGCTACCTTTAACCGGGTAGTTATAAAGGGTATGATTGGCATAATCGGATTCACGTAGGGAAGAGTAATAAGCTAAATGGATTTGTCCCTCTTCGGAGAGATGTCAAGCTTAGGCCTCTAGTAGGAATGATGTTGATGAAAATGTTCGGCCGGACTCAAATGAATTGATTAGATCAATGTCATTTGGATTATCAACATATTCGGAATCGAGAAAGTATTGAACAAAACCAAGTTGACTTGTTGACCATGACTTGTGTTCAATGACATCGTGGACAAAGGGATTGTGACATGTTCTAAAGGAATGCAAACTTGTATCTAGTTACACTATTTGGGTAGGTATGACGGTTTGCTAGAGCCTAATCATATCTTATGGTTTCATGTTTAAATCCATTGCCAACTTAGTATAATCCTAGAGGGTCACACACAATAGAACGAATCTTAAATAAGGACTATATTGGAATTTGGAAATTGGGGAAATCTGGGGAAAGTGTGCGACCGCACAAAAGGGCTTGGGCGGCCGCACAGTTTAGCTCAGAAAGTACCAGAAACCTTCCAGATAGATGTGCGACCGCACAAGGGTTTTGGGCGGCCGCACACCATGTCGGGACAGGTTTCCTAATTTGATTTGGAAAAGAATTTTGGACGGGCTTAGACACAAGTTTCCTATTTGGAATAGGTCTAACTTGTATATAAACAGCCAAATTCGGCCAGAATCATATCATACCTTTTGTGCAAGTCTCCAAAGAGTTTGAGAGAGTTTTATTTTGTTCTAAGACATCTTAGATTGAAGAACAAAATAATACACAAACAAAATTCCATGTAGTTCATATTGATTGTGAAAACGTGTTTCACAATTTGGTCTAGCAACCAAGATCAAGTGTTCTTGATATTCGTTCGTGGTGTGGATACCGCTAGAGGGTGAAGCTTATCATCTTCAAAGTTCGTGTTCTTGCTTTTGTGATCAAAGCTTCAAGTTCTCCACCAAGATCAAAGACCAAATTCAAAGTCATCAAGGGTTTGTTTTTCTAGTATTCATATTGTTGTATTTGATTTAATCATATGAATGGATCTATGGGCTTTGGGTTTCATAAAATTTTAAATGCTAATTTCCGCTGCGCATGTGACTACGAAACCCAACAGTGGTATCAGAGCCCCGTTCATGTTGATTAATTCAATACCTAGATCATGTTGTGTGTATATAAAATTTTTATGTGCCTAGCATGATATGAATATTGGATTATATGATGTTTATGTGTTATGTGATTTTATGTGGTTTATTGTTTTACAAATTTAATCGCACGATTCAATCGCAATAAATATTATGATGGATTCTGAATTGTTTGATTATTAATTCTGATTGGATCATGGTTTTAATAATCGGGAAAAAACATTTTTGAGACAAATTTTCGAATTTTAAAATTGCCTTCTGATCCTCCTGTGCGACCGCACAGAATAACGCGGGCGGCCGCACATGTTTGGGCGACCGTACAGTTATTTTTGGGCGGCCGCACAAAGCAATCAAAATGCTGATTCCTTTTGCTTTTTGATCAGATTTGGAATTTTCAAAAGGTCCAACCAAACCAGTAACAGAACCAAGCCAGACCTGCTGATCTGGAATGGGTTTTGGGTAGTTGGTTTGGGTGTGGATCTTGGGGTTTGATTTTCCTATTTGTTTTGATCTTGTGATTCTAAGATTGGTTCAAGGTTTGGATGGCTAATCTACGTTCATCGAGATTGTGTTTCCCAAACTTGATCGCAATCAAAGTTTCAAAGATAAAACGAAGTTAGAATTATGAAGAGTTCATAATTGCTAAATGTGAGAAACAAAGTTCTTGATTCAAAGATTGGAGATCCATGTGGAATTGTGGATGTAATTGGCCTACGTTCATCGAGACCATCTATTGCTTAGTTTCGGCCACATTGACTACTTTCTTGGTTTCTTGAATTAGTGCGGAATTGTGGATGCCTTATGGCTTAGATTCGGCCGCACTTCTTGTTGTCTTGATTTGGAAGATGATAACCAAAGTTCAAAAAGTCTCATCCTCATAATTATAGAGAAATTTATGACACATAAATATTATGCTTAAATTAATGGAGATTAATTTAGTGGCTAAACTTTATGCGTAACATGTTTTTATTATGTGCTCATAAATGTGTTGTATGTTATATGTGATGAACCTTCAAAGAAAGTTTTAAGTCCTTTATTGCCATGCCATGATTAAAACACTTGTTAATACATGGGTGAATTCAATGTAGACCCGCCCTAGCGAGATGCATTGACTTTATTTATGTATGAGCAAGATAGATAATGTGGGCACGCCCTAGCGAGGCACATTAACTATACGTTCAAAATGGTTGGACTTAATTGGGCGTCAAAACAGTTTTGAGCCTAGGCAAAGATGAGATTTAACATGCTTTTTGAAATAGGATTTCTTAAAGAATCTCATAAAAAGGAACTAAGAGTCATATGAGATATGATTGACAAGAGTTGTCTACCTAATTAATTTGATTTTGTGTAATCCGCCTTAGCGGACTTAAAATTAAACTAAAGCGGGATCTTAACCCATTTAAATTATATTATACATTGGATGTATAAGAAGGTTATATAATTCAGTGGGAGTATTTTCGTTTGAAAAATACATTGTTTATTTCTTTAATGAAAATTGGTACTTATTAAATTTTGGAAATTTTGCATATTTGTAGACAATGACTGCTAACACTCAATCAATTTCGTTGCGATCGATCCTTGAGAAGAATAAGCTTCAAGAGAATGGTACTAACTTTATAGATTGGATCCGTAGCCTGAGAATTGTTCTAAGGCAAGAAGATAAGTTGTACATTCTCGATGGGCCACTTCCTGCTGAACCAGAACCTACTGCCCCTAGGGCAGAAAGAGACAGTTACAAGAAACATCGTAATGATTCTAGAGATGTAAGCTGTCTCATGCTTGCTACTATGTGCTCAAAACTCCAACAAAGTTTGGAACATTTGGAAGCCTATGAGATAGGCGTGGAGTTAAGAGCCATGTTTCAAGAGCAAGCTAGGCAAGAGAGGTACGAGACCATTGTTGCATTCACTACTTGCAAAATGAATGAAGGGCAACAAGTGAGTCCTCACATGCTAAAAATGAAAGGTTATGTAAAGCATCTTGAGAAACTTGGCTATCCAATCCCATTGGAGCTAGCCACGGATCTCATTCTTAATTCATTGCCTAAAAGTTATAATCAGTTTGTGATGAATTATAACATGCATGGAATGGATAAGAATCTCTCCGAGTTGCATGGGATGCTTAAAACTGCGGAGATGAAGATTGCGGAGAAAGGTTCTCCCGTGCTCTTGCTTCATGATGGGAAGAAGGCTAGTGCCAAAGGAAAGGGTAATAAAGTTGTCAAACCCAAGATAAGCAAAGGCAAAGGTTGCCAAGGCTTCTGAGGCAAAACCCGATTCACAAAAGGATGCAATCTGTTTCCATTGTCAAGAAATTGGTCATTGGAAACGTAATTGCAAGGCTTTCTTGGAAGAGCAAAAGAAGAAGAAGAGCAGCAAGGCTGCCTCGACTTCAGGTATCTATATGATAGATATTCTCCTTTCTACCACTGATTCTTGGGTATTGGATACCGGATGTGGTTCTCACATTTGTTTAAATGTGCAGGGTCTAAAGAATAGGAGACTACTTAAAGAGGGTGAAGTAGACCTACGCGTGAGAAATGGAGCAAGAGTTGCTGCATTAGCCGTAGGGACTTATGAAGTCACTTTACCTTCCGGATTAATTCTTGTTTTGAACAATTGTTATTATGTTCCGGATTTATGTAGAAATATTATTTCAATTTCTTGTTTGGATAATGAAGGTTTTAAGTTTCTTATTGAGAATAAGAAATTTTCTATTTATTTAAATGATTTGCTTTATGGTATTGCTAATTCATTTAATGGCCTTTATATCTTGGATGTCAAGAATGAAAATAATGAAAATGTCTATCATATAAAAAGAAATCTAAACCTAATGATGTAAATCATTCTTATTTATGGCATTGCCGTCTTGGTCATATTAATGAGAAGCGTATCTCAAAACTCCATGGGGACGGTCTCTTGGGTTCATGTGACCTTGGGTCATACGATACTTGTGAGTCGTGTCTTCTTGGAAAAGTGACTAAGACACCTTTTACCAAGCTAGGTGAAAGGGCAAGCGACTTATTGGGGTTGATACATTCCGATGTATGCGGACCATTAAGTAGCAATGCTAGGGGAGGATTTCAATACTTCATAACCTTCACTGGTGATTATAGTAGATTTGGGTATGTTTACCTAATGAAACATAAAAGTGAAGCATTTGAGATATTTAGAATATTTCAAAATGAGGTAGAAAAACAACTTGGCAAAAGTATTAAGGCACTTCGATCAGATCGAGGTGGAGAATACTTGAGTCATGAATTTGATGATCATCTAAAGAATTGTGGAATAGTTTCACAATTGACTCCACCCGGAACACCACAATGGAATAGTGTGTCCGAGAGGAGAAATCGGACTTTGTTAGACATGGTTCGATCAATGATGAGTCAAGTTGATCTTCCAATATCCTTTTGGGGTTACGCCCTAGAAACCGCTGGTTTCACACTAAATCAAGTTCCAACTAAATCGGTTCCAAAGACTCCACATGAGATGTGGAGCGGAAAGAAACCTAGTTTGTCTTTTATGAGGATTTGGGGTTGCGAAGCTTTTGTCAAAAGACTTGTCTCCGACAAACTAGCACACAAATCTAATAAATGTATTTTCGTGGGATATCCTAAGGAAACTAAAGGATATTACTTTTACAACCGAGAGGACAACAAAGTGTTTGTTGCCCGAACTGGTGTCTTTCTAGAGAAAGAGTTTCTCTCCAAAGAAATCAATGGGAGTAAAATAAATCTTGAAGAGATTCGAGACCCATAAAATGACATTGAACCAATAGTTGAACAAGAACAAGAACCACAAGGAGTTGTGGAACCTGTTCAAAATACATAAGAAATTCGCAGATCTAGTAGGTTACGATCCGAGCCCGAGAGATATGGATTTCTCTTAACGGATAGTAATGAGGTGGAAATCATTGAGAATGATGAACCGTCAACCTACCAAGAGGCGATGTCTTCTCCTGATTCGGATAAGTGGCTTGGAGCCATGGAATCTGAATTGCAATCCATGCAAGACAATCAAGTTTGGAATTTGATTGATGCGCCCGAAGGTATAAAAACCATAGGATGCAAATGAGTCTTCAAGAAGAAGACTGACATGGATGGGAAGGTGCATACTTACAAAGCTAGGGTTGTAGCGAAGGGTTATAGGCAAGTTCATGGTATTGACTATGATGAAACCTTTTCACCCGTAGCTGTCACGCCCCGGAAAATACTAAAATCCATAAACATAAAATTTACATAATATACATCTCCAAAATGCAAAATACCAAACCGGGCGCGTGAATTCAACTATGAAACCAATACCATCAACAACACCTCAACGAGATTATAACTCGGAGACTAGAGACAAACGCGGAAGCAAGAACAACTATTAACAAAAATACCCAAAGTACAACCGCATAAACAAAACACTGAACGACTATGACCCACAAAAGAATACATAAAGGCTCCGAAGAGCAACTATCCAAAATGCGATCAACCTGCTCAGAAGATTCCCGCTACAACGGACCCCACAACGCTACCACTTGCTTTCCTAGGGGGGGGCGGTTAAGGAAAAACAGAGATAAAAGAAACGGGGTGAGATAAAATCTCAGTAAGTTACTAATGCAACTACATGGCATAATATCATGCAATCAACGATATAACTGAACAAATAAATCACATAGCAACAAATGAGAAAGCTCCCTATCGCCAACTATCCCATACCAGTTGGAAATAATGACTAACTCATCATGCAGCACATAAGACTGAAATAAACACGTTACAAAGGATACTGAGCCAAGGTTTCACCAAACCAATAGAACAATCGCTGCGGAGCTTCAACCAATCAACCAATCAAACTGTCTTCATAGTAGCATAATAGCTGAAGAGAAAATCCCGGTCAGAACCGACCAATCCATCAATCAACCAATCTTCGTAGTAGCATAAACAGCCGAAGATCACAACCCCGGTACCGGAACCATAACAATGTAACATGTCACAAAGGACAGGGGAGATGACACAAAGTGAAAACCCAAAACGTCTAGCTAGAATACTCACCAAAGGGAGCTAGCTCATCCCAACCAAGGCCAATCTAGAAGGGGAAAGAAGGACCAATGGGCGATGCTATACTGGACTTGGCTCGTGCCATTATAACATTATCCATTGCCTGACTCGAACACAAGTAACCAACTGGACTTTCAAATAAAGGCTAGGTAATAAATACTAGCTCGATAAACAACCAAAGATTCCAAAGTAGGGAACCGTACCAATTAATCACCATGAAGATGCAAACGATTACTCAAGAAGAGTTCAACAACAATAAACACAAGAAGTTTCTCATAAAAGAGTCCAACAACGATAAACGAGAATTCTCATAGAGGTCCCAACAATACTGACCATAAAAACATGACGATTCCATGATAAGGCACATACCAAACACATCCTAAAGATGATACTCACAAGTTACTCATAAAGAGTACAACCCAAACGGTCGCTCACAAATAGTACAATGACTTTTACCAAAATAACCCTAATCATTTACTCATAAAAATATACTAGGACTGTTAACTCCCTATATTTTTACACCTAGAATTCCGAAGTAGGAATTCTGAATGACTACACTTTAAGGTTAATCAACCCGTAGTTACCCAATTGCCAATTCACCCTTTACATCCGTTCATAACAGACCAATTCTAAACACCCCAAACGAATCTAAAAGGTTATGCCTATTAGTACATGATCACAACCGGACCAAACCCTACACTTTGGTGTTCCCTAACAACCTTCTAGGTAATATAAGATATCACCTAAAATCTAGACTAAGTCTTATCCAACAATTAATTCGATTGGAACAATCACGAACACATCAGAAGATGCCCAAACATTCCCAAACAATACTTAGACTAATTCCATAACACAATTGCTCACAACGGAACCACTTTACAACCCTAGAGTGTTCCACTATGCTCATACAAGTTAAATAGAATAGTACTCAAAACCTAGACTAAGAATGCAACTTAGTCTTAAACAAACAAAAATATGATTTCCAGAAAAAGGGGGAGGGCGGGCGCTCACTTAAGGTCGGGCGGGCGCTCATTTAACCAGTAGGTTGGCCGAAGGAAAAAGGCCAGGTGGGCGGGCGCCTGGCTCAACCCGGGCGGGCGCCCGGTCGGCGAACTGGCAGAAATTCAGTTGGGTTCTTCAAAGTTTCTTACCAAAACAAACCAAATTCTTACCATTTCTCAAATACTCAAAATCAAGACTTCCAATAAGCATAATAATGAACCAAAACAACTTATAAACTTGAAGGGGACCTAAATAACATCATCTATCAACCCAAACTAAGATTTTAAATCCCACCATTCAAAATAACACAAAAATCAATCAAAAATCCAAATGAGTTCTAAACTCAACCAAAACACCATATATATACACAAAGCATTACATAAACTAAAGATGAACATTTTAGCATAAAAATAGGGAAAAGAAACTTACTTGGAATTTTTGAAAGATGACGAAATTCGAATTTTCTTGGATATAAACGATCCTAGCGACGATCTAAACATTTTTCATAAAAGGTGTAATAAGAAATAATGAATAGAAGATGATCAAAATGAAGAGAGAAGGAGGGAGTTCTTACATTTTCTTTAACAATGGTGAAAGAGGGAGAGAGAGAGAAAAGAGTGTGTGTGTGTGTGTGCAGGAGAAAGTGAGGAGTGAGGGAGAAGGGGGAGTAGGGGGGGAGGTGTAGGATGATTAATAAAATGTTACACATAGGCCCCCTCTAGACCCAACTAGGAACAATTAAATCCATTTCCCCACTATCAACTAAGACCCAATAAACTCCACACTAGCACAAATGATCAATTAAAATGCTAGACATAAAATATTATGAAACACGAAAATGCACACAAAAATAATTAATTAAAAAATAAACAAATATTTTTACTAAGAAAATAGATACGGGTTTTCGGGTCGTTACAATCTACCCTCCTTAAAAAGAATTCGCCCACGAATTCACTCATCAAAATTCACAACACGCGGTCATAATGAGGCGACAAAATATCGATTCTCATATAGCACTCATAACCTCAATCGAGTACCTATCAAAATTTTCAGACATAGTCTACATGACTCAATAAACCAACATATATTAATCACATACATATCTCAGGTATACTCATATTAAACATTCTCAAGTCGACTTCTTCTTTCATCCGGGATTTCAAATTCCCACGACTATCACTTGATCACCAATTATGAAACATAGCTGATTTGATCCTAATTAGCATTACGCTCACCATCAACCCTTAAATCAACCACATCCATAAGTCTTACTTTTCCGGTTCATCCGCACGCATTAACGATCTAAACATCAACCCAAGTAATCACACTACTACCCGAACAACTAAGAGAAGGAATAGGGCTAACTATTATTGTCACCCAATGACTCAATGATATACTCAAAAATTTACCGTCATCAACTATCCGATCCAATGTGATTCCACTACCACACTCACTTCCTCATGAGATGAAACATAATACAATCATAATCTCTGAATTTCTCAACTACTTGCATTACCTCATACTTAGTTTTCTAAGGAAAGATATCCATCAACCTTTGATAGTCTGACATCAACGTTTCAACTTGATCCAAAAAAAAAATGAAATAAAATGTATAATCCTCTAAGGCAATATCCATAAAATCACAACCAATCCCAAGTCATAGATAGCTCTATTTACTAAACCGAATTTTAGAATACTTACCCGAATGATCCAATAGCCACAGCTACTTTAGTTCCGTCTCTACCCGAATTTCCCAATTATCCACTTTAACCCATCATATAGTAAACTTAAATAATGCTTACAACATAGTAATCTCTCGTACCGAACCTTATTCAATCACTATCTTCACTCCTAACTAAAATCCATACTCAAGGCCAAAATTGAAGAATTCAAACTTCACTTAAACATAATTCTCGAGATACTACAAACTTGTCTTATTCACAACCTTAATTATACCGCAAAGATACTTCCATTAGAAAATCGCATGCTTAATATTACTTCCCAGAAATTCAAAACATTAAACAATTTCGAGCTTACACAACTTCTTAAACTATGAAAAGCTAAGCTCACCGAGGTGACTATATCTCTAAGGATTACCATTATCGTAGAACTGTAATGATCCGAAATTTTCACAATCTTTACCTTCGTATATATCAACATTTTACAAATTACAACTCTAAAAGATATTACAAACGGTCACTAATAATCCAAAATATTCAATAAACTGTTCCGTCCCAATTCTTTGATCTTGAACCTCGATCAATGGTTAACCCAAATTAATCTTTCACGTATACATTTATTAACCCAATATTACTTAGGCTCAACGGTTTTATCAACACAATAATCTAATTAGCTAGAACATTTCAACTGACCCAAAATCACCCAATTCGAAGTTCGATGAATTATATAAGACTTTATTAAATCTCAAACCACACTTTTCAATCAAGGTTCCCAAACTAAACATGGACTGATCGGAAATATTTACAAACTTAGTGACCAAAAAGGGAATCTCCTGAAATACTCATCCTTATGCTTTCTCAAATCTCTAAAACATTTTTCTTTCATGAAGACTAATATAACTTCTCACAAGGGGTGCATCCACTTATAATCCATTATGCTTCTAAGCAAAGTCACACAAACTAGTATAGAAATACCCACTACCAATCAATGACAACCAAGAGATTCGGGACACATAGAAAGCCAAAACATACTACTCAACTCGTCAATACACTGAATAGGTGAAATAACTAAATCACCTTATACCCGCAAGAAATCACGAAAATTCGTATTCTAGAATACACTTCATCATAAATCACCGAATGAGGACAAACATGCGCAAACAGCACGAAATATCATCCACTTACAAAACAAACACACCTAAGTCCTCCAAGATTCACACTCTCCGTCTTCAAACCAACTAACCCCAATGGAACCACACTATTAGCGCCAATCCTATACTTGATATACCACAAGAGAAGAAACACTCGACGTCACTATCACGACTTATAACTCAACCAACTTCTACCTTAACCTCATCTTTCATGAAAACTTAGTTTTCTAAACCGCTCAAACTTGTAACACCCAAGTATTGAAACCTATTCAATATCAGAGTTCTTATTCTCTTTCAAGATCTAAAACCATTGCTCTGATACCAACTGTCACGCCTCGGAAAATACTAAAATCCATAAACATAAAATTTACATAATATACATCTCCAAAATGCAAAATACCAAACCGGGCGCGTGAATTCAACTATGAAACCAATACCATCAACAACACCTCAACGAGATTATAACTCGGAGACTAGAGACAAACGCGGAAGCAAGAACAACTATTAACAAAAATACCCAAAGTACAACCGCATAAACAAAACACTGAACGACTATGACCCACAAAAGAATACATAAAGGCTCCGAAGAGCAACTATCCAAAATGCGATCAACCTGCTCAGAAGATTCCCGCTACAACGGAACCCACAACGCTACCACTTGCTTTCCTGGGGGGGGGGTTAAGGAAAAACAGAGATAAAAGGAACGGGGTGAGATAAAATCTCAGTAAGTTACTAATGCAACTACATGGCATAATATCATGCAATCAACGATATAACTGAACAAATAAATCACATAGCAACAAATGAGAAAGCTCCCTATCGCCAACTGTCCCATACCAGTTGGAAATAACGACTAACTCATCATGCAGCACATAAGACTGAAATAAACACGTTACAAAGGATACTGAGCCAAGGTTTCACCAAACCAATAGAACAATCGCTGCGCAGCTTCAACCAATCAACCAATCAAACTGTCTTCATAGTAGCATAATAGCTGAAGAGAAAACCCCGGTCAGAACCGACCAATCCATCAATCAACCAATCTTCGTAGTAGCATAAACAGCCGAAGATCACAACCCCGGTACCGGAACCATAACAATGTAACATGTCACAAAGGACAGGGGAGATGACACAAAGTGAAAACCCAAAACGTCTAGCTAGAATACTCACCAAAGGGAGCTAGCTCATCCCAACCAAGGCCAATCTGGAAGGGGAAAGAAGGACCAATGGGCGATGCTATACTGGACTTGGCTCGTGCCATTATAACATTATCCATTGCCTGACTCGAATACAAGTAACCAGCTGGACTTTCAAATAAATGATAAGTGATAAATACTAGCTCGATAAACAACCAAAGATTCCAAAGTAGGGAACCATACCAAATAATGACCATAAAGATGCAAACGATTACTCATGAAGAGTTCAACAACAATAAACAAAAGAAGTTCCTCATAGAGAGTCCAACACTGATAAACAGGGTTGCTCATAGAGAGCCCAACAACATTGATCATTAAAACATGATGATTCCATGATAAGGGACCATACCAAAACATCCTAAAGATTATACCCATGAGTTACTCATAAGGAGCACAACTCAAACGGTCGCTAACAATTGGTACAATAATTATTACCAAAACGACCCTAAAAGTCTACTCATAAAAATATACTAGGACTGTTAACTCCCTATATTTTTACACCTAGAATTCCGAAGTAGGAATTCTGAATGACTACACTTTAAGGTTAATCAAACCGTAGTTACCCAATTGCCAATTCACGCTTTACATCCGTTCATAACAGACCAATTCTAAACACCCCAAACGAATCTAAAAGGTTATGCCTATTAGTACATGATCACAACCGGACCAAACCCTACACTTTGGTGTTCCCTAATAACCTTCTAGGTAATATAAGATATCACCTAAAATCTAGACTAAGTCTTATCCAACAAATAATTCGATTGGAACAATCACGAACACATCAGAAGATGCCCAAACATTCCCAAACAATACTTAGACTAATTCCATAACACAATTGCTCACAACGGAACCACTTTAGAACCCTAGAGTGTTCCACTATGCTCATACAAGTTAAATAGAATAGTACTCAAAACCTAGACTAAGAATGCAACTTAGTCTTAAACAAACAAAAATATGATTTCCAGAAAAAGGGGGAGGGCGGGCGCTCACTTAAGGTCGGGCGGGCGCTCATTTAACCAGTAGGTTGGCCGAAGGAAAAAGGCCAGGTGGGCGGGCGCCTGGCTCAACCCGGGTGGGCGCCCGGTCGGCGAACTGACAGAAATTCAGTTGGGTTCTTCAAAGTTTCTTACCAAAACAAACCAAATTCTTACCATTTCTCAAATACTCAAAATCAAGACTTCCAATAAGCATAATAATGAACCAAAACAACTTATAAACTTGAAGGGGACCTAAATAACATCATCTATCAACCCAAACTAAGATTTTAAATCCCAACATTCAAAATAACACAAAAATCAATCAAAAATCCAAACGAGTTCTAAACTCAACCAAAACACCATATATATACACAAAGCATTACATAAACTAAAGATGAACATTTTAGCATAAAAATGGGGAAAAGAAACTTACTTGGAATTTATGAAAGATGACGAAATTCGAATTTTCTTGGATATAAATGATCCTAGCGACGATCTAAACATTTTTCATAAAAGGTGTAATAAGAAATAATGAATAGAAGATGATCAAAATGAAGAGAGAAGGAGGGAGTTCTTACCTTTTCTTTAACAATGGTGAAAGAGGGAGAGAGAGAGAAAAGAGTGTGTGTGTGTGTGCAGGAGAAAGTGAGGAGTGAGGGAGAAGGGGGAGTAGGGAGGGAGGTGTAGGATGATTAATAAAATGTTACACCTAGGCCCCCTCTAGACCCAACTAGGAACAATTAAATCCATTTTCCCACTATCAACTAAGACCCAATAAACTCCACACTAGCGCAAATTATCAATTAAAATGCTAGACATAAAATATTATGAAACACGAAAATGCACACAAAAATAATTAATTAAATAAATAAACAAATATTTTTACTAAGAAAATAGATACGGGTTTTCGGGTCGTTACAGTAGCCATGATCAAGTCTATAAGAATTTTGCTTGCCATTGCCGCATATCATGACTATGAAATATGGCAAATGGACGTCAAAACCGCTTTCCTAAATGGAAAACTAATAGAGGATGTGTATATGACACAACCAGAAGGTTTTGAACAAGATTCTAAGGTATGCAAATTGCAGAGATCCATCTATGGATTGAAGCAAGCTTCAAGGAGTTGGAATCTCCGTTTTGATGAATCGGTCAAAGAGTTAGGTTTCATCAAAAACGAAGATGAACCTTGTGTATACAAGAAGATTAGTGGGAGCATAGTGCTATAACTTATTTTATACGTGGATGACATATTACTCTTTGGAAACGATATTCCTACACTTCAGTCCGTAAAGACTTGGTTAGGAAAATGCTTCGCAATGAAAGATATGGGTGAAGCCGCATATATACTTGGCATTAAGATCTATAGAGATAGATTAAGGAGGCTACTTCGTTTAAGCTAAAGTACATACATTGACAAGGTCATTAGAAGCTTCCGTATGGAAAATTCTAAAAGAGGAACCTTACCAGTGTTACATGGAGTTTCTCTAAGCAAGACTCAATGTCCTAAGACAAAAGATGAGCGTGAGAAAATGAATGATGTTCCATATGCTTCGGCAATTGGGTCCATCATGTATGCCATGATTTGTACTAGGCCGGATGTATCTTATGCTTTAAGCATGACAAGTAGATACCAATCCGACCCCGGTGAAAATCACTGGATGGCTGTAAAAGCGATTCTTAAGTACTTGAGAAGAACTAAAATTCGTTTTTGGTCTATGGAGGAATGGAAGATGATCTCATGGTAAATGCTTACACGGATGCAAGCTTCTAAACCGACAAAGATGATAGTCGATCGCAATCGGGTTTTATGTTTATGTTAAATGGTGGAGCTGTAAGCTGGAAGAGTTCCAAGCAGAGTACAACCGCTGATTCTACAACGAAAGCTGAGTATATTGCTGCATCAGATGCTGGAAAGGAAGCTGTTTGGATTAAGAAGTTCATCACTGAACTTGGAGTGGTTCCTAGTATTGCTAATCCAATAGACCTTTATTGCGATAATAATGGTGCTATTGCTCAATCAAACGAACCAAGAGCACATCAGAAATCCAAACACATACTTAGGCGTTTTCATATCATTCGAGAAATCGTTGATAGGGGAGACGTAAATATATGCAGAGTACCTACTGATGACAATGTTGCGGACCCGCTAACAAAGGGACTGCCACAAGCTAAACATGAAGGTCATGTTAGGTCCATGGGTATTAGATACATGGGAGATTGGGCCTAGGAAAAGTGGGAGATTGTTGGTAGTGGTGCCCTAGGCACGTTTAATAAACGTTGCAATTGTTATCATTTATTTCATATCAATAAAGAGATATTTTGATTATTATTGTTGTTGATGTTTACTTATAATAATCTCCGTCCCTAGTACTTGTTAAGCGCTAGTATAAAGGCTAAATGATCATGGGATGATCATGTTAGATTTATGGGTACTTGTTTAGAACAAGGTACTGGACATGACCCGCTGTATGAGATTTATGTCATGGTCTATGTCGTACATATATCTCATATTAGTTATGTCATTTGAATCCTTAGACATGAAGTTATTACAGTCTTCCACTTGATGAACATTATGTTTGACATATTCAAACGCTACCTTTAACCGGGTAGTTATAAAGGGTATGATTGGCATAATCGGATTCATGTAGGGAAGAGTAATAAGCTAAATGGATTTGTCCCTCTTCGGAGAGATGTCAAGCTTAGGCCTCTCGTAGGAATGATGTTGATGAAAATGTTCGGCCGGACTCAAATGAATTGATTAGATCAATGTCATTTGGATTATCAACATATTCGGAATCGAGAAAGTATTGAACAAAACCAAGTTGACTTGTTGACCATGACTTGTGTTCAATGACATCGTGGACAAAGGGATTGTGACATGTTCTAAAGGAATGCGAACTTGTATCTAGTTATACTATTTGGGTAGGTATGACAGTTTTCTAGAGCCTAATCATATCTTATGGTTTCATGTTTGAATCCATTGCCAACTTAGTATCATCCTAGAGGGTCACACACAATAGAACGAATCTTAAATAAGGACTATATTGGAATTTGGAAATTGGGGAAATCTGGGGAAAGTGTGCGACCGCACAAAAGGGCTTGGGCGGCCGCACAGTTTAGCTCAGAAAGTACCAGAAACCTTCCAGATAGATGTGCGACCACACAAGGGTTTTGGGCGGCCGTACACCATGTTGGGACAGGTTTCCTAATTTGATTTGGAAAAGAATTTTGGACGGGTTTAGACACAAGTTTCCTATTTGGAATAGGTCTAACTTGTATATAAACAGCCAAATTCGGCCAGAATCATAGCATACCTTTTGTGCAAGTCTCCAAAGAGTTTGAGAGAGTATTATTTTGTTCTAAGACATCTTAGATTGAAGAACAAAATAATACACAAACAAAATTCCATATAGTTCATATTGATTGTGAAAACGTGTTTCATAATTTGGTCTAGCAACCAAGATCAAGTGTTCTTGATATTCGTTCGTGGTGTGGATACCGCTAGAGGGTGAAGCTTATCATCTTCAAAGTTCGTGTTCTTGCTTTTGTGATCAAAGCTTCAAGTTCTCCACCAAGATCAAAGACCAAATTCAAAGTCATCAAGGGTTAGTTTTTCTAGTATTCATATTGTTATATTTGATTTAATCATATGAATGGATCTATGGGCTTTGGGTTTCATAAAATTTTAAATGCTAATTTCCGCTGCGCATGTGACTACGAAACCCAACACGGCTCCACTCTTTCCTTTGGTTATTTATCCATCTGTGTATAAGATCCAACAATCATTTGGTAGTTCCTCCGGTGGTTCCCTATCCATGGGAGTCTTCCTCTTCCTATTGGTCGACGTATATTCGCTTGAGAACACGGTCTCGACTAGGAAGTCAACCAAAGGTTGTGCCATCAAGGTCTTTCTCAGCTTGTAGGTTATGTCGAACTCGGTCAATTCAATAGACCAGTTCAATAGTCTTCCTGAGCTGTCCATCTTGTGTAGTATCTTCCTGAGTGGAGAGTCGGTGTAAACCGTGATGGGATGAGCAGAGAAGTACGCACGCAGTTTTCTGGTGGCAATGATCAAGGCGTATGCTATCTTTTCGACGTTATAGTATCTGCTCTCGGTGTCTGACAACGGTTTGCTTACATAGTATACCGGCTTCTGAATCCCACTATCCTCTCGTACTAATACGGCCGCCACTACTCTGTCTGTTGTCGCAAGGAATACATAGAGTGTCTCTCCCATAATCGGACTGCTAAGTAGGGGGGGTGAGCCCATGTATTCTTTTATTTGCTGGAATGATGCTGAGCATTCTGGGGTCCAGTCGAATTCCTTAGTTCTTTTCAGAGCCTTGAAGAATGGTAACGACTTTTCTGCTGACTTGGCGATAAATCTTCCCAGGGCGGCCACCCTTCCATTCAACCGTTGAACTTATTTTACACATGTCGGCTCTTTCATGTCGACCAGGGTCTGGATCTTCTCCGGATTTGCCTCGATGCCTCGTTGGGAGACCATGAAACCGAGGAACTTGCCCGCCGTGACTCCAAAAATACATTTACTTGGGTTGAGATTCATGTCGTTCTCTTTCAGGTTTCTTATAGTCTCCGTCAGGTCCAGGACGTGGCTTCCTGACTTGGTTTTTATTACCATGTCGTCAATATAGGCTTCCATGTTCCTACCGATCTGGGATTTGAACACCTTATTCACCATCCTCTGATAAGTTGCGCCGGCGTTCTTGAGGCCAAAAGGCATCATCACATAACAATAGATCCCTCCTGCTGCTTGGAAGGCGGTCTTTTAGATGTCGTCTTCGGCTATCTTGACTTGGTGGTAACCATAATAAGCGTCTAGGAAGCTCAAGGTTTGGTGTCCAGCAATGGAGTCGACCAACTTGTCTATCCTGGGTCGCCACTGTAGATACCCCGGGGGAAACCACGACTTGGCTAGAGTGCGTGAATTATCCTAGGATGTCAAATTGTGTTTTAGAGTCGCCACCCACGTTTTTGAGGAACGTAAGAAAACCTAATGTTTATGAGCCTAGATTTACGAAAACAGAGATTCTTTGGGATGAGGGGTTCGGGGGTTAGGTTACGAAATGGGAAGTACTTAGACACCCATTTCACCCGAGCAACGTCGGTCTTGTTTGTTCATAATTCACTTTAAAGATAGATGTGTTCTTCCTATTTGAATGATGATAAAAAGGGGTTTTAAAGTTTAAAATGTAGGGAGATGACTCCTAGGCAAATTCAATGTAATGAAAGGGCCATTGGTGTCATGTCCCAAATGGTTTTGGGGTGATTGCACATTTGATTGAAGAGGAAGAAGAATTAGAAGAAGGACAAGAAGAAGAATAAAATTTAAGACATTTACCTATAGTATCATTCAAAGAGAACTTCTTGAAGAAGAGGTTGAATACTTGGAGAGAACACTTTTAAGGTCCAAAGTCTTATGTTGAAAAGGTCTAAAAAGAGCTCAAAAAGAAGTCCCCTCCAATGATGGATTGGAGGGGTTTTTATAGTTGAAAGAGGGGAGTTTTTGGAGCCAAACGGAGTCTTCAAGAAATCTTTCCCGGGCAAAATCATGTATAATGAGCAAGGGAGAGATTCTTGGGCAGAATCTGTAACTGACGCACCCCAGAAGCGCGCGCATCCCACCTAGGCAGCGAAAGGCGCGCGCGTCTGGCCTCAAGGGGCGGAGGCGCGCGACTCTGGAAGGCAAAATCTGACAGAATGGACTAGAAAGTTAGAACTATTATTCAGTTTAGTTCCGGGACTTAACGGAGTCCGTCTGGAACTTAACCGAAGTAACAGAAACTAACAGAAAACATTTAAAAGAGGGAGAAACACAAAATCAAGTGTGCAATCGGGGTGAGCAGTCCAAGGCGGGGTGTCTACAGGGGGTAGCTATCCTTTAGGCATGCTTTGTTGAGATCTGTGAAGTCGACACACATTCTCCACTTGCCGTTATGTTTCATCACCATTACGACATTAGCCAGCCACTCGGGATATGTCGCTTCTCGGATGATCCCGGCCTTCATCAATTTATCCCCCTCGATCTCGATTGCCTTTTCTTTATCTATAGAGAAGACCCTTCATCCCTGATTGACTGGTTTGAAAAAACTGTCCACCTCTAGTTTGTGGAGAGCGATGGCTTCTTTAACTCCAACCATGTCTTCAACTCTCCATGCGAACACGTCTAGGTTGTTTTTTAGCAGGTTGATAAGCTCCTCTATCTCTTTCGGGGGAAGTTGTTTCCCAATTCGTACCTTCTGTTCTGGGTAGTCAGGGTTGATAACGACCTCATCTAACTGGTCAACTGGTCTTAGCTCGGGACCATCCCTGAATTCCAAGGTTTCCACAATGATTTGCTTTATTTTTTCCTTGTCTTTGCCTTCTAGGCTAAAATTCTCCATATCTAGGAGTCTGTCAATCTCGGCATCCATGTGGGCGGGTATTGTGGCCCTCGAGCTTGGGACGAGGGCGAGGTTTGAGCCGCTCGGCTCGTCTGAAGCTGTGTTCATGGAGATACAGCCATATCCTTCCAACCCGTAGGTCACCTCGGTCTCCGTCATGATATTATCGTCATCTAGTACCACCCATTCTTCAGGTATGTCTAATGTTATCACGCCGATGTTAGGGGCTAATGTAGTGACCGTGGTCGACTTCGATATAGTAATATTCCTTTCTGGAGTGTCAATCTCCATCTTGGTTTTTGCCTTTCTTGACCTCATCATGTGCTCTAAAAAGTGTTTGGGTTTGCCGAGGACACAGCCTATGCCTTCTGGGGTTGGGAATTTCACCCTTTGGTGAGGGAGGGAAGCAACCATTCCCAGTTTTCCCTGACTAGGAGAGCCGAGGATGGCATGGTAGTTACTTGCCAAATCCATAACGATGAAAGTGATCGTTGCCGATGTTTTGTAGGGGTACTCACCAACTTCTAGTACCAAGTCCACGTTCCCTTACCCTCGGCTTTGTGATTTGTAAATCCTTCTAGTCTCCCATTGTACGGGGTCAGCTTGGTGTCTGGCAACTCCATCTCTTTGAAGGTTCTGTAATAGAGCACGTCTTTAGCAGCCCCAGAATCTATTAAGAGCCTTTCCGACTCGCAGTTGTCGATTCGGCCTGTGATGACCAACGGCTATTCTCTCATGGCCCTGTTTCCGGCCAGCTCGTTAGGGGAGAAACTAATCACCTCCTCCCCTTTGTGAATCCAAGGGGGGATATGGTAAACCTTCCTTAGCTCATAGATCTGCTTTTTTAGCTTGGTGTTGGAAGGAATTTCCTCCCTGATTACACCGATCAGCTTTGCCCGAGGTGGTCTATCTTCGCGGTCCTCCACCGCCTCTCCCTCTCTCGGACGTTTGTTGTCTTTCTTTGCTAAGAATTCATTTATTTTCCCCTGATTGGCCCACCTCTGTAGTATTTTCTTTAGGGCAAAGAAGTTATCCGTCTCGTGCCCGTTATCTCGGTGGTAGGCACAGTACTTGCTGGTGTCCCGTGGGAACTTTGGGTTATCTTTAAGGGGTTTTGGATTTGGGAGATTCACCAGGTTCATGATCTCGGAAATCGGTTTTGTAAGGGGGGTAAAGACCTCGGTCGGTCTCGTTCTATTCTTCCCTCGGTTTCCACTTCCATTGGTACCCTGGACCGAGTTAGAAGTGGGTGGTCTGATTTCCCTTCCTTGATCTCAATCTCTGTAACCGGACATCAGTTTCTTTTTTTCTTCAGCAGTGGCTGTCGCATAGGCCATTTGGTATAGCTCGGACTTTGTAAGAAGTTCTCTCACCGACAATTTATAGGTGAGCTCGTCTGATCTCTGTCCATTATAGAAGCACATTATGATTTCCCTGTCGGTGAGTCTCTCTTCTATTGAGTCAGCTAAATCTCTGAACCTATTGTAGAAGTCCATAGTTGATTCGCTTTTTCCCTGAACTATGTTTGCCAGATCTGACAATCTTTTCTTTCTAGCCCCGGCAGTGGCGAAATACTCTAGGAAACTTGACTTCAATTTGGAGAAGGAGTTGATGCTTCTTCTTTCTAGGTCCATAAACCAAGACCTGGCTGCTCCAACTAACGTACTAGAAAAGGCCTTGCAAAGTACGTCGTCTTTGTTGGATACCAAGGCAATCATACCTTCGAAAGACTGGAGGTGGTCCATGGCATAGAACAGCCAGAATATTTGTCCAGGTGAGGAAGCTTCAACTTGGGATTGGGTGGAGAATACTTTATCCACTGAGCAAACGGACTCATTGCATCATAGTCGGTCTTCGGCTTTCTCTGCCCCTGGTTCATCTCTATATTGTCCATCCTCTCCTGCAAATCCAATATGATCTGCTCACTGAATCCGGAGCTGCGATAGGAGCTTCTCGGCCTGTCTCTTTCTCTATCTCGGCCACTTCCAACAACACGGCTTGTGTTTGGATCATCACGAGGTCGTCTCGGGGGAGTACGACGAGGTGGCTCCTGTCTGGGTGGGACATGATCTTGATTTTGCCATCGTCGCCTTTCTCCTAAAAATCTCACATCTGGAGATTCTGCCTCCTCTTCTCTCCTACTGTTTATTTGATCCCTCAGATATCTTTCATCGGGATTAATTGGGCCAA
Source organism: Campanula takesimana (assembly GCA_026119855.1). Lineage (NCBI taxonomy): Eukaryota > Viridiplantae > Streptophyta > Magnoliopsida > Asterales > Campanulaceae > Campanula > Campanula takesimana. The sequence continues at coordinate 307,744 of JAOWBW010000484.1, forward strand.
GTCGACCTTCTAGTCGGCTTGGTAGAGCAGCTCGATTCCCTAGGGGCGCGTCACGTGGTTCCGGATGACGTCTGTCCTCAGTGCGTGTGTTCCCCCTACGGCCACTTCTTTCTCCGCCTCCCAAAGCTCCTCTTGTGCCAGAGGGCTGGGCGAAGGGTGCCAAGGACTGATCAGGGTCAAATTCTAGAAGAGCCCTCTGAGCATCAGCTAGTTGCTGAAGGGTTGAGAGATTTTGATGTAATAATTCCCTTCGGTCAATTGGTGCCGGCCTAGAAGGGCCAGCCTCGGTAAGCTGAGGGCGTGAAGTCGTCCACCTCCGCCGTCCATACTGTTGAGTAATTTCAGGCGCCGGCCCTCTGGAACGGGTGTGCATCCCGCCCCGCTGAGGCGGAGGAGGGAGGCCTTGATTCAGAGCATTGTTATTTGCCACGTTAGGTGGTGGCGGGTTGAGATTGGCGTCTGGTGTAACGCTAGCTTCCCGACCGTCAACGCGAGTTCCAGACATGGGGAAATTTGTGGTTTTCCGAACAAAGATTCTCCAACGACGTTTCCCGGCATCGGAACCAAACTGATGCTGCCAAAGACTTGTCAGATCAGCCCTTCGTCTAGCGGTTCGGATAAATCCAGCAATGAGAACTTCCCCGTTCGGATCTGCGCACAATGAACAAACGTAAACTACGCCGGGGCTTCACCGGCGAAGGCCCTCCGACGTGAGAGTAAGAATACGGGCAGTATGAATATAGAAAATCAATTGACTAGTAGAGAGTCAAAGAGTTCATTACCCGTCTCTTGTTGTGAGGACCTGTTTATATAGGCGTGGGTGAATGAGTCCTGACTTGTTAGGAAAGCCAGGGAGCCCGTATTGTTATGGGACTCGTATTCCTTAGGGACGAACTCCAGATAAGGATGAGTGGTATCCCAGTTATCTTGTAGAAGAGATATCCTTGTTTAGATAAGGATCTTCATAGTTAGAGTTGTAATCAAACTCTGTATGCAGTCTCCCTGCGATAATGGGAGGTTTATGATACATCTCGGCCTGTCATCTAACTCGGCTCATCATAGAGGCCGACTAGGGATTAGGCCTAGGTAGGGACTGCCTGCTCGGCTTGGTTGATGTCGGCCCATAAGCAGGGCCTCTGGTGAATGGGCCTCTCGGTATAGGCCTTTTAGGTGTATGGGCCCAGAGCGTATGGGTTCCATTTGGTCCATGTCTGTTTATGTCGTTCACGTCCCTTTACATCTTGTTAAATATTATCCACTCAAAAATCTAAATGAATAAATCATTAATAGAGCGTGATGACCAAAAGCAAGAATATAATGTCGATTTTTGAAATCTTTTAGAACTTAATCCTTTGTTAAGGATGATTCATATTTATTAGCCTTGAATTTTTCCACTATCATCTTCCGCTCCCATTTGTGATTCAAGGTACTGTTGGGGTATCAACCCAACTCCCACATCAGCAATTGAATGAAGAATTGCCTAGTATATAAAGGTGTCCACACACTCCATTAGTATGAGGCCTTTTGGGAGATGACCCAAAAACAAATCCGTGCTGGCTGGGCCCAAAGCGGACAATATCATACTAATCTGAAGTGGTGGGGGTGGTCGTGGTCCCAACAACTGGTAACTGGTATCAGAGCTTGGTTAAAGTGAGAAGTCGCATCATCGGAACAGATCCAAAATTGAAGAAACAACAAGAGAGCAGTTTTGGAATATGCTTTAAGCCGAACCACGAAAAAAAAAATGCCAAGAGGGGCTCCCCTTAGGGGAGAATGTGAGGAAGAGGGGATTAGTGGGTGTGCCTCCCCTATAAAAATAGGAAATATAATTCTCCACATGATTTTGACAATCCTATTAGAATTTGAGACGAAAAATCCCAACAAGCACATGTCAATCTTATGTGTATTTTTGAAGTAAAATAAATATCTGTTGCTTTTAGTGGTTCATTCCAAGCATAAATATTTTTTCACATTGCACTCAAAAAGTAAATTCTTTTTATATCCATTCTTATGATCCAAACGTTCATTTTTGATATATTATACTTTTGTTGGTAAGTTTTATTTATGTTATATTAATTTCTAATTTTCTATCTATTCTCTAATGTCTTCCTAAGATCTATTTCTTAAATTCTTGGGTTATAAAAGATAAGAATCAAGGTATGGAAAGTAATTTACTATGGTAAAAGTTTATAACACTTCTTTGATGGGACTACCTAATATTTCTTTTCTTCTTTTCGTGTTAATTACTCATCCATTTTCTATGATTTATTCTTAACTTGCTTAGGGACAAGCAAGAGCTTAGAGTGAGACACTTGATAAATGACTATTTTCTAATCGTTTATAGTTTAATAGTTGTTTATTTTTGTTTTGGTAGTAAAAACAATTATGTATGATCTTCATTGAAATAAAAATCAAGGAGGGACGAATGGAATAAAAACTAAAGAATTGAAAGATTGGATAAGGATGTAACGAGGAAAGCCTCTGAGACAATGATCTCGCCGGCCCAAAACCTCGGGAGGTGATTAAGAGCACCTTCCTTCCCAAATGCTTATATTGATCTTTTTACTTTTTTCGAGCTATGGAGGTTTACAGAGAGTGAGTGCGTTTGTGTTGGTGTACCTCCAAGACCCTATTTATACACAAATGGAAAAGTAAGAAACCTAATCTAAATAGTATAACTAACTCTCCTAAAAAATCGCATTCTATCTTCAAGAGGAGGAGACGTGGTCAATCAGCCCGTTGGGAGTTGATTCATAACTTATCCACATGTGCTTATTTGGTTTTTAACACCTGCAAAAATGATTAGTAAAATAGAATATAATTAATAATGGGAAATATACCTGCTGTTCAAGACGTTGCAATCTTTTGAAGGGGAATCAAGATGGATACAACTTAAAATTTCACCCACAACAATTGCCCCCAAACTTGTCTTAGCAGTGTAACACAGAAAAGATAAGTTTCTGGAAAGACGTGATTTGATGGGACGGTTAATTAACCGGCATTTTGACGCAATACATCATCTTAATTGTTCTTTGGGAGAAGAGGAGTCTAGACTCCTAGGATCATAAAACTCCCTTCCTACTCATAATCTTCAGACGGTGGAATTGAGGTATTCTTCTCTTCCTTTCCTTCTTTTTTCTCAATTTTCCTTTTCTGCAAAAATTCTTTAACGAAGAGGATGTCGAAATCTTCAAAATCTGGTACTCTCAAAGCTGTTTCTTCTAATGACCAAAATGTCTTTGTCTCAGAGGGTTTACTTGCTAAACTTGATGACGATATTTGTTTTTTCAATAATGCTCTGATTTGCTCTTTGAAAAATCGAAAATGCTTTCCGAACCAAACTGTTTTTCATCCCTTTGATGTGTCTTTAAGGGCCGATTCTATTTCTAAGTCTTGGATCTGCTTCTATGAGTACCCCTTTGCTCTAGGGTTTAGCTTTCCCTTTCCCCCTTTGGTGTCTGAGTTCTTTGAAAAAACTCAATTGGCGTATGTTCAAATGATGCCCATGACTTGGAGAGTTTTTGATGTTGTGTTGAGAGTGAACCGAGAGCGTGGATTAGATATAGGTTTGAGTGAGATGGCCATTTGCTATGACCTACAATCTTTTGGGTCAAAAAGGTTTGTTTTTAAGAAAAGACCAAAAAAGGGCTTGATGGTCCCCAAAGCCTCTGTAAATGATAGAGGGTGGAGAGGAAAATTTTTCTTTATTGAGAGGGCTTCATTGGAAGGTGGTGAGAATTTGGTTAAAGAGTGGAACAGGGGAGGTATGATTCTTGAAATATCTTTTTGCTCAAGTCTGCTACATCTTTTAAGTTTTACATTTTTCTCCTTCCTTTGCAGAGATTAAATGGGAAGAATTGTTCCCTCCAAAGGCTGATTCAGAATCTAAGATTGCCTTGTTTCTTCGTCTTTCTGAGGAGGAGAGGAGTTTCAAGACCAGACACGTCATTGATCCATCTGAAGGGGATAACATGTCTACAGGTATGACTTTGAAATCTTGATTGAATTCCCTTCTTGTATAAACTCATGAATTTCTTTCTTGTTTTGCAGTTTCAAAGCCAACTATGGAAATTTCCTTTGATGATATGGATAGCCTACTTGGAGATCTCTCAACCAATCCAGTGGATAAGCCCCCCATCGTTCCAAAAATGGAGATTCAAGATGTTGCTACTGTCAATTCAAGACTAAAGAAGAGAAAAGCAGTTGATGAAGTGAGGGAGATTGTAGAAATTGAGGCTTTTGGGAATCTTTCCGTAGATGGAATTAAGAAGAAATTTTTGGCTCTAGCTTCAAGTGTAAGTGTAACGACCCGAAAACCGACCTCTATTTTCTAGATAATAAAGATTTAATTATTTATTTATTTCTTATTTAATTGTTTAAACTATTATTTAATTAATAATTTATGTGTGCATTTTATGTGTTATAATAATTTATGCCTAGCATTTAATTGGTTAATTGTGCTAGTGTAGAGAGTTGGGTCTTAATTGTTGGTGGGGAGTTATTAGTATTGGGTAGAGTAGGGGAGGGGCCCTAAGTGTAACATTTCAAATTATTATTCAACTACTCCCTCTCTTCTCCCTCATCCTCACTCCATTCCCAGCATACTCGCTCTCTCCCCTTGGCTTTTGGGTAAGTTTTTCTTCTATCCCTTCTCTCTTCAATCTATCTATCTTCCCCTCATTATCTCTCATTTCTCATATTATGAAACATGTTTAGATCGTCGGTAGGATCGTAGGGAGCTAAGAATATTCGAATTCCGTCAACTTTGAGAAAATCCGAGTAAGTTGCTTTTCCCCTAATTTTATGCTAAAGTGTTCATTTCATGTTCATATAATGTTTTAGTTGATACATTTGATGTTTGATTGAGTTTGGGATTTATTTGGAATTTATTTTGATTTTTGGTTAAAAATGGTGATTGTTAAATATTGGTTTAAATCTGGGTTTGGGGTTGTTAAATGATGAAATTTAGGTCCCCTCTAAGCTCATAAGTTGTCCTAGTTCATTTGTTAGGTTCACTTTGAGAGTTGATTATGAGGATTTTGGTTTTGGTATGAAAATGGTGGAATTTTGGTGTTCTTGCCCGAATTGAAGAACCTAGAAGAAATCTGGGTTTTGGCTGAAATCCCTAGGGGGCGCGCGCACCCTTTAGGTACGAGCGCGCGCACCCTCCCTTGTTCAAACTTGGAAAACCTTCTGATACTATAGGGCGTGCGCACCCTTTTCATGCGAGCGCGTGCACCCTCCCCTGGCCCTTTTGCAAAAACCTTCTGATCCTGTAGGGCGCGCGCAACCTTTCTGCGCGGGCGTGCGCCCCCTCCGCTGTACAACTCCTGAGCTTCACCCTCTTGTACTCTTCGTAGACAATCTTCGATAGTTCATAACTCTCTCATCCGGACTCCGTTTTAGGTGTATAAGCTATCGTTTTAAAGCTCTCCTTGAGCTCTTCGAGATGAGTGAGTAGTTTTGGTTGAGTACTTGAGTTAACTGGATCCTTTGTGATCAAATGTGATAGGGGAATTGTGTTATCATTGTTGAGATTATTGGAACACTTTAATTGTGTGTTGTTGGTTCATTTCACTTTCTTGGTGACTTCTTGATAAGGTTCCCTACTTTGGAATCATTAGTTGTTTATTGTGCTAGTATTTTATTGCTTAGCCTTTATTTGGAAATCCAGCTGGTATTTGTGTGTTTCGGGCGATGCGAAAGATTATAGTGGCAATGAGCTGAGTCCATTATAATTCTTGACCATTGTTTTGCCCCATTATTACCCTCCTCTAGATTGGCCTTGGATGTGAGATGAGCTAGCTCCTTTGTGAGCATTCTAGCTGTTTGGTTTGGGTTATGAATTCGTGTCATATTCCCTAGCTATTATTGGTTATTGGTTCCGATACCGGGGGTTTTCTCTTCAGCTTTTATGCGATTATGAAGATGCTGATGGGGTTGATTCTTGAAGCTGCGCAGCGACCTTTATTTGGTTCTATCTGTTGAGAAACCTTGGCTCAGTATCCATGTGAATTGTTTATTTCCGCTGCTATTTGTTATCTGTTGTGTGCTATGTGCTATATGAGATTTTCTATTGTTAGAAGTCATTATTATTGCCTGTTGCATAATAGGATGTCATGTAGTTGCATTAGTAGCTTACTGAGATTTTATCTCACCCCGTTTCCTTTCAATGTTGTTTTCCTTAACCCCCCCCCAGGAGGAAAGGATTAGGATTTTCGGATCGAGGAGGACGTCTAGAGGTTTGAGATATTTGGGCAGGTTATTATTGATCGGTTTGCATTATATAAATGTGTAACCTTCTTGGGGATAGTTGTACCACCAATGACGACATTAAGATTTGTAATATTTTGTATTTTGGGTGTGAGCTTGTGGAGCTTACACTAGTTGTTTTATGATGTTGTTAAACTTGGATTTTCCAAACCTTGTGTTAAAATCTTTTGGGTATAAAATGGAATTTTTATCTTCTGCATTTTTGAGTTTCTGGTTGTAAGTCGACGTCCAGCTCGTGTACTCCGGGCCCGCGGGGTCGGGGTCGCGAAAGTTGGTATCAGAGCCAGGTTTAGCTCTATGTATAAGTGTAGGTGGACTAGAATGACCTAGGAGGGTAGATGGGTTCGGAGTGAGTAACGATGAGTATTTTATGCAGGTATTTGTTTGTAATGGCTAGAAGAAGGGCTGGTGAAGGCATCAGTGGGACTCAGAATCTTAATGGTCTACGGGAAGAAAACCGTGCAGTGTTTCAGGGCAGGTTTGAAGCGGCCGTGAAAGCAATTCATGACCAAGGGCCGAGAGAGGAACATCTAGCACCTCCGCGATATGGGTTGGAGCAGTTCTTGAAGTTGAAACCAAGTGAGTACGACGGTGAGCCTGATGTGAAGAAGGCCGAGATATGGATAGAATCGATGAAGAAAATCTACGATGTCTTTGGTTTCACTGATGAGGATAGGGTTCTGTTTGCAGCTTATAAGCTCGTGGGGGCTGGGGAACATTGGTGGAAGGCACTGAAGACCAGTTGGGATGCGACTCTTGTACCATATCCTTGGGAGTGGTTCGTGAGGAAATTCAAGGATCATTTTATCTCTCTAGTGAATCAAAACCGGAAAGAGATCGAGTTCCTCAGCTTGGATTAAGACATGATGTCAGTAGCACAGTACTCAGCTAAGTTCACAGAATTAGCCAGGTGTTGTGACTACCTTGTGCGGACCGAGGAGCAGAAAGCGATGAGATTGATCAGGGGTTTGAAGACAGCTATTAGGACTCAACTTTTAGCCCAAAGGATTCAACCTTTTCAGGATGCGGTGGACCGTGCATATTTGATAGAGCAAGACATCGGGGGACACAAGAAGAAGACTGAGATGGTTAACCCGGGAAAACAAGGAGGGCAAAACAGGGCTCAACCACAGCAATATTCGGATAACAGAGGTAATTCTGGAGTGCAAACTCGATTCAGAAGGCAACTTCAAGGGCAACCAACAGTAGGAAATCAAGGTTATAATAAGGGGACACGAAATGGGAAGATATGTGGCTATTGTCAGAGGGAAGGACACTCAGAAGACAAGTGTTGGAAAAAGCATGGAAAATGTGTTAATTATGGTCGGTTTGGGCACTTTGCGAGAGATTGTCCTAGAAGTAGATATCAACCATCCGGGAGTGACGCTGGTATTGCACTGGGTCAGAAGAGAGATGCTTCGGGAAACCCTAAAGGTTCAGGGTAGGGTATTTGTGATCAACCAGCACTCGTCAGGTATTGAGAAATTTCAGGAGGTATTATATTGCGTCGAGAGAGCGAGCGCGTGCATTTTAGGATCATCGCATTCTCATGTTTATGTGCATTTAGTTGCATTTATTTCTCCTGAGTCTTTGACTTATGTGTTGTCGGTGTCTACTCCTACGGAGGAGTGTAGGATATCTGATGGAGTCTTATGTGCTCATGTTGTGCTTAAAGGTAGATATAACTTACCTGCTAAATTTGTCATATTGCTATTATAAGATTTTGATGTTGTTTTGGGAAGGGAAATGTCATGCTTTAGTCGATTGTTGTAGGAAAATGGTTACATCCTCTCTTCCCTTTTGCCTAAAATTGTTTTGAGACCATTCCTTTGTGTAAAGTTAAGCATATCTTTTCTTATTTGGAATCTGGCTACTTCGCTTCGATGGGTGACAATGGATGTCTATACTGAATTGTTGGATGTATTTATCATTTGTAAGATTTCTATTTTTCTTCTGAACAGTACCTAGTATTTGCGAAAAGCTTGGGTTAAATTTTGTTGTTATGGTACAAGGTTGTAGTACTGATAATTAGATCAATATCCATATTGTATCGATTGGGTTGTAAGAATTGAGGATTCAATTGAGGATTTCTTGGTAGGAGATTTTTGTTTACTTCTAGCACATCTACGTGATTGCATCGGAATTGGTTGTTATGAGGGAATACATGATTTGTATGAGTGATGAGTAGATTGTGGAAGTTATAATCATTAATGGTGGTAAGCGCGTTAAGTTCGAGAGGACTAAGCACATTTTGGGAGAGTACTAATTTCCTGATCTATATTTAAGGCATTTTGAATTTTGAGTTTTGGTTAAATGGTTGTTCTATGGTTCTAAATCCTTCTTGGTGGCGTTCCTCGATTCGGATTAAGAGTATGTGAAGAAAATTTGGGTATCAATACTTGGGCATATTAAAGAATACTATGATTTGGTATTGGGTCAGTTAGAATGTGGCTAGCCAATTGGTTTGTTATGATGGTAGTACTATTGAGCCTAAGTATCATTGAGATCATAAATGTATACATGAAAGACTAAGGTGGATTAGCCATTGAAGATTTAGGATTTGCTAAATTTCTTTGGAGTGTGTAAGCGGATCATCAATTTAAAGACAGAGTTAGAGGAAAGCCTTGGAGATAAAATGTGGATTGTTTTACGGATTACTGAGTATTTGTAATTGTTTTAGGCTTTCAAAGAGTTGGAGTAATGTGATGATGAAATTATAGCGTGGATTTAAGTAAACTTTTGTATAAAATTCTGAGCTTACGTTGTACCTCTAGTTTAAGGTTCCATCTAAGGTGAAAGCACTATAATGGAAATCCTTGGAGATACAGCCACTTTGCTGAATACTATGGGGATGAAAAATTTCTTAGCTTGTCATATTTTAAGAAGCTGATTAAGCTCGGGATGGTTTAATGTTTGGAATTTCTGGGAAGTAATACTGAGTAAATGGCTTACAAATGGAAGTATCTTGACAATGTAATTAAGGTTATGAATAAGGCAAACTTGTAGTATCTCGAGAATTATGTTTAGGAGAAATTGGGGTTCTTCGATTTTGAGGATAGATTTTAATTAGTAGTGGAGATAATGATTGAAGGAAGTTAAGTGCGAGAGGTTGTTATGTTGTAAACATTATTTAAGGTTACCATATGATGGTTTAGAATGGACAATTGAGAATTCGGGAAGTGGCAGAGCTATCGTATCCGTGGCTAATTGATCCTTCGGGCAAGTGTTTCTAAAATCCGGGTTAATAAATAGAGCTATCTATGACTAAGGATTGATTGCAATTTTAGTGATATCGCCTTCAATTATAGTTTGTTGTTATGGGACCAAGTTTAGAAATGATGATAATGGGTTACCAATGTTGGATAGTTATGTTCTTCGAAAGGATAAAAACGAGTTAGTGCAAGTGGGTTAAGAAATACCAAGACTACGATTGTATTATGTTTTATTACCTAAGGAAGATAAATTTAGTAGTGGAGTTGATTCCAAATACTATTGGGATAATGAAAAATAAAACTTATGGATGTTGGTGATTTAAGGGTTAATTGAATCATGGAGACTAAGTCTGAATTATCTAATAGGTTCTTGATTGGGATTTCGAGTGCTAGATGAGAATCGATATTTTGTAGCCTCGATATGACTATGTGTTATGATTTTGATAAGTGAATTCGCGGGCGAATTCTTTTTAAGGAGGGTAGATTGTAACGACCCGAAAACCCGCCTCTATTTCTAGATAATAAAGATTTAATTATTTATTTATTTCTTATTTAATTGTTTAAACTATTATTTAATTAATAATTTATGTGTGCATTTTATGTGTTATAATAATTTATGCGTAGCATTTAATTGGTTAATTGTGCTAGTGTAGAGAGTTGGGTCTTAATTGTTGGTGGGGAGTTATTAGTATTGGGTAGAGTAGGGGAGGGGCCCTAAGTGTAACATTTCAAATTATTATTCAACTACTCCCTCTCTTCTCCCTCATCCTCACTTCATTCCCAGAATACTCTCTCTCTCTCCTTGGCTTTTGGGTAAGTTTTTCTTCTCTCCCTTCTCTCTTCAATCTAGCTATCTTCCCCTAATTATCTCTCATTTCTTATATTATGAAACATGTTTAGATCGTCGGTAGGATCGTAGGGAGCTAAGAATATTCGAATTCCGTCAACTTTGAGAAAATCCGAGTAAGTTGCTTTTCCCCTAATTTTATGCTAAAGTGTTCATTTCATGTTGATATAATGCTTTAGTTGATACATATGATGTTTGATTGAGTTTGGGATTTATTTGGAATTTATTTTGATTTTTGGTTAAAAATGGTGATTGTTAAATGTTGGTTTAAATCTGGGTTTGGGGTTGTTAAATGATGATATTTAGGTCCCCCCTAAGCTCATAAGTTGTCCTAGTTCATTTGTTAGGTTCACTTTGAGAGTTGATTATGAGGATTTTGGTTTTGGTATGAAAATGGTGGAATTTTGGTGTTCTTGCCCGAATTGAAGAACCCAGAAGAAATCTGGGTTTTGGCTGAAATCCCTAGGGGGCGCGCGCACCCTTTAGGTGCGAGCGCGCGCACCCTCCCTTGTTCAAACTTGGAAAACCTTCTGATACTATAGGGTGTGCGCACCCTATTCATGCGGGCGTGCGAACCCTCCCCTGGACCTTTTGCAAAAACCTTCTGATCCTCCAGGGCGCGCGCACCCTTTCTGCGCGGGCGTGCGCCCCCTCCACTGTACAAGTCCTGAGCTTCACCCTCTTGTACTCTTCGTAGAAAATCATCGATAGTTCATAACTCTCTCATCCTGACTCCGTTTTAGGTGTATAAGCTATCGTTTTAAAGCTCTCCTTGAGTTCTTCGAGATGAGTGAGTAGTTTTGGTTGAGTACTTGAGTTAACTGGATCCTTTGTGATCAAATGTGATAGGGGAATTGTGTTATCATTGTTGAGATTATTGGAACACTTTAATTGTGTGTTGTTGGTTCATTTCACTTTCTTGGTGACTTCTTGATAAGGTTCCTTACTTTGGAATCATTAGTTGTTTATTGTGCTAGTATTTTATTACTTAGCCTTTATTCGGAAATTCAGCTGGTATTTGTGTGTTTCGGGCGATGCGAAAGATTATAGTGGCAATGAGCTGAGTCCATTATAATTCTTGACCATTGTTTTGCCCCATTATTACCCTCCTCCAGATTGGCCTTGGATGTGAGATGAGCTAGCTCCTTTGTGAGCATTCTAGCTGTTTGGTTTGGGTTATGACTTCGTGTCATATTCCCTTGCTATTATTGGTTATTGGTTCCGGTACCGGGGGTTTTCTCTTCAGCTTTTATGAGATTATGAAGATGCTGATGGGGTTGATTGTTGAAGCTGCGCAGCGACCTTTATTTGGTTCTATCTGTTGAGAAACCTTGGCTCAGTATCCATGTGAATTGTTTATTTCCGCTGCTATTTGTTATCTGTTGTGTGCTATGTGCTATATGATATTTTCTATTGTTCGAAGTCATTATTATTGCCTGTTGCATAATAGCATGTCATGTAGTTGCATTAGTAGCTTACTGAGATTTTATCTCACCCCGTTTCCTTTCAATGTTGTTTTCCTTAACCCCCCCCCCCAGGAGGAAAAGACTAGGATTTGCGGATCGAGGAGGACGTCGAGAGGTTTGAGATATTTGGGCAGGTTATTATTGATCGGTTTGCATTATATAAATGTGTAACCTTCTTGGGGATAGTTGTACCACCAATGACGACATTAAGATTTGTAATATTTTGTATTTTGGGTGTGAGCTTGTGGAGCTTACACTAGTTGTTTTATGATGTTGTTAAACTTGGATTTTCCAAACCTTGTGTTAAAATATTTTGGGTATAAAATGGAATTTTTGTCTTCTGCATTTTTGAGTTTATGGTTGTAAGTCGACGTCCAGCTCGCGTACTCCGGGCCCGCAGGGTCGGGGTCGCGACAGTAAGTATCTGCATATCTTTGTTTTATAAACTTTTATCAGTATGTCTTAACCAATCTTTTGTACTCATGTAGGCTTTTGGGAGTGTAGAAACTCAAGTTGAAGCTTTGGGAGATGCCAACAAGAAGTTAAAGAATGAAATAACTCGTGCAAAAAGAGAAGCCAAAGAAGAGAAGGCAAGTTGGGAGAAATAAAGAAAAACTTTTGAGAAAAAGATTGCTGATCACACAGAGGAGATTGCATATTTGAAGCAAGGGATTGCATCTATCCAGGATGCTAATACCCTTGAGATAGAGGAGATAAAGACTGCCCTTACCAAGTCTGTAGCAAAAAGGATGGTGGAAATCAAGATCAGAATGATTCAAGAATTCTATGAAGGTAAACATGAGGCTTGGGACTTGGAAAAAGAGAGGACCATCCTGAAGAAGCTTAATGGTGAAGAAGTTGAAGTTGGTGAGGTTTCTTCTAGTGTTGCAGTCCCGGTGATTGAAGATGGTCAGGAAAAGGCAAATGCATAAGGGTAAGTTTTAACAATGTTTGGTTTTGAACAATGGTTGTTTTTGAACAATGAGTTTTGATGGGCTGCGTCCTGAAAAGTTGTAAGACAATTTTTTTGTTTTTCTGGACTTTTATGGTATTTTGGATGTAATGGCCCATAAGGTTCAAGGACAAGTAGTTTTTAGGTTTTCAGATGTTGGGTTGGTCCAACACGATGCAAGGTTAGGAAGATGGTTAGTAACAAACCTTTGACTGGATAGTGTAGTTTTCTTTTGTTTGGGAATTTTGCTTAGGTTTGGATAAGGTGAATCAATCTTGGTTCTCCTTTAGTAATGAAAGATGTTAGTACTTTCAGTAAATTATGTTGTGTCAATCTTGCGTATGGTGTAAAGACCTTTGCCGTAGTTCGTTTGATATGCATATACCAAAATACTTTGTCTTTAGATGACACGAGTATGCCATAACCAATTAAAAATATCTTGTGTTCAATATTTAATTAAGTGGGAATGGGGGGTGCGTATATATAGACATACGTGCCCATTCCTCACCTTAACTATGATTGAAATCTTGCGCTCCAGGCGAAGGTGTTTCAACCTTAATATAAAACGAAAGAAAGTTAATTTCTTTTAACCTTTGAAGGGATTTAGCACCTTTGACCTTAAGATGAGATGGCCAATCTCAGGTTGTCGTTTTCTTAAGATTTCAAAAGATAGGTGTTACTTTCTTGCAAAACCAAAATATGTTAATCACCCAACATCTTTGAATGATATTTTTTTTTAAAAAAAAAAAAAATTATTCAAATTTAATTCATAGTTGAACTCAATACATAATCATCAGCAGAAGCGCCTAGGAGACAAATCCTAGGGAGAGAAAAACTTCTCTCTAACTTCTGGGGGGAGGGGGGATTGAACCCATGACCTCCAGGTTGGAAGCCATGAACTCTGGCCACCAGGCTAAAGCCTGATGGTTATCTTTGAATGATATTGTTTCTATTAATAAGAGTAAACTTTGCATACACAATTTTGAAGTAAATAATAAGGAAATTAGTTTAAGGTAAAAATCATACATGCGTCATTACCTTAAGATGTTAACAACTTAGTTAGATGTTGACATCTTTGTCATCAAGTGGTACGTATATCAGAGTGGTTGTCCTAAGTTTCCTTGTAAGACAGAAACATGTTAGGATTGGGTGTTAGCTTAGCTAACACCCCTCCGATGCTTAAGTCAGTAATAGTTTGATAAATATAAATCAAAAGGAAATAATTTAAATGACTTTGTATTAAAAGCGTACCTGTCTTCTTGAATTTGAATGATAACTCAAAACTTACATAAAGTATACTTTAAGATGGATAGCATTCCAAGATCTTGGGATCCTTACACCTTCCAATGTTGATAACCAATATGCCCCCTTTCCTGCGTCCGCATCTATTAAATAAGGTCCTTCCCATTTTGGTGCCAACTTGCCAGCATTGAGCTCCCTTGTGTTCTGATGGACCTTTCTTAGCACTAAGTCACTAACCTGGAACTTTCTTAATCTGACATTTTTGTTGTAAGATCTTGCAATCCTTTGCTGGTATGCTGCCATCCTGATTCTCGCCATATCCCTCAATTCATCAATGGTGTCAAGTTCTTGAGCCAAGATAATGCTATTTTGCTCAGGAGTTACCAATCCATATCTTGCTGTTGTTCAAATAGATTCCTAGATCATAGAATTACTTAATCCCAATCATGTTTGCACTTAGGATCCTCCAATTTTATTAGAACCTTTTTAGGTACCCTTAGGATTCTTTGTGACCAGCACAGGTGTATTACAACTCTTCAAAACAAGACAAACCAGCAGAGGAAGCAAATCAGCAGACCAGTAAACAAGTTTCCGATCAATTCTATTCTTAACATGCGACAAGTTGACGATCAACTTGCTACACAAGTTGCCGATCAACTTATTAAAGAAGTTGCCGATCAACTCCATTCTCAACATGCCGATATAATAGACAGTCTGCACAGTCAGTCAGGTGACATCATTTCATTAAAGTCAACCTTGCTGATTGTCTCTATACTGTTTTTATCATAAACTAGTTTACCTGCTCTGTAATGATTACTGCGCCGTCTGACACATAGCTACTTTTAGCTATACTCTGTCTCTACTTGCTTTTGCAGGTAACCGGTTGAGACAAAGGGGTCTTTACCCATCAGACTTTTAAGGCACGCGTATCTTCGCCATTAATGCCAAGGATACTGCATTAAATGCTCCTCACCTACCCAGCTGGAAATTCAAATATTATCCTTCTTCAACAAGCTAATACATTAACTCCTCCTATAAATAGAGGACTCAGTGCATTGAAGAAGGTTGGTGATTTTAATGCATTGAAGAGAGTTAGTTGTTTGCAGCATTCATTGAAGCTCAAACATTCCGTGTCCAGATAATCATTAGATCATTTAATAGGATATACACTTGTGCACAAACTCAACAACATTGTTAGTATTCCCGAACTAGATCATTTTAAGGAATACGTTGTTTGAGTATTTCACACACCCACCTGAGTGAGACAAGTTCTTTTGAACTTGCCGCTCAAATACACTTGGTCAGATATTTGTTTTACGATTCATTAACTATCTCTAGAATTTTGTCTTTGTATCCGGCAAAGCCGTGCTTGTAATAGACTAGGGATATTTAATATTGCTCTTAACCCAAATCCAAGTTCTGACCAAACTTGGTAGAGGATGTAGCAGTTTTTACACTGTGAACCTCTCCAAATACTTGTGTCCCTTGTTACTTACTGTCCTTGCCGGTTGGAACTCTATCACCGGCAAATCATTACTGTTCTTGCTGATCCATCATTATTTCCTTTGACCAATCTCTTGAAACTGCATTGAACTTTTGGAAACAACTTTGTGTAAAACTAAGCTCTGAAAATCTTTTATACACTGATTTTGTGTGAGTTAAAACTAAGTCATATTTTACCCGCTGCGCTTACTGATAATAGTTTGCAAACTGATAAGTGACTTTGCAATTTATAAGTGTTTCTTTGTAAAAGTTTTAAAAAGGCTATTCACCCCCCCCCTCTAGCTTATTTTCCTACCAATTGGGCCTAACAATTGGTATTAGAGCTTGGAATTTTGAAAGAAATTTCCAAGCTTTGCAGCTTGTATTGCCGATACCATGGCAGGAAAAATCATGCAGTCGTTCAACACCACTACCATTCCGTTGTTGAACGTCAATGAATTTGGTGTTTGGAAATCTCGTATGATAAAGTATATGAACTCAATCGATGACCGGTTAATGCAAGTAATAGAAGGTGGTCCAATCATTCATCTAAAGGTCTCAACCACCTACCGACCAATTCCTTCCACTCCTCTGACTGCTCATGCTGATCAAGACACTAAACAAGAAACGCATGTTCAAGTTGATGAAACCTTGATTGAAAAACCTAGAGAAGAATGGACTGATGAAGACAAACTTTCAGTTGCTCTAGATGGAAAGGCGTGCCACATTATCTCATGTGGATTGGCCGACAAGCAATATAAACTGATTGACTTGTGCTCCACGGCTCAACAATGCTGGAACAAACTCCTTGCATACTTTGAAGGAGATGAGCAGGTGAAAGACAACAGACTCTACGACTGCATTGCGGAGTTTGAATCTTTCAAGAAAATAGATGGTGAATCTCTAAGAAGTGCCTACGAAAGATTCTGCGAGGTAAGTAATTTATGTGCTTCATTAGGTAAAGTGTATACTATGAAAGATCTCAATATTCGTTTTCTAAGTTCTTTAGGAAATGAGTATCATACTAAGGTCACTGCTGTTAGAGAAGTTAGAGACTTAAACAAGACCTCTATTCAGAATCTTGTGTCTAGTCTGTTCTTGTATGAGAGAGAACTGCAAAAACTTAACGTTCTCGACAAAAATTTCAAAAACTTGTCTCTATCAGCTCAATCTCAGGTATCCTTTCCTTCAACCAAATTCCCTCCTATAGATCCCCATCAAACACCCTGCTGTTCAAGAAATACCAACTGGAAGAGCTCAACCATACTTCAAGGAAGTAAGCATCAAAGCAGGAAATCCAATAGGATACAAGGTTCATCAAGTGGGAACTTCACTCTATGGACAGTGTAACTCTTCTCACTTCAATGCTTCTAAAACAAAACCCTTTCCGATGACAAGAAAATTCTCATTCACCGAACATCCCAATATTGCCAAAAGCCTTTCGAAACCCATCTCTTTCCTACCTGACTTCTCACCTAAACCCATTTCCTCTACTCCCAAAGATTCAGCCGACCCTCTTCCAGAATTATCTAAGGCTGAGATGGTAGAGACAATGGATGAACTTTTTATTGATTATGAGAAGCTGACAATAGCTCGCTTATGTCTGAACTTTCAGTTCTCAAAGGACACGAGCTTGAGTATATTTCTTTAAAGAAAGAAAACCTGGATCTCAAATGCCAAGTAGCAGTATTCATAGCTCAGATCGAAGATCTTGTGAAAAGAAACAATCATCTCTCAAGGATTGTTGATTCTTACACAAAATCTAGAGTTGCTGTTGAAACAATCCTACAGACCCAAATGTCATATAAGGACCAATCTGGGTTAGGATTTGATTCCAGCAGCAGTAGCTCTACTGAAACTTGTGCGACCGAGAAAAGGGATGAGAAAGTTGAATGTAGTCCTGTTAACTCAGTGCATTAGGATGCTAAGCCAATATACAGTGCTGTGGCAATGAAGTATCCTAAGAACCAGAACAAAAGGAATGATAAGCACAAACAAAGAAATGTTAAGGTTGTTGATACTGAGTCTGCCGATAACGGTATTTGTCACGCCCCGGAAATCTTAAAAATCCATAAATATAAAATTTACATAATATACATCTCCAAAATGTAATATACCAAACCCGGCGCGTGAATGCAACTATAAACCAATACCATCAAACAACACCTCAACGAGATTATAACTCGGAGACTAGAAACAAATGCGGAAGCAAGAACAACCATTAACAAAAGTATCCAAAGTACAACCGTATATGCAACACGCTGAACGACTACGAACCCACAATAAAATACATAAAGGCTCCGAAGAGCAACTATCCCAATTACGATCAACCTGCTCAGAAGATTCCCGCTATAATGGACCTCACAACGCTACCACTTGCTTTCCTGGGGGGGGTTAAGGAAAAACAATTTGAAACAAGAAACGGGGTGAGATAAAATCTCAGTAAGTTACCAAATGCATCTACATGGCATAATATCATGCAAATCAACGATATAACTGAACAAGTAAATCACATAACAACAAATGAGAAATCTCCCTATCGCCAACTGTCCCATACCAGTTGGAAATAACGACTAACTCATCATGCAGCATATAAGACTGAAATAAACACGTAACAAAGGATACTTAGCCAAGGTTTCACCAAACCAATAGAACAATCGCTGCGCAGCTTCAACCGATCAACCAATCAACAATAGCAGTATAACAACTGAAGAGAACCCCGGTCAGAACTGACCAATCAATCAATCAACCCATCAAGCCATCTTCATAGTAGCATAAAAGCTGAAGAGAAACCCGGTACCGGAACCAATAACAATGTAACGTGCCACAAAGGGCGGGAGCCATGCCACAAAGTCATGCTCCAAAACGTCTCAACCAAGGCCGATCTGGAAGAGGTAAAATAAGGGCAAAACAATGGTCGACACCATAATGGACTTGGCCGGTGCCATCACAATATCTCACATCGCCCGACACAACCACAAATACAAGCTGGACTTTCAAATAAATGCTAAGTAATAAAATACTAGCACGATAAACAACTAAGGATTCCAAAGTAGGGAACCATACCAAATAATCACCATAAAGATGCAACGGTTACTCATGAAGAGTTTAACAACAACGATAACCATAATTTCTCATAAAGAGCACAACAACGATAAACGGAATTACTCATAAGGAGCTCAACAACAATGATTATTCGAATACGATAATTCCATAAAGAGGAACCATACCAGATACATTCCAAAGATGATACTAAAAACAAGGACCCATACCAAACACATCGAGTCACTCATAAAGAGTACTACCCAAACGGTCGCTCACAATTAGCACAATGACTATTACCAAAATGACCCTAAACATTTACTCATAAAGATATACTAGGGCTATGAACTCAACCATCTCATCACACCTGGAATTCCAAGGTAGGAAATCAGAATGAATACACCTTAAGGTTAATCAAACCGTAGGTACCCAATTGCCAATTCACGCTTTACCTCCGTTCGCAACGAACCAATTCTAAACATCCCAAATGAATCCAAAAGGTTACACTTATTAGAACATGATCACAACCGGGCTAAACCTACACATTGGTGTTCAATAACAACCCTCTAGGTACTATAGGACGTCGCCTAAAACCTAGACCAAGTCTTACTCAAAAATCAATTCGATTGGAACAATCACCAACACATCATAAGATGCCCAACATTCCCAAACAATACTTGATCAAATTACATAACACCATTGTTCACAAAGGAACCAATTTCAATTACTAAAGTGTTCCACGGTGCCCAACTAAATCAACTAGAATAGTACTACGGAACCTAGACCGAGACTACACCTTGATCTTAAACCTCAACAATAATACAACCATTCTGATCTGTAACCATGCGGACAATAGAACCATTGCGTAGTACTCGAAAAGGGCTTTCCAACGATAGTTTACACGTCTAAAACGGAGTCCGGACGAAGAAGTTATGACCTCTGGTAGATTGAACGTAAAACGGACAATTTTTATAAAGTGTTCGGCCGGACAAGATGAAAAATCCCTGTTTTAGCTCCAAATTTCACTCCTTTCGTTCTAAATCTTAGGAGTACCTATATATACTTCTATCCTAACATTTAAAGACAAGAAAACTCAATTCATGTGCCTCTAAAACCCAAATAACCCCAAAATTATTAAAGAACATAAAACTAAATTTTACAACACAAACTTAATCACAAAGGACCCAATTCTATCACTAGAGTGTACTACAATGATCACTAAGGTCGACTAGAAGGACACCCAAGACTTAGACCAAAACGCATTCTTCAATCACACAAATTAACAAAATGTAAATTTTCAGAGGACTGTGCGGCCGCCCAAAAGGGTATGTGCGGTCGCCCAAAAGGTCATTAAACAAGAGCAAAAGTTTTCAGAAAGATGCGCGGTCGCCCAGGTAATATTGTGCGGCCGCCCAATCTTCCGACTTGCCAGAAATCGGGAAGAACAACATGAGTTCTTCCATTTTCAAACCCAAAACACATTCAACCCAAATCCAACCTTCCAACTCACATACTAATGTACCAAAACAACTAATAAGTCTAAAAAGACTCATACAACAACATTTAACAACCAAAATCAAGAATTAAACCCAACATTCAAGATTTCACCATTTTTGATCAAAATCCAAAAATAAATTCTCAATAAATTCAAAACTCATCTAAACTTCAAATGTAACAACTCAAACATCATATAAACATGATATGAACATTTTAGAATAAAAATGGGGGAAAAGCAACTTACCCGGATTTTCTCAAAGTTGCCGGAACTCGAATATTTTTGGCTTCCCACGATCCCATCGACGATCCAAACAAGATTCACGTTTTAAGAAATGAGAAATAATGAGAGGAAGATGGCTAAAAAGAAGAGAGAAGGAGGAGAGAAATCTTACCTTTTCTACCCAACAATGGAGGAGAGAGAGAGAGAAATGAAAATGTGAGGTGAGGGAGGAGGGAGGAGGAAGGAGGATGATTATTAAAACAAAATGTTACACCTAGGCCCTTCTACTACTACCAAAAACAATTAAACCCATACTCCCTACCATTAACTAAGACTTACTAACTCTACACTAGCACAAATGATCGATTAAAATGCTAGGCATAAAATATTATGACACACAAAATGCACACATAATTATTTAAATAAATAAATAAGCAATAAATAAATAATTAAATATTTATTACTAAGAAAATAGAGGCGGGTTTTTGGGTCGTGACAATATTCTTGGTGAATACATCAGCAGAGCAAGTGCGGCCGATCTAACCTCCTCTGCTGCCGATGGACAAGTACCTAAAAAGGTAACTGCCAAAGGTAAACAGAATGGAAAGAAAGGCAACACTGGCACCTTTAAACCTACTAAGTTTGTGCCTGCTCAATTCCCTAGTTCTGCCGATGCACTGACTAAACAGAATGATGTTCTACCGACTCCACAGCCTATCAGTAAAGTGAGATGTTCTAATTGTTTTGATTATGGTCACAAGGCTCATGAATGCCTCTTGAAGCACCTATCTGGACCCACTGAGGTTATATCCTCTAGTGGTGGCCAGATGTGGTTGCCAAAGAGGAACTAACCCTCGGACCCAAGAATAAGAGGGACCATAAGCATACCGTTTTATTTCAGGAATGCTTCATGGCCTCAACTGGTGCAAGCAAGGATTTGTGGATTCTAGATAGTGGCTGTTCAAGGCACATGACAGGATTTGCACATCTACTTGCCGATATCTCAGAAGCATCAGGTCCCCCAGTGGTTTTTGGTGATAATGCCAAAGGAAAAATCATCGGTATTGGTACCATCAAGAGAGGTGCAGTCACTGTACAGAAGGCCTCTCTAGTGGATGGTCTGAAACACAACCTTCTATCAATATCACAATTCTGTGATAAAGGAATGCAATGTGTATTTACTACTTCCAGTTGCTATGTGAAAGACATTGCTTCCAATGAAACTCTTCTCACTGTCAAACGTAAAGGTAACATTTATGCAGTAGACTTAAGTGATATTACTGGTGTTGCTAATGTTTGTTTTGTAGCTAAGAACATCAGAGAGAACTCATGGCTATGGCACAAGAGACTCAGTCACTTGAACTTCAAGTATCTATCAAAGCTTGCCGGTTCAAATCTGGTAACCGGTCTGCCTCAAGTGTCTGCTGATCATGCAAAGAAATGCAAGGCATGTCAGCTTGGAAAACAACATAAGTCATCTTTCCGAAGCAAGCCCTGCATGTCAACTTCTAGGTGCCTCCAAATGCAACATATGGATCTATTTGGCCCCACAACTACAGCAAGTATTGGGGGAAGTAGATATACCTTGGTTGTAGTAGATGATTTCTCTAGATATACTTGGGTGTAAACTTTCAGTCATAAAGATGACACATATGCCGTTGCTACCAAGTTATTCAGACTACTACAAACCCAGAAGGAGAGCGATATCATCAGTATGAGATCAGACAACGGCACTGAATTCAAGAACAATGGTATTGCTCAGTACTGTGATGATCATGGCATAGACCACAACTTCTCAGCTGCCTATACACCACAACAAAATGGTGTCGTTGAGAGAAAGAACAGAACTCTCATTGAAGCTGGTAAGACCATGATTGCTGAAGCCAGGCTGCCGAAATACTTTTGGGCTGAAGCCATCAATACCGCCTGCTTCACTCAGAACAGATCTCTCATCAACAAATTCCATAACAGGACTCCTTATGAACTCTGGAGAGGCAGAATTCCTAACATTGGATTCTTCAAAATATTCGGCTGCAAATGTTACGTGCTTTACAACGGTAAAGAGCACAGAGGTAAATTCGATGAGAAAGCTGATGAAGGAATCTTTGTTGGATACGCTAAACACAGTAAGGCCTTTCGAGTTTTTAATAAGAAACTTTTGAAAATTGTTGAATCTGTTCATGTAACCTTTGATGAATTTGATTTGCTAGAGTCTGACAAGGCTCCAAATAGTACTAATGTGTCTAGTGCTCATGAGACAGGTGAATCCAGTAATACTAACCCTGCAGATCAAGTACCAGCTGCTGATCCAGTCATTTCAGTAGAAGAATCAGCAGATGCTCCGCACTTTCCTTCATCGGCAGAACCAGAACCTGCTGATGAATTTCATAATCCGTTTGCCGATGCAAACTCTGCTGATCATTCTGAAAACATATCAAGCCCTCAACCAATTTCTGTTATAAGGCCTTTCCCAACAAGTTCTCAATCTAATCCACCTCTCACCCAAAATTCTAATTCTCCTACTCCACATGCTGATCTTGACCCTCCTCTAGAATCTTTACAACAAGAATCAGTAAGACAAGATGTGCCGAGAGATATTAGACCAGTTCGTGATCATCCATTAGAAAATGTGATTGGTGATGTCTTTGGACCAAGATTGACAAGAAACCTTAGTAGAGCATTCGCCGAGAGTCTCTTCTCATCTGCTATGGTTTCCAATATAGAACCAAAGAAGACTGAAGAAGCTCTTGCTGATCCTGGCTGGGTAGAAGCTATGCAGGAGGAGCTAAATCAGTTTGAAAGATGCAAAGTATGGGAACTTGTGCCAAGATCAACTTCTCAGCAAGTTATTGGTACTAAGTGGGTTTACAGGAACAAATTGGATGAAGCTGGGAAATCATTAGAAACAAAGCAAGGCTAGTTGCTAAAGGCTACCGACAAGAAGAAGGGATTGACTACGATGAGACATTTGCTCCTGTTGCAAGATTGGAAGCTATAAGACTTTTCTTAGCCTATGCTGCCTTCAAAGAATTCAAGCTATATCAAATGGACGTGAAAAGTGCCTTCCTGAATGGAGAACTCCAAGAACTAGTTTATGTTGAACAACCACCAGGTTTTGAGGACTCCAAGAAGCCTGATCATGTCTACCGATTGAAGAAAGCTCTCTATGGCCTAAAGCAAGCTCCAAGAGCATGGTATGAAACCCTATCTAAGTTTTTACTTAGCGATGGCTTAGGCTTCACTCGAGGTAAAATCGATACTACTTTATTTGTTGCTAAGCATAAGGGTCATTCATTGTTTGTTCAAATATATGTCGATGATATTATTTTTGGTTCCACTAATGAATCACTTTGCAAGAGATTTGAGAAGCTAATGCAGAGCAAGTTCGAGATGAGCATGATGGGTGAACTAACATATTTCCTTGGACTTCAAGTCAAGCAATCCAATGAGGGAATATTCATCAGTCAAGCCAAATACGCAAAAGAATTAATCAAGAAGTTTGGCTTTGAAAATGCTCACTCTCAAAGCACACCTATGGGCACTAACATTCATTTAGATAAGGATGAGTCTGGTAAGAAAGTAGACATGATTGTCTACCGAGGTATGATCGGCTCACTCCTCTATCTTACTGCCAGTAGACCAGATATTATGTTTGCTGTTTGTGTTTGTGCCAGGTTTCAAGCTGACCCTAGGGAATCCCATCTGCAGGCTGTAAAACATATTATTAAATATCTTTGTGGCACTGCTAACCTTGGATTATGGTATGCTAGAGATTCATCCTTTAATCTAATAGGTTATTCAGATGCAGACTTTGCAGCTTGTAGGGTGACCAGAAAGAGTACAAGTGGGACTTGCCAATTTCTTGGTGATAGACTGGTGTCTTGGTCCTGTAAGAAACAAGCATCAATTTCCACTTCCACTACTGAAGCTGAGTACATTGCTGCCGGCAGTTGCTGTTCACAGATCCTTTGGATGAAGCAGCAGCTTGTTGACTATGAAGTTCCATCTCAAATTTGTCCCATTTATTGTGACAACCAATCAGCAATTTCAGTTTCAAACAACCCGGTCATGCACTCCAAAACCAAGCACATAGACATCAAGTATCACTTTCTGAAGGAACATGTTGAAAAGGAGAATGTAGTGCTGCTCAAAGTTAATACCGATTACCAAAGAGCAGACATACTGACAAAGCCCTTAGACCAGAAAAGATTTGAATTCCTAAGAGGTGAACTAGGTATGATTGATTTTTATGGTTAAAACTGTGCTAACTCTACCTATTGTGCTAGTCTTGCCGATCTCATCAGCAAGTATGAAAATCTTGCCGGCCAAATTATTCTGCCGATCTCATCAGCAAGTGTGAAAATCGTGCCGACCAAATTATATTGCCGACAAAATATTGCTGACAACATCATGCCGATCAACATATCTTGCCGACTAAATTATCTTGCCGATTAAAACTATCTTGCCGATATTTAAAAAGTATCAAATCAGCACGTTTCTGCAAAAAGATAAGATTCCTGACACATGACGTAAGCAATCAAATCAAAGGTACATCGGTCACACCATCTCCCTGACACGTGTGTGTACCTTTCTTACCATAAATCATGTCAAGATGTATTCCATTTAATGCGATACATCAGCAAGGTAACAGGTCATCATCATTTCTCTTTTAATTTTGACTAATTTACCCCTTCTCCCTCTTACTTTTAACTGATCATTTCTCACCGTTTTGTGTGCGCATTAAATTTTGCGTGCGCACGTTCACCGAGGTTATAGGTACAGTTACTTCTCATTATTCTTTCCTTCTCATATTCTCTCTCTCCCCCATAACATATATAACGCCTTTCAAAAATCCTTTAAGCTTTCTTCGCCATTTTTCTTCTCTACTCTATCTCTCTCACCCCTCTAACCAGTTTATTGAATCACCGTTTTATTTGCTTATATCTTCTTAATCTGGTAAGTGTTAATGTTTAAACCTTGCTCATTTCTAATCATTCTTGGTTTGATTTGTCTTTGTTTCTAACATTGTGAGTTGTTTGAGTAATCTTGCAGAAAATGTCCGGCGAAAAAGATATTTACGGAGGCTATGTTGACTCCGACTACTTCAACGATGAAGCCGACGGGGTTTTCTTGAAGAATCTTCTTATTGGGTCCCTGCTCGACTCATTCATCACTCCATCTGGAGTTGATTCAGTGTTCTTGGATCTCGTCAAAGAATTCTTCTCAAACTCCTCTGTTGTCCGCTCTCGTGCTGGCTCTTCAGTCATCATCTCCATCAACTCCTCTGTTTTGGGCGTGCAAGTCTCTCTTACTCCTCTCTTCTATTTCTGAAGTTTTTCCCTCTCTCGGGAATGAAGGGTTGAGTGCTTTAGTTGATGATAATGAATTGGATAGGGCATGGATTATCATGAGAGGAGCTGGTCCAAGACTCAGTGGCACCAGTCATCTAAAGATTCATTATCCTCGCCGATACTATGCTTTGGCTGAGATAGTTGATAGATGTCTTATTTGCCGATCTGGATCTCATAGCAATGTCACTGACGTTCAGTTTGAAGCTATGGCCGCCATTGTTCTGCAGATTGAGTTTAACTGGTGTGCCTACATATTCAGGATCATTGCCACTGCTGCTGATAAATGGTCTTCTGATAGGCTGAAGAACAAACCCAGTCCTGGGAAAGGTTGCCATTATCTGTTAATCAGCATGATCTTAAGGAGAAATATAAACATAGTAGCTGCAGATCGTTTTCCATCAAGCATTGCCTTCAGCAAGCTAAAGTCTTATAATGCTAAAGATTGGCAGAGAATAGCAAAGAATGCTTCTAGTGCTATTACTCCTGCTGATGCTCCTGCTGCTGCTGTCGCTCCAAAGAAGAAAAGAGCCAAGAAAATTCCTTTAGTTGCTTCCCAATCAGCAGTCTTTACTCCTGCTCCTTCAACCGATAGAATTCTTGCCGATTCTACTCCTGGTGCTCCAAAGAAAAGAAAATTGGTGAAGGTTGCTGACAAAGTGGTGTCAAGGAAGGCAAAGGTTGCCGACGAACCAGACTTGCCGATGAAGAAGTCTACTCAAGTTGCTGATAAGATGATCTTGCCGATGGAGAAGCAAGTTGCCGACGAAGTTCCTTCTGCTCCCATTCCGTCTGCTGATCCAAGAGCCAAGCTGATTAGATTTGTGCCTTCTCATCTTTCTGGTGCTTCTCTTACTGCCGATCCTATTGTCAAAGTTGAAGTTCCTTCTGAAGAATTCACTGATGACTTTGCTGATGGCAAAAGTATTAAAGATGTTATTGAAAAGCTGAAGTCTCAGACTTCAAGGAAATGTTCACCCATCAGGAATCCCACCTTCCACACCTTCTACAGGAATCCTTGGTCCTTCACCAACAAGGTCTTGAACAAGAAATGGGTCTTTCCGATTGATCATCTGCCTCCTTTCATTCGTCGTCTTCTTCAATTTCATGAAGAAATGAAGGATACCGTGCCATCTGGGAAAACTTCTGATTATGTTGATTACCGGAGTTTGAACATTCGCACTGATATGTGGAATGAGAAGTTCTTCCCTCTCTCTAAGTTCAAGCAGTTGAAAGAGGCTGAACTGAAGCTCAATTTTGGCCGCTATTTTGACTTTCTACCACTACACTAGAACCAAGTCTATCTCTTTCAAGATCGAATCAGACAAGACTTGATGGTTCAAGATGTGTGGATCATTTATGCCAGAACTTTCAATCAGCTCTCTCAATTCACAGAGTTTGATCCTTATCAGATTGGAAGACTTGAAAATTATGAAGATTTGCTGCCATACAATGATGATGAGGCTCCTGCTGTCAGCCCTCTCAATGCTCATTTTCATAGATCAGTAAAGAAGGTCACTATGGACTTGATTGAAAAGTCTAATGAATTTCTGTTGAAGCAAGATGCCGATCGCCGTGCTGCTGAAAACCTTGCCGATCAAGATGCTCATGTTCCTTCGCCCAGCAGCAGCAAGATCGAGACAGATGCCGATGTTCACTCTGCCGACGATGCAGATGCTGCTGATAAAGAGTTTGTTGCCGATGGACGTGATAATGCTGATGAAGATAGTGATTCTACTGATAGTGATGCTGATGATGATGGTGCTGATTTATTTGGAGATTTGGTTTGTGCTCACAAAATTGCTGCTGACTCTCCTTCCACTTCACTTACAACAGATAGTGACAAGATGCCAATCAGAACTGTCATGACTAAAGCTCCCTCTGCTGAAGTCTTTGCAGAGTCTGTATTGAAGGATGATAGTAGTGTTGAAGGAAGTCATGCTGATGAATCTTTTAAGGAGATAGTGGAATTTCAAGTTGAGACAACTACAGACACTCAACCTCTGTTGGATGTATCTACCGACCTACCTGCCCCAATTGAGACAACTATGGACACTCAACAGATGGATGTATCTGTTTCAGGAGGAGAGACTGATGAGAAAACTGCCGACACTCATCTTGCTGAGCAAACTACAGACACTCAGTTAGTGACAGTTACTCCTGAAATACAGATTGTCCCACCTATTGGTATTAAGGAGGTTGTGGAATTGGGAGGAGGTACTGAAGGAAGTACTCCTAATTTGGATGCTGACATTGCTGCTAGCCTGCAATTTGAAGAAATTCTTCTACAGCCTTTATTCAGCTTGCCGACGGTTGTTACACCCCTTCCTCTTCCTGCTCCAACTGATGTTCGTGCCGATGGAAATCATGTTGATGAGGCTGATCCTGCTGACTACATGGAGGTTGGAGAACAAGCTTTTGTTGATCCTTATGCTGTTGATACTTCTCCACCTCCCAGCTATGATTACTTTCAGAATGGGAAGGATATGATGTGCTCAAATTGGTACACTACCAATGTTTCTATCCCTTCCAACAGTTTTGGACAACCTTTCTTTAATGTTCATCCGAGGCTATCATTCAAATATACCCTCCAAAGGTGTCCACTTCCTTTTGGCAAAGATCACCCTCATGTCACCAAGCATCCATTCTCTTCTGGTGCTTCAACCAGTGACAGACCAATATTCCTTCCATGGATCAAAGATGACCATATTCGTACAAAGGGAAAGACTCCTCGGATTTCTAAACTGAAGCGAAAAATTGTCTATGAACCTAGATGTCTACTACCTGGCAAACTGAAGATAGGAGGTAAGATCGTTCTCCCTGGTCTATCTCCAAAAGAAGTTCACATCAATTCAAATGGTTGGATGAGGAGATGCTCTATGATCAATGATGAGCTTAAAGAAATTCTGGAGTATCGGCATCTCAACGCTCGTGGCCTTGTGCACTTAGTCAAATCAGCTGCACTTTCCATTACTCTGCCGATGTTCCATCCTCGTCAGTGTGCCGATCACATGGTTTACACATCTAGGCTGATGAATGCCAGATTGGTGATCATGATATTGGAAGGCATTGCTTGTTTGAAGTTTCAGCTTGCTTTGCTGCTCTCTATGGAAGACAACGGCATATTTCATCTTTCAGGGGATAGAGACATTATTGTCCATCCAAAGTTTCCTCTGAAGATTGTTTATTCAAGACCTGCCGATGATATTGTCTCCACATTCATTCCTGTTGATGTTCTTTCTACTACTGAGATTGTTGCCGCTCCTGCTGATGATGCCGATCTTGTTTCTGCTGATGATAGTTGTACTGATGACTTAGATCTTGCCGATGATGAAGATCCTGTGCTACAAAGAATTCTATCTTTGCCTCCACCTCCTGTTCCTGTTCCCTCTTCTCCTCTGCCGATTGTTATTTCCGATGATGATACGCAGATTGTTGCCGATGAGGTACAGATCGAGGATGCTGACCTGGAAAATGAGGAATTTGTCCCTTCTCTTGTTCTCTGAAATCCAAATTCTTTTGCTGCTCCGATCTATGTTGATAGACCCATTGTCTTCAACAGCCTCTATGATTTTCATTGCTTTGAAGAAGGAGATGATTTTAATCAGAATGCGCCTCCTACTCGTGGTGATTTGGTGGACTTCTCCCACTCCATTGCGGACCTGTTCAAACAATCCACAAAGGAGCTCTCCAAGCAGATTCATAAGTCCAATCAAGAGGAGGATGTGATCAGAATCAGGACATCTGTTTACAATGACATGAAAAATCTCCTGCAAGATAGAACTGAACGCGTTTTCAATCTGTCTGAGTTAAATGGCTCTCTTGTCACTCAACATAAAATTCTTCTTGCCGAGCACAATGACACCCGCAGCAAACTTGATGCCTCAAATGAGAAACTTGCTGATATTCAGAATGAACTTCTTGAAGCCAAATTGAAGATTGCTGCTCTTGAGGCAAACAACAAGATGTTATCTGATAGATTAGAGAGTGCTCAGAGAAGGCAGAGCAAGGCAAAAAGGAAAGCGGAAAAGAAAGAAGAAAGAGCAAAGAAGAAAGCAAGAAAGTCTGAATCTACAAAGGACTCGACTCCAGCAGATCCCAAGATGTCTGATCCAGCTGCTGCTGATTCTTGAGTCGACATAGCCAATGATGTAGATATCTTATGAAGACCTTCATAGACAAATCTCTTTGCTTAATAATATTTTGTTTGTGCTAATATGTTTTTCTTATATATATGTTATCTGCATTATTCTGTGCTAATCCTCCTTGCAGATTAACATTCTACCGATTCATTGAACCGGCTTCACCATTTATTTTGGTGAATCCACCTTTTACTTTAGACATTTAGTGTGACTTACCTTAGGAAATGATTTTACCTAGATATCCATAGAAAACTTTCCCTAAGTTAAGAGAAGTCCTTAGTATTAAGGGTGATTGGACTTAAGTAATTAGGAGGAGATTGTTGTTCAAATAGATTCCTAGATCATAGAATTACTTAATCCCAATCATGTTTGCACTTAGGATCCCCCAATTTTATTAGAACCTTTTTAGGTACCCTTAGGATTCTTTGTGACCAGCACAGGTGTATTACAACTCTTCAAAACAAGACAAACCAGCAGAGGAAGCAAATCAGCAGACCAGTAAACAAGTTGCCGATCAACTCTATTCTTAACATGCGACAAGTTGCTGATCAACTTGCTACACAAGTTGCCGATCAACTTATTAAAGAAGTTTCCGATCAACTCCATTCTCAACATGCGGATATAATAGACAGTCTGCACTGTCAGTCAGGTGACATCATTTCATTAAAGTCAACCTTGCTGATTGTCTTTATACTGTTTTTATCATAAAGTAGTTTACCTGCTCTGTAATGATTACTGCGTCGTCTGACACATAGATACTTTTAGCTATACTCTGTCTCTACTTGCTTTTATAGGTAACCGGTTGAGACAAAGGGGTCTTTACCCATCAGACTTTTAAGGCACGCGTATCTTCGCCATTAATGCCAAGGATACTGCATTAAATGCTCCTCACCTACCCAGCTGGAAATTCAAATATTATCCTTCTTCAACAAGCTAAGACATTAACTCCTCCTATAAATAGAGGACTCAGTGCATTGAAGAAGGTTGGTGATTTTAGTGCATTAAAGAGAGTTAGTTGTTTGCAGCATTCATTGAAGCTCAAACATTCCGTGTCCAGATAATCATTAGATCATTTAATAGGATATACACTTGTGCACAAACTCAACAACATTGTTAGTATTCCCGAACTAGATCATTTTAAGGAATACGTTGTTTGAGTCTTTCACACACCCACCTGAGTGAGACAAGTTCTTTTGAACTTGCCGCTCAAATACACTTGGTCAGATATTTGTTTTACGATTCATTAACTATCTCTAGAATTTATTCTTTGTATCCGGCAAAGCCGTACTTGTAATAGACTAGGGATATTTAATAGTGCTCTTAATCCAAATCCAAGTTCTGACCAAACTTGGTAGAGGACGTAGCAGTATTTACACTGTGAACCTCTCCAAATACTTGTGTCCCTTGTTACTTACTGTCCTTGCCGGTTGGAACTCTATTACCGGCAAATCATTACTGTTCTTGCTGATCCATCATTATTTCCTTTGACCAATCTCTTGAAACTGCATTGAACTTTTGGAAACAACTTTGTGTAAAACTAAGCTCTAAAAATCTTTTATACACTGATTTTGTGTGAGTTAAAACTAAGTCATATTTTACCCGCTGCACTTACTGATAATAGTTTGTAAACTGATAAGTGACTTTGCATTTATAAGTGTTTCTTTGTAAAAGTTTTAAAAAGGCTATTCACCCACCCCCCTCTAGCCTATTTTCCTACCAATTGGGCCTAACACTTGCCGAGGGGATGATGACTTCAGCAGGAATGACCGCTTCTGATCCGAAAACTAGAGAGTAAGGAGTCTGGCCCGTTGCATTCTTGGGCGTTGTTCTATCAGCCCATAAAACAAAAGGCAATTCTTCAACCCATCTTCCCTTCTTCTGATCCAACCTCTTTTTTAAGTTGGAAATAATGATCTTGTTGCTAGATTCAGCCTTTCCATTTGCTTAGGGATGCACTGGTGAAGATGTTACCATCTTAACTCCCCATCTTGTGAGAAAATCTTGAGTCTTCTTGCTAATAAATTGGGAACCGTTGTCACATATAATCTCTGAAGGGATACCGAACCTGCTGAAGATATTCTTCTTTATGAAAGATATAACTCCTTGTCACGAACTTGAATATAGGCCTCGGCTTCGATCCATTTGGAAATGTAATCTGTCATTGCTAGTAAAAACACCTTTCCTCCAGGAGCTTTAGGCAATTTGCCAACAATATCCATTCCCTAAGTCATGAAGGGCCAAGTGGATAGAATAGGATACATCATTTCTGCTGGTTGGTTCAAGATGTCACCATGTCTCTGGCAAGAATCACACTTCTTGGAGAATTCTGCTGCATCTTGACGTATAGTAGGCCAAAAGTATCCCATCCTAAGGGCTTTTGCGTATAAACTCCTGCCCCTAGAATGGTTCCCACACAAGCCTTCATGAAGCTCTTTTAATATTGACGTAGGTTGATCAGGTTCTAGACATCTTAAGTATGGTCATGCAAAAGATTTTCTGAACAAAACATTATCTATTAACAAATATCTTGCATTTCTTACCCTGAATGCTTTTGCATTCTTTTCCTGTGGTGGGATGGTGCCATCTTGAAGATATTTGACTATTGGTGTGATCCAAGATGGTTTAGCCTGTGCTTCTTGTATGTCATCATCTACATAGAATAATTCCAATCTTTCTATGGCTGGAACGTTGACATGAATAATGGGTATGTTGGTCTGAGTCAAACTTTTGAAGGCGGATCCAAGGTTGGCTAGAGCATCTTCTTGAGAGTTTTCTTCCCGTGGAATCTGTTCGATCTTGAAAACTTGAAATTTGCTGGCTAAGATCTTCACAACTCCCAAATATGATGTCATCTTGGCGTTCTTAGCTACATAAGATCCGTTAAAATGATTGACTAACAATAAAGAATCACAATATACCTGGATGACTTTGATATTAAGATCTAGTACCACAGTTAATCCCACGATGAGAGCTTCATATTCCGCCTCATTATTGGTAGCTTTGAAATCACAACTAATAGCCTGTGGTATAATGTCCCCTTGTGGCGATTTCAGTACAATTCCAAGACCTGTTCCTCTCATGTTTGATGCCCCATCAGTGTACAGTGTCCATCCTGCCAAGTTTTCACCATCTTGAAGCTGTTGAACTTCTATTTCCACTTCTGGTTTCATGTTTGGACTGAAGTCTGCCACAAAATCTGCAAGAGTTTGTGATTTTATTGCCGTCCTTGGTTCGTACTTGATATCATAAGTGCTGAGTTGGACTGACCACTTCGCCATCCTACCTGACATTTCTGGTTTTCTCATAACATTCTTGATAGGATAGTTAGTACGAATATATATAACATGGGTTTCAAAATAATGTCTTAATTTGATTGAAGCAGTAATCAAAGCTAAAATTAACTTTTCAAGATGGGAGTACCTTGTTTCCGCATCTAGAAGAGTTTTACTTACATAATAAATGGGATGCTGATTACCATCTTGCTCTCTGACTAAGACTGCACTAACTGCTGTTTCTGAAACGGCTAAGTATGCAAACAGTGGTTTGCCCTCTTCAGGTTTGGTCAATAATGGAGGTCTTGACAGGTATTGCTTAAGATCTTGGAAAGCTTTTTCATGTTGCTGTGTCCACTCAAATTTGTAATTCTTCTTCAAGATGTCATAGAATGGCTTGCATCTTTCTGAAGATTTGGAAATAAATCTGTTGAGTGCTGCCACCTTCCCGGTTAGCCTCTGAAAATCTTTAACGCTTCGAGGTGACGCCAAGTTGATGATGGCTCTGATTTTTTCCGGGCTAGCTTCTATGCCTCTCTGTGTCACCATATATCCCAGAAACTTTCCAGACTTCATACCAAAATTGCACTTTGTTGGATTCAGCTTCATGTTGAATGCGTCTAAGATGTCAAATGCTTGAGTAAGATCTCGAACATGGTCCTCGGATTTCTTTGACTTTACTACCATATCATCAATGTATACCTCCATGGTATGCCCTATTTGATCTTTGAACATCATGTTGACCATCTTCTGATATGTTGCACCTGCATTTCTTAGTCCAAATGGCATAGCAATATAACAATATATACCTGAGGGTGTAATGAAGGCGGTGTCTTCTTGGTCAGATGGTTCCATCTGGATCTGTTGAAATCCTGAAGATGCATCCATGAATGTCAAGATCTCGTGTCCCGAAGTTGCATCAACCAAGGTGTCTATATGTGGCAGCGGGAAGGGATATTTAGGACACGCTTTGTTCAGGTCCGTGAAGTCGACACAAACTCTCCACTTTCCACCTCTCTTTTATACAACAACGACGTTAGCTAACCACTTCAGATATTCTGCTTCCCTAATCATCTTTGCTTTCAATAGTTTGTCAACTTCGTCTTTGATGATTTGGTTTCTCTCTTGAGCAAACTTTCTCCTTTTCTGGTGCACCGGTTTGAAAGATGGGTCAATGTTGAGCTTATGAGTTATAACTTCCTCGCTAATCCCTGTGATGTCTTCATGCTTCCAAGCAAAGCTCTTGATTCTATCTTTAAGAGCTTCATCAATTCTTCTTTAAATTTAGCTGGTACATCTTGGCTAATCAGCACCTTCAAATCTGGATTAGAGGGGTCCAACAATACTTCTTTCACATCATGCTCCCTTGATTCTAAGACTTGACGTGCTTTCTTCTGTAATTACTATGCTTGCCTCAGACATGTCGACGTCTTCATGGATGTCATATAGCAATTCTTCGCCATCTGCTGATCACTGAAAATTGTAGCAACTCCCCAAGGTGTAGGCATCTTCACACACTGATGATAGGTTGATGGTACTGCCTTCATTGCATGGATCCAAGGTCTGCCCAATATCACATTATAGCTCGTTGCACAGTCAATCACACAAAACCGCTCCATAGAGTTAACACCTTCAATATACACTGGAAGCATAATTTCTCCCAGAGTATCTTTGCTTTCTCCGCTGAAGCCTACAAGAACTGACGTTCTTTTAACTATGTTCTCCATTGGGATGTTCATCTCTTTCAAGGCCTCAACTGTGAGAAGATTCACTGAACTGCCCCCATCCACTATAATTCGTCTCACCTTACAATTTGCAATCTGTAAGGCAATAACCAATGCATCGTGATGAGGATCTAGAACATTCTCCTGATCTTCTTCTTCGAAGGTGATGACATCTTGAGAGGTTGACTTCGCGATCTTCTTTTGATTTCTAGGTCTCTCATCCTTGGAATCCTTGGCATGTCGCTTAGGTGCAGAATAAGAAGTACCACAAATATCAAAACCACCACTAATCATATTAATTACCTTAGTTACTGGTGGAGGAGAAGGTGGTTTCTCAGGGACTGCTTCCTTGTTTTCTGCTTTGTTCTTCCTGTGACTGAGGATTTCTTTAAGATAGCCCTTGGAAAGCAAGTAGCTCAACTCTTTCCTCAAGGCGATACAATATTCAGTAAGATGTCTGATGGAGAAAATATCCCTCTAATTAAATTACCTAGCAAGTGTACTAGTTACCGGTGTAGTAGTATGCACAAGCAAGGCTCGAATCCACAGAGACTGAATTGGAAAACAAGAATGTTTAAAAACAGAAAAGTAAATAGTGGGGTTTTGGTTTTTTTTATTAATTTAACTACTAAAACAATAAATTAAATTAAACTAAGAAAATAAATAAAAGCAAGATTAACGAATAGATTCACGAATTGGATTCACAAATACTTTCACTCTATGCTATGCTCCTAATGAAAAGATCAATCTCTTTCTTGGGTTCGTTCACAAAAGTAAGAATTGGGACGGTGAGGCGGCCGAATTGCAATCTATTTCTCTCTAACTAATCACACTTCGCAAATCAAGTCCATGTAATTGTTTAAAGAGTTATTACGTTCTAAAGAACATATGAACCTACACCCACTTGATTTCTATCACGGCATCAAATAGATATATTAATCAAAATAGTGGTCAATGTATCAATGCCTGAGTCACTGTAACAATAGATACCCAGAAATTCTAAAGCCAATTTATATCTTAACATATAACTGAAACTAAAGAATTTAGAATGAAGAATATTTTGATAAACAAGAATAAGAAAGAATGGAAGAATTAAATCTATAGCATAGAGATCAAGTATTGTTACTACCAATTCATGAATCTAAGAAATTAGCTACTAATAAGAATAAAATCAAGAACAAGAAATAAATTAAAGAACATCAAAACCTGAATTAATTGATGAATCCTTGTTACAACCTTGAATTCTTGAATAAAAGTATGTACAAAGTATAAATAATAAATTAGGCTAGAGTGTTATATTTATACAAGGGCTAAAGAGGTGTAAAAATTAGGAAAACCCTAGTATTCCTTGCTGAAAAAGGATAAAATAAGTGTTGATGGCCGAATTCCCCAGGAGCCCTTGGTATTTTTGGGTTTCCAGAAAAGCTCTCCGAAAATTCCCCAAAGGTCCTCCAGAAATTCCAGAAAGGCCCCTGGAAAGCTCTTTTTGAGTACTATCCAATGGCATTGATTGATCAAAAGTCACATCTATTTATCATTATATTATGGTCCGTTCTTTATCCTTCCTTTTCGCACTTTAATGTACATGAATCCATGCATTCTTTTGCTCCTTCCCTATACTCATAAACAATCCAAAAACCATCAAAACACCCAAGGTTGAGTATCTAATAAGTCATAGAAGTATATGATTTGGATGGGTAAAAATATATCCATCAAATACCCCCAAACTTATCTTTTGCTCGTCCTCGAGTAAAACAAAACAAAACTAAATAACTAAAACTATAAAACTAAATATATATATATATATATATATATATATATATATATATATATATATATATATATATATTTTGGATGTTCTCAATATATAACTTAATTATCAACACATTGACACGTAGGGCCTCTTAGCAGTCAACTTTACATGATCTATCACGTACAAGAAATCAAATTTACATTAACGCACACTTTCTATGAAATCTCCCACCGTGAATATGTGAGTGGGATTATCACCAACAACCTAGGATTGTTTATGGGAATATTACTACCTAAAAAAGTACATCCCTTTTTAGTGTGTTTGCGAATTTTTTCAACGATTACTATGTATTGAAAAGAAGTTGTGTGTAGTGCCACCATACAATTTTCGAGCTTCAACTCCCAAACTATAGATTTCCATACATATCACAATACATTGATGCTCATATTCATTCCCGAACACATACTTCCTCCAATTTCCACAATGAGGGCAATATTTCATAGTGAGGATTCTTTGAATCTTTACTCACTTTTCCCCTTTAGCTTGCACTGACAAGAACACGAAGCATGTCATTACATAAAGTGCAAGCTCTACAATTTCCCCTGTGGCGTGCATTGACAAGAACACGGAGCATGTCATTACATAAAATGCACACCCTACAAAATTTACTTGCCCTCCCATTACAATTCAACACCTTTTCAATTCAATACACAGTAACCTAATTATTAACAAATTTCACAAGCACGTTTTAAAGATCCTGAATATGTATTAATCTTTCCATAACGGGCACCTAGGTTGGTGGCCATAATCCGTGCATAAGAGTTAAAGTGGAAATAAATCATAGAATGTATGTTCTACTGCACTCCTAATTTCTCAACATGATAGCACACATAAAATGTCAATTCCAAGCCCACAATGACAATTAGCTAACAATTCTATCATATGAAGAGAACAAATTTTTAAAATTTTTCTATTTTTTTGGAGGGTGACAACTATATACACTCCCCTATAAACCCACAAACTCGGAGAGATGGCTACCCCCAAACTCAAAACATGCCATGTCCTCATAGCATAAGGAACTAAAACATGCTTTGGGTTCAAAGGATGGCAAGACACAACAAAACAATAAAATGAAAGCAAAATAAATGTTACCTAGTTGGGTTGCCTCCCAACAAGCGCATTTGGTTAAGGTCGTTAGCCCGACCGTTGCCCGGTTTGGATTTCACCTTTCTTCCTTTGGCCCACTTTGCATTCTCGCGGGTCTTTACCTTCAAATCGATCCCCATATATAATCCCTTTTTTATTTCATTGTTTAGCACCAAAGGGAATATTTTACGATTACATTGCTTGGGCTCCACTTGAGGCCTCTCACCACCTTTTTCATCATCACAAGATGGATGGGGTACCATGATGATGATCAAGTTTTCATTGGGATCACTAAGGGTAGTCGCATTCGCATCATGAACCTCCTCACTATCCCTCTTCTCATCACCATATAAAGCAAACTCAAGCTCCTCAATGGCTATCTCATGCCATGTTTTCTCCACCGTTTTTGTTTCCTTCACATCCTCTGTACAACCACTCGCATCATCAAAAGAGGAACCATCTTTAGAGTCAACATTGGATATTTCATAGACAAAATTCTCCTTTGCATCTTCAAAGGTTTCTCTTCGAGTGACTGATCCGTAGCGGAAACATTAGAGATTTCATAGACAAAATTCTCTTCTGCGTCCTCCACGGTTTGCTCTCCATATTGTGGTGGTGGTTTAAAATATGGCTCAAAAAATGAGTCATAGACACACTCTTCCCCATCAGCATTTAGATACCAAACTAGGGTTGAAGGTTGCTCTTCCGCTTGTGGTGGTGGTGGATTATTCACATAGTTTGGCTCATAAGTGGGATTATAAACTATATCATCATTGCTCCAAACCATGTCTGAATGATTTCCCCATCCTTGATTAAAAGAGTTAGGAAAACAGTTATACTATTGTTGCCATGGTTGGGCGAAACTCCTTTCTTGAATCTGTGGAACATACTCAGGAAAATAGGTCCTAGATGGACAATAATTAGTAGCATGAGAATAAACACCACAATTAGCACATCTTTCTTGCACCAAATTTAACTTAGCATTCAATATGTCTAAATTCTTAGATAAGATGTCTAGTTGTCGTTTAAATTCTTGTCTCCCTAATTCATCATTGATGTTTATTCTATACATCCCTTTAGAGTAGCTCTCACAAAATTTCTATTAAAAAATAAATAAATACTATTTACACTAAAGCG
The DNA here is from genome assembly GCA_026119855.1 of Campanula takesimana. Classification (NCBI taxonomy): domain Eukaryota; kingdom Viridiplantae; phylum Streptophyta; class Magnoliopsida; order Asterales; family Campanulaceae; genus Campanula; species Campanula takesimana. The sequence goes on from JAOWBW010000484.1 coordinate 346,499, forward strand.
AAAATAATAAAGAAAATTTATTTACACTAACTATACAAACTTGTTAACCTAATCAAGTCCCCGGCAGCGGCGCCAAAAACTTGATGGAGAAAATCTCCCTGTAATTAAATTAACCTAGCAAGTGTACTAGTTACCGGTGTAGTAGTATGCACAAGCAAGGGTCGAATCCACAGAGACTAGATTGGAAAACAAGAATGTTTAAAAACAGAAAAGTAAATAGTGGGGTTTTGTTTTTTTTTTATTAATTTAACTACAAAAACAATAAATTAAATTAAACTAAGAAAATAAATAAAAGCAAGATTAACGAATAGATTCAAGAATTGGATTCACAAATACTTTCACTCTATGCTATGCTCCTAATGAAAAGATCAATCTCTTTCTTGGGTTCGTTCACAAAAGTAAGAATTGGGACGGTGAGGCGGCCGAATTGCAATCTATTTCTCTCTAACTAATCACACTTCGCAAATCAAGTCCATATAATTGTTTAAAGAGTTATTACGTTCTAAAGAACATATGAACCTACACCCACTTGATTTCTATCACGGCATCAAATAGATATATTAATCAAAATAGTGGTCAATGTATCAATGCCCGAGTCACTGTAACAATAGATACCCAGAAATTCTAAAGCCAATTTATATCTTAACATATAACTGAAACTAAAGAATTTAGAATGAAGAATATTTTGATAAACAAGAATAAGAAAGAATGGAAGAATTAAATCTATAGCATAGAGATCAAGTATTGTTACTACCAATTCATGAATCTAAGAAATTAGCTACTAATAAGAATAAAATCAAGAACAAGAAATAAATTAAAGAACATCAAAACCTGAATTAATTGATGAATCCTTGTTACAACCTTGAATTCTTGAATAAAAGTATGTACAAAGTATCAATAATAAATTAGGCTAGAGTGTTATATTTATACAAGGGCTAAAGAGGTGTAAAAATTAGGAAAACCCTAGGATTCCTTGTTGAAAAAGGATAAAATAAGTGCTGATGGCCGAATTCCCCAGGAGCCCTTGGTATTTTTGGGTTTCCAGAAAAGCTCTCCGAAAATTCCCCAAAGGTCCTCCAGAAATTCCAGAAAGGCCCCTGGAAATTTGGAAATTCCTGAAAAGCCCCTCAAAGTTTGGATAATTCCAGAAAAGTCGTTGGAAAATTCCCCTAAGGTCCCTGGGCGAGTGGGCGCTTGCTAGGGTGCAAGTGGGCGCCTACTTTGGTCAAAAACTGTTGTTTTTTCTGTCCAAAGACCAAGTGGGAGCCTGGTATGGACCAGGCGGGCGCTTGGTGCTTCGCTGATTATCGCGCAATCTTCCGGAGGCCATAACTTCTTCATACGAACTCCGATTTGGACGTGTAAACTATCGTTGGAAAGCTATTTTCGAGTACTATCCAATGGAATTGATTGATCAGAAGTCACATCTATTTATCTTTATATTATGGTCTGTTCTTTATCCTTCCTTTTCGCACTTTAATGTACATGAATCCATGCATTCTTTTGCGCCTTCCCTATACTCATAAACACTCTAAAAACCATCAAAACACCCAAGGTTGAGCATCTAATAAGTCATAGAAGTATATGATTTGGATGGGTAAAAACATATCCATCAATGTCTAAAATCTTCATGGTAAGCACACCACTTGGATTTATCCTTCCATCCTGAAGGTTTATCGTTCTTTCTGGGCCATCTCGCTTTGTCCCCAAGATTGTTCATTGCATATAAGATTCCTGCAACATCAACAGAAAAGCAATAATCAGTTATTATAGGACATAGAGTATCATCTTGATCTTCATCTTCTATAGAATTGATCTTATCAGAATCATTTTTGTGATAGGGTCTGGATCTGTGCTGCCTCTGGTGAGATGACTCGATCTTCCTGTCTGGATGGTCATAAGTTAAAGCTTTCCTGGAGATCTTTGACTGTTGCATCTTGTCTTCCTCAAGTCTGATGAATCTTAAAGCCGTGTTGCGTACATCTTCCATCTTCTTGCAGGGGTTCATCACCAACTCCTCAAAGAACGGGGAATCTTTCTTTAGGCCCATTCTAAATGCTTCCGTTGCCATAGCCATATCAAGACTGGCTATCTCCAGGAATTCCTTGTTGAATCGGTTGACATAGTCCTTCAAAGCCTCATTAGGTTATTGGATAATGCGGTAGAGATCACTAGTAAGCTTCTCGAATTGTCTGCTACAGGAGAATTGATTGTTGAACATGTTGACAAGATGAGCAAATGAACCAATAGATCCTGGTGGTTAACGAATCAACCATTTCAATGCAGGTCCGACCAATATTGAACCGAAACCTTTGCAGAGACAAGCCTCTCTGTATTGAAGAGGTACTCTGACAATCTCCATCTTCTCCTGATAGTGAACGATATGCTCATCAGGATCGCTGCTTCCATCATACAACTTCATGCTAGGAATGTTGAAGCCTTTGGGGATATCAATTTGTGCGATAGCTGGAATGAAACGTGATTGATTGTAACATGTTGGAGAGACTTGTTGGATGAGCGGAGTGACACCAGGTACATTCATCAGCAAATCTCTCAATTCCTGGAGCTGACTTGCTATGTAATTACCTGCAAAAGGATTAGTAGTACGAGAATATTATCAAAAGAATTTGCAAAATTAATGTTACCAAACGGTTGGTTATTGCCAGCTGAAGATGTAACGATCGTGCTGCTGGTGAAGATGGGTCTATCTTGAGATGTACCTGACACATTGAGCGTAGGGGACGAATAAGTGGTTCCCTCTCCGGTGAGATCAAAGATAGTAGGAGCTACAGATGTTGGCATCATAGAAGATGTGACTCCTATTGGAGATGTGGTCTTCGCGTTCACTGTTGAACTCATTGGTATAAATTCATTGAATACCGAGGAACCAGCGCCAAAATTAAGGATCCTGGGACGTATAGGAGATACTGAATCCATCCTCTCAGATAATGCATGCTGCTCCTTTTGCATCTTTACTACAGCTTCGGCTATCAAAGATGTACTCTTGCCCTGCTGATCTAACTGGTGCTTCATCTGGATCAACATACCTTTGAGCTCAGGATCTGTATTAGGAGATGGTTGTTTCTTGTCTGACCCCAAAGGTGGAGGAGGAGGCAATCCATTGGATAAAACCGCTGACGTCTTTGGGGTACTGCCCCCGGATGAAATTCTAATGCCTGTAGTGGAACTGGTAATCTTACTAATGCCGGAGATCATAGGTTGAGTAGTCATTTTGAATCAATAACAATTCAATAGATTTTAAAAAACCAAGTGCCCCTCGGTGGGCGCCAAACTGTTTTGGTAGAAAAAACAATGATGTATGATCTTGGTTGAAATCAAAATCAAGGAGGGACGAATGGAATAAAAACTAAAGAATTGAAAGATTGCACAAGGATGTAACGAGGAAAGCCTCTGAGACAATGATCTCGCCGGCACAAAACCTCGGGAGGTGATTAAGAGCACCTTCCTTCCCAAACGCTTATATTGATCTTTTTACTTTTTTGAGCTATGGAGGTTTACAGAGAGTGAGTGCGTGTGTGTTGGTGTACCTCCAAGACCCTATTTATACACAAATGGAAAATTAAGAAACCTAATCTAAATAGTATAACTAACTCTCCTACAAAATCGCAAGTAGAATATAATTAATAATGGGAAATATACTTGCTGTTCAAGACGTTGCAATCTTTTGAAGGGGAATCAAGATGGATACAACTTAAAATATCACCCACACCACTTTTAATCTTAGTTTTAGTTACAATTTGTTAAATTTAACTCATTTTATTTTTTGTATGCAGATTTTATGCTTCGTGATACTTTTTTGTGGTTAGACATGATTTAAAGATGTTATTGGTGTAAAAATTAGTTTGGGACACACCTTATAATGTGAATGGAACAACTGGGAACAAGGAGAAACATTTTTGTAGAATAAACTGGAGGAACCAGAGCACACCAGGCAGTGCACAACCGAGTCAAGGTCCATGCACGACCGTGCACTATACATCAGATAAAGATCTCTTCTAGATATGGAAAAATGGGCGTGCAAGTGTGAGCACAAGGCCTTGCTGCACTGCGGAGTACTGTGTGTTGGGTTTTGATGCACCATGCGCAGCGGAATAATAACATGAAATCAAACACCCATGAGCCCGGATCCGTCCATGTTGATTAAATTAAATACAAAATAAAAGAATACTAACCCTCACTACAAGAAAATTGGATTTTCACGACGGCCAAAATCAATCGCAAAAACAATTAAAACCATCGCATAAAGAAGTGACGATGACTTAAATCATCGAAAAGTTAATCGCATAATCCCTTGTCGCTGAAGGTATATGCGATTAGTAAAGCAATCGTATAAATGTATACATTTTATACGATGGATAATGCAGTCGCATAACATATTTTATTTTTTAATTTATTAAATTAGAAAAAAAATAAAACAATCGTATAGTGTCATATAAGTCGAAGATTTTTCCATCGCATAATATATTTTTTATTTATCTATTGATTAATTTTAAAAATAAATAGCCATCGCATAATCTCCTCGACGACGATTAGGTTGCCATCGTATAAATGACTATGCTGATTGTACCTATCTACCTATGACGATTGCAATAGCCATCGCATATGACTAGGTCAACATTTTTTCATTTCAAATCTGCACCCCTCCCTGACTTGAGTAATTTTTAACAATGCATATTTTAGAAATATAAATAAAAATGGTAAACTGGACAAACCCAAACTGCCATTATATAAAATTTAAACAGTACTGAAATATGCATAATCAAGAATCTGGAGTTGTAACATTACAAAATAAAACAAACAACTAAACATGTAGTTTTTTGCCAAACTGACATGCGTACTATCATATTTTTGCAAATTCCCACTTGTACTGTCAAAACACCCAATGTAACTTGCGTACTTTAACAAATTAACAATTTAACCGAGTTTTTTAACTGGTGTTAAAAACTTAATGACCTTGTACATATATTTTTCAAATGTGACCATTAAAGTTTTTTCTTTTGCAAGGAAGGTAATATCTGTTAACAAGTTAATGGTTCTCATAAAAAACATGATGATTTAAAATTGTACGTTATTTAGTAACAGGTCCATTAAAAAATTGTTTTCTTTATTATCCCCACCATCTTCAGTGTCATCCCCACCATCACCACCGCTGCTACCATCACCACCGCCGTCACCAACAAAAAAACAATGTCAATATCAACACCATCAACCCCACCACCATCATCTCTGCCTCATCACCACCAAAAATAGATATCATCACAAGAATTTGGCAATCCGGTTTGCAAATATGAAAATCACAGAAACATCATTTCACCCCTACACGCTCCCATTCAACCCCAAATATGAAAATCAGATACAAAATTCAAAATGCATAACTGCAAATCAAATTCATGAACCAAAACACCAGACCCACATACACTCAAATTCAAATCTGAACACAAATTTTTTTTAAAAAAAATCAGATCTGAAAATTGACGACAGCAAGTGCGGAAATCGTCTGGTCGACGGGAGCACCACCTTTAACCAAAATGATGACGGATCTAGGTTTATGGATTGAGAGGACGAAGTCGCGAGGGGTGTAGTGGCCGGCCAAGGGGAGTTGACCTTCCCGGTGAGCTCAATCTAGGGTTTCGTCGACTTTGAGAGTGGTGCGATTGTAGACGGAGATAGGGAAGCCTTTCTCGGTGACGTTGAGAGCTAAGTTCTGGCCCATTACGCTAAACCGGCAAGGCCGATGCAGGAAAGAGCGGCGGTTTCCATTGTTGGAAATGAAGGGTTTTGGAGAGAGAAAGTGATGAGAGAGAAGTGTGTGTGAGAGAGAGAGTGTGTGTTTTGCTGAGTATGTATAGGTGGGCAGGGAGAGTGACGGACTCGTCGAGGGAGTGAAAAGGTAATGTCTGAATCAACCAACGAGAGGTTGTTGTCTTGATATCACGACGATGAAGAGTTTTTTGTGAAATTAATTTGTTAATTTTGCGTTAATTCAACCATAAACCAGTTAAGTTTTCTTGAATATTTATCATGTAATAGCACATGACCAACTCTTGTTAAAAATTTGACAATTTCGTGAGACGGATGAGGACATTGCAAATAAAAGAAACTTCAGTGACCACATTTGAAAAGAAAGTATACAAGGTCGTTAAGTTTTTAACACCAGTTAAAAAACTCGGTTAAATTGTTAATTTATTAAAGTACGCAAGTTACATTGGGTGTTTTGACAATACAAGTGGGAATTTGCAAAAATCTAATAGTACGCGTGTCTGTTTGGCAAAAAACTCCCTAAACATGTCTTAAAGTATGCATAAACTTAGTAGCAAGAGCTGTACAAGTCCACAAGTAAACCAAGCATAGAAACATTTCCAAGAGTATGTATACTTGGCTATTAATCATAAAAGTCTAGAACCAAAATATTTTTGCTTCTCACATAGCTAGCATATCATCGCCGTCACCTGCATCATCTAAAGGAGATCCATTTGTTGGAATATTGGAGGCACAGTCAGAAATAGGTGTGGAGTCATTTGGAAAAGGGGGAATACAAAAGGAGCCATCCCACATCTCTCAGTCAATTCTGCCAAGAGAGGACCCAAAGTTGTAAACATGTTTGCATAATAAGTTGTTTGGTCCTCCATTTTTTTTTTCATCTTCAGCATCTCGTCTCACGCAGATTGTGAGTCAGCATATGCAGCGTAATCAACGGAAGAAGTGTTACTCGATCATTTTTTCCACTTCTCCCTTGGCCGACCAAACAACCTACCTTTTTGAATGCCACCAACTGTTGCTGCCCATGTTTTACAACCAGTATCTAAAACGGCTTCACATCCGAGGTGAAGAATTGCAGGAGTAGTTGAGTCCAAACCATTTGCTTGGCGTAATTCTTTTGCATAGACCTCCTATGAATATTAACAAAGAAATTATACATATCAAATCTCATATAATAAATCAAAATCATGTAACTTTTCTTAAAATCACATTTGCAGCAACAAGTAAGCTCAAAATCTTAATAGGAAGACACTAAAAGAAAATTGAATTATTGCTCTTTCAATTTGTCGGGGTGGATTAACCTAATTTGCAAGTGAGTTTGGGATCGACAAAAAAAAAATAGAAAATTTTATGAAACTCTTAAAATTACAATGAGTACTGGTTCTGTTTGTTCCCTCCCCAAACAGGTCTGTTTGTTCCCTCCCCAAACAACCAACACTTTCACAATTTCTTGTTGTATTTTCAATTTGAAAAATAGAAACATAGGGAGTTAAACAGATCTGTGACTAACTGATTTCGGGAGTAAATAAATCGAATAAAAAAACTTACAGAAACACTCAAATTTCACATTGAATATTCTTTTAGTCAACCTCTGTTCAGTTAAAGGGTATGGTCTCTTGTTAGTTACCTTCTTTCATGCTTTACTATTTAAGCTCTCTCAAAAAAAGCTGCAAGGCACTAATCAGGGTAAAGATTACTGTATACTCCCTCCGTCCCATTTTAAACTTCAAAAAATCATTGTGTATAAAAATTAAGAAAAATGGTAAAAAAAAAAAAGTGATGTGTTATGAGTGTAGGGAATGGTTAGTGGATAATTGTTGTGAGTATGACATGTGGGGTCCACAAATAAAGAAGTATAAAAAGCTTTCCTTTTTAGGTTTTGAAGTTTAAAATGAGACGGATGGAGTATGTATTTGTTTAAGTGTGTATATCAGTATACGTAAATGTATAGCCTAGAGCAGACTCTGAATTCCCAACTGCAAGAAGGACCTGCCACCAAACTAAGATCTCTTACGGTGGTAAACTGTGAATTCAATTAACCTTAAGATCTCTTAAGGTTAATTTAGTTAGCAAGTTTAACTCATGTATGGAAGAATGTGTGTGTGTGTGTAATGGGATGGAAAATATCAATAATTCGCTTTGTGTATCATTACTCTTATACAATTCAATTAAAAACAGAAAAAAAAATATATAAATAAAGTTTGAATTGGACCTCAAGTTGTTCAGCCTCTTTAGTAACCCATATCATCTCATCATTGTCATTGCTTTTCCTCTTTCTGATGTGAGTTTCAGTAAACTTTTCGATTTGAGTCGGAGGACAACCCAAGCTATCATACTGTATGTTGATAAAAACAATAACGAAATTCCCAAAGTGCCACTACAAAATATACTCCATCCGTCCCACCTCAAAACTAATAAAAAAAATATAAAATAATATTTACTTACCAACTGCAAGTCAACTTGCTCATAAGGTATCCTGCCTGATATATGCGGTTTTTTTTTTTTTTTTTGATGATCGGTTTAGTTTGTGCTTCAAACTTGATGCTAAAAAGGCAGGACTCATCCAGTAGTCACATAATCCATGCCATACTCTATCGATTGTCCATTTAGGTGTGTGGTCCCTCGCAGCCTGTATAGATCCATGGGCCTTAATTGCGTTTCTCTTCTGCCCATGAAGGTATTTTGGATAGTTTTGAGTAGCTATATACTCCCAAACTCTTCTCCCTCTAGTTTCTTCACTAGGTGAAACAAACCTAAAGTATCTCTCAAAGAAACAAATATCTTCAAGCCATGTTATTTTTATTCTATAAAAAAAAAGGAAGTTATGAATGAAATGAAATGTTACCAGATATTCTGCCCACACAGGATCTAATAAGTCATCCTCTACCTTCCATTGCCACCAATCTGTTCTGACTTCATTACAGCTTCTTCTAAAGATAGGGCCAATCTTTGAAGTTGCCTTAGCCGGTTGTAATCTAAAAGAACAGAGCTTTAAACATGATATAATGTACTAAAAATATCATTTGAGTTGACTAAAAAAATCAAAGTGTGCATACTGAGTTGGGACAGAGGTAGTTATTTATATATATATGTATATACATATACATATATATGTATATATATACATATATATATATACACATATACATATATATATGTATAGATATACATATATATATGTATAGTCATGCTCTTATGAGAACTCAATTACATGAGAACCATGAGTACCAATGATAGCCATTGGATTAGACACAAATCAAGGGTTTAGATTACTTTTTTAGTTTAAAACATCGGTGGCATTCTTGTAATTAGGTTGACAAAAAAAGGGAAGGGCAAAATACCATGTGTGTTCCAGAATTTGCCACGTCATCACCCAAAATTTCCCTAAATTTACATAATTAAATATCTCATTAATTATAAATCGAAAAAATAATCCGAGAACACTGATTTTTTTGTCTCGACGAGACGAATCAAACTACATCCCTGGAGATAGGGTTTTGAAAAAATAATATTGAACAACGTCAAATTTTTAAAATAAGCTTAGATACAATAGGTGTTTGCCTATTGTATCTAACTGAATTGTTATGAACATTGTATTGGATACAAATGACTATTTAGCTATTGTATCTAACAACAATGTGTCAACATTGATGTTGGATATAATAGGTGTTTGTCTATTGTATCTAACTGAATTGTTATGAACATTGCTATTGGATACAAATAGCTATTGTATCTAACAGCAATGTGTCAATATTGCTGTTGGATACAATAGGCATTTGCCTATTGTATCTAACTGAGTTGTTATGAACAATGTATTGGATACGATAGCTATTTAGCTATTGTATCTATATAGCAATGTGTCAACATTGATGTTAGATACAATATGTGTTTGCTATTGTATCTAACTGTATTGATATGAATATCGCATTGCATACAACTGGGGAGTAGCTAGTGTATCCAATAACAATGTGTGTGAAAATTGCTGTTAGATACAAATAGTTATTTAGCTATTGTATCTAACAGCAATGTGTCAATATTGTTGTTGGTTACAATAGGTGTTTGCCTATTGTATCTAACGGAATTGTTATGAACATTGTATTGGATACAAATGGCTATTTAGCTATTGTATCTAACAGCAATATGTCAACATTGCTGTTGGATACAATAGGTGTTTGCCTATCGTATCTAACGGAATTGTTATGAACAGTATATTGGATACAAATGGCTATTTAGCTATTGTATCTAACAGCAATGTGTCAATATTACTGTTGGATACATTAGGTGTTTGCCCATTGTATCTAACTGAATTGTTATAAACATTGTATTGGATACAAATAGCTATTTAGCTATTGTATCTAACAGCAATGTGTCAACATTGCTGTTTATTGTATCTAACTGAATTGTTATGAACATTGCTGTTGGATTCAAATAGCTATTTAGCTATTGTATCTAACAGCAATGTGTCAACATTGCTGTTGGATACAATATGTGTTTGCCTATTTTATCTAACTGAATTGTTATGAACATTGATGTTGGATACAAATAGCTATTTAGCTATTGTATCTAACAGCAATGTGTCAACATTGCTGTTGGATACAATATGTGTTTGCCTATTTTATCTAACTGAATTGTTATGAACATTGATGTTGGATACAAATAGCTATTTAGCTATTGTATCTAACAGCAATGTGTCAACATTGCTGTTGGATACAATAGGTGTTTGCCTATTGTATCTAACTGAATTGTTATGAACATTGTATTTGATACAAATAGCCATTTAGCTATTGTATCTAACAGAAATGTGTCAACATTGTATTGGATAGAATAGGTGTTTGCCTATTGTATCCAACAACAATGTTGATACATTGCTGTTAGATACAATAGCTAAATAGCTATTGTATCCAATATAATGTTCATAACAATTCAGTTAGATACAATAGGCAAACACCTATTGTATCCAACAGCAATGTTAACACATTGCTGTCAGATACAATAGCTAAATAGCTATTTGTATCCAACAACAATGTTCATAACAATTCAGTTAGATACAATAGGCAAACACCTATTGTATCCAACAGCAATGTTGACACATTGTTGTTAGATACAATAGCTAAATAGCAATTTGTATCCAATACAATGTTCATAACAATGCAGTTAGATACAATAGGCAAACACATATTGTATCTAAGCGTATTTTAAAAATTAGACGTTGTTCAATATTATTTTTTCAAAACCCTATCTTCAGGGATGTAGTTTGATTCGTCTCGTCGAGACAAAAAAAATCAGTGTTCTCGGATTATTTTTTCGATTTGTAGTTAATGAGATATTTAATTTTGAAAATTTAGGGAAATTTTGGGTGATGACGTGGCAAATTCTAGAACACACATGGTATTTTGCCCTTCCCTTTGTCTGTCAACCTAATTACAAGAATGCCACCGAATTTTTAAACTAAAAAGGTAATCTAAACTCTTGATTTGTGTCTAATCCAATGGCTATCCATGATTCTCATGGTTCTCATGATATTTAGGTTCTCATTTGAGCACCTACCTATACATACATATATATATACATACATATATATATATACATACATACATATATATATATATATATATATATATATATGTGATGATCTGTAACTAAAATGAGTTCTAAACATAATCTAATTTTTCATTCAATAGGACTTACGTGCGCTTGAGAACAGTAACTAAAACCTTTTCTTGACCAGCTTTAGGTGCCTTTACTGTCACGACCCGAAAACCCGTCTCTATTTTCTTAGTAGTAAATATTTATTTATTTATTTATTTGCTTATAATTTTATTTATCTAAATATTTATGTGTGCATTTATACCTCATAATATTTTTGTGCTAGTGTAGAATTTGGGTCTTAGTTGATAGTGGGGGAATGGATTTAGTTGTTCTTAGTTGGGTCTAGAGGGGGCCTAGGTGTAACTTTTTAAATAATCATCCTCCTACTCCCTCCCTACTTCCCCCTCTCCCTCACCTTCTCCCTCACTCTCCAGTACACACACACTCAATCTCTCTCTCCTCTATTGTTAGAAAGGTAAGTTTCTCCCTCTCATTCTTCCTTCATTTTAGTCATCTTCCTCTCATCTTTTCTTAGTGCTCATTTTATGAAATGTGTTTAGATCGTCGATAGGATCGTGTAGAGCAAAAAATATTTGAATTCCGTCTCATTCCGTAAAATTCAAGTAAGTTGCTTTTCCCCCATTTATGCTAAAAATGTTCATACTAAGCTTAGTTGATGCTTTGATTGCTATATATTGCTTCTTGGTTGGATTGTGAGTTGATGGACATTTTATCCATTTTGTGATAATATTATATTTGGATCATTATTTGATTTGGGTTATTTGGATGTTGTTATATAGGTCTTTTAGGAGTTCATGAGTTGTTTTAGTACCTTGGTTTACTTGTTAGAAGTTGGGGGTAAGAGTAGTTTGTGTAATGGTAAGGATTTGTGGGAGATGTGTAAGAACCCAGCTGAAATTCTACCCAGTTCGCCGACCGAGCGCCCACCCGGGTTGAGCCAGGCGCCCGCCCACCTGGCCGATTTCCTTCGACCAACCTTCTGCCTAAATGAGCGCCTGCCTGACCCATAGCGAGCGCCCGCCCGCCCCCTATTTCTGGAAATCTTCTTTTTGATTGTTTAAGACTAGGTTGCATCCTTAGTCTAAGCTTTACTATTCTAATTAACTTAAGTTAACATCGTGGAATACCTTATTGTTCGGAATTGGTTCCTTTGTGAACAAATGTGATGTGGAATTTGATCAATTATTGTTGGGAATGTTGGAACACTTTGTATGATGTGTTGTTGATTTAATTCATCTTTATGGTGGTTATTTGATATGGTTCCCTACTTTGGAATCATTAGTTGTTTATTTAAGCTAGTATTTATTACTTAGCATTTATTTGAAAGTCCAGCTGGTTATTTGTGTTCGAGTCAGGCAATGGATAATGCTATAATGGCACAAGCCAAGTCCAGTATAGCATCGCCCATTGGTCCTTCTTTCCTCATCCAGATTGGCCTTGGTTGGGATGAGCTAGCTCCTTTTGTGAGTATTCTAGCTAGTCATTTTGGGTATGACTTTGTGTCATTTCCCTTGTCCTTTGTGACATGTTACTTTGTTATGGTTCCGGTACCGGGGTTTTCTCTTCAGCTTTTATGCTACTATGAAGATGTTGATTGGTTGATTGTTGAAGCTGCGCAGCGATCCTTTATTTGGTTCTATCAGTTGGGAAACCTTGGCTAATATCCTTTGTTATTTGTTTATTTCCGCTGATATCTGTTAACTGCTAATTGCTATGTACTATATGTGATTTATTATTGCTTATTGCATCATAGCATGTCATGTAGTTGCATTAGTAACTTATTGAGATTTATCTCACCCCCTTTCTTTTATCTTTGTTTTTCCTTAACCCCCCCAGGAGGAAAGGATTAGTACTCGCTGATCACGAGAAGGACGTCGAGTGTGGAAGTAGCTTTTGGGAAGGTTGTTTCGGTTTGCATTATTTAAATGTATAACCCTTGGGATAGTGTTACCAAACATTGACGTCATTAAGAATTGTGTGTTTTGTATTTTTGGGTATAACCTTGTGGAGCTTATGCTAGTTGTATTTTGTTGTTGTCAAGCTTGGATTTATAAAACTTATACTATCATCATTTGGTATAAAATGGAATTTTTATCTTCAGTATTTTGGAAATTGTGTGTTAAGTCGACGTCCAGTTCGCGTGCTCTTGGCCCGCGGGGTCGAGGTCGCGACATTTACACCCTTGGTGGTACGGGGGAGTTGGATAAAAAGGTGGATAAAGCCATTGAGATATTTCAAGGTGGTGGAAATACGCTTTTATTACCTTTTGTAAATTCAGTTTTGTTGCATTAAGCTGGTCAGCTCGTATTGCTGAATTCAACGGGCCATAACTCCTTCTGTACTTAATATATTTGCTAGTTTCAATATGGAGCAGAAAGATCAGGTTCTTATCTTTCCAACAAGTGCTTAAAGTCATCCTAGTTCGAAGTATTCAAGGAGATATGGAATTTTGAAGTGTGTACTATCCAGGAAATTTAAACAGTCGCTGGTGCATTTAATTGGGCTGTTTTGAGTTCATTTCACTTGTTTGGTTCAGATTAGGGCTAGATTTAATAATGGGGCTTGTATTATAAGTTCCCACGTTGTTTTAAAGTGTCATAAATAAGGAAAGCATCTGATCGCTTTCTAGGAGTCTAGATGAAGTGTTTTAAGTCATTTTGAGTCTTTGGTTCAGCGTATATAATGGGTGAACTTGCAAGAGCTTAATATATTGTATTTTGAGTTCAGAAATACAGAGAAACATTTGTTCTCTTGTTCCAGTTTGTCTTTAATCCCATATGGGATGGTGACTACCAAAAAGATGTTTATGCCATTCTTGGTGACTTTATCTTTATAGAATTGGTTGGTGACCTTATCTACTTCTTGTTCTTTTTCATAAAAAACACTCCATAAAAATAATTCTTTATCCGCTGCAATTTAACATATACATCAAGTGGTATCAAGAGCTTATTTTCACAAGTGCTAGCCTTGTGAACGATCATGGCTGGAGCAGACCCACCAAATGAGATTCCGAGAAATATGACTTTTGAGCAAGCCCACAATCTGAGGTGTGATAGAAAGATTCAATGTTTGCAGGAGGAATTACAACGTGTTTTAAACATGTTGGAGCACCAACCTTTAAATCAGAATCACAACCTTGAAGGATATGGTTCAACTTCTGAAGATGAAGCTGAAGCTCATCCAAGGAGGCAAGGTAGACGCAACAACAATGATGATCGAGGTCTTAAGCTTGATATTCCAAAATTTGAAGGAGGAACAGATCCGGAGAAGTACTTGGAATGGGTTCAAAGTGCTGAGCGTATCTTCGAGTATAAGGAGTATGATGATCGCAAGAAATTCAAGATTGCTACTTTGAAGCTACTAAGTATGCATCATTGTGGTATGAAATTTGAAGAACCAACGAAGGCGTGAAGGTAAGTCCAGAATTTCATCTTGGGAAAAGTTTAAGAAGTATCTTAATAGGAGATTTCTACCTAGCTCCTATATGCAAGATAATTTTTCTAAATTAAACAAGTTAACGCAAGGAGATTTGTCGGTACAAGAATACATCTTGGAATTTGATAGATTGTGTATCTTGTGTGATGTGCAAGAACCAGCTGAACAAATCATGTCTCGCTTTATTTGTGGTCTTAATGTTGATGTAGCAAGCATGGTAGAATTACAACCTTCTTTTACTTTTGATGAGCTGTGCAAAGTGGCTATTAAATGTGAGAAGCAATTGAAGGCTAAGAAGGCAGCCTACAAACCCACATAATCAAAAGGGTATTCTCCATTGAGGGGTGGTTCTAGTGGATCATTTGGGACCACAAAATCTGCTACCAAGGAAAAACAACCAGCTCCTAGTTCAAAGGCAGATGGTAAGAAGCCGGCAAAGAATATAGATTATGTAAAGTGTTTCAAATGTATGGGATATGGCCATTACCGATTTTCCGAATAGCCAAGTCTTGACGATGCATGAGATTAAGGATATTGAGGCATCATTAGAGGCAGAAGTTGTGCAAGATAGTAAGGGAGAACATGAGTCAGTTAACACCAAAAATGTAGTGGGGGAGACATTGGTGATGCGGAGAGCTTTACACTCTAAACCAGTTCCTCTAGAAGAAGAGCAAAGAGAGCAGATTTTCCATGCTAGATGCCTTGTCCAAGGGAAGGTTTGCAATCTAATTATTAATGGTGGGAGTTGTACAAATGTTGCATCTACTACACTTGTTTAAAATTTGCAGCTGCCCTTAAAGGCTCATCCACAACCTTACAAATTGCATTGGCTTAGCAATGGAAGCAAAGTTAAGGTAACTCAATAAGCTTTAGTTTCATATTCCATGGGCAATTATAAGGATGATGTTCTATGTGATGTGGTTCCAATGGATGTTTGTCATATTTTGTTGGGACGTCCTTAGCAATTTGATCATGATGTAGTGCATTATGGGAGGAAGAATGAGCATGTTGTTGAGAAGGATAGGAAGAAGTATACCTTATTACCTTTGCCCCCCTCAAAAATTTCTCCAATTAAACCCCAAACACAAAAACAAAATCTGTTTGCTAGTGAGAGAGAGGTTGAAAGGGAGTTAGAGGGTGGGAGAGTGGTGTATCTTCTGTTTGTAAAAAAATATGAGAGTAAAGAAGGGGAGAGTACAATTGACCCCTTATTAAAATACTTTCTTGAGAAGTATCGTGATGTTTTCCCATATGAATTACCTACGGGATTACCACCTTTAAGAGGGATTGAACACCAAATTGATTTGATTCCCGGAGCCCCGTTACCAAACAAACCAACCTATAGATGTAACCCAGAGGAGACTAAGGAGCTTCAGAGGCAGATTGGTTAGTTGATGGAGAAAGGATATTTGAGGGAAAGTATCAGACCTTGTACGGTGCCCGTTCTATTGGTACCAAAACAAGATGGTACTTGGCGTATGTGTATTGATAGTAGAGAGGTGAACAATATAACTATCAAATACCGTTTTCCTATGCCGAGGTTAGATGATATGCTGGATGAAGTCCATGGATCGGTAATCTTCTCTAAGATTGATTTGAGAAGTGGGTATCCTCAAATTCGCATGCGCGAATGAGATGAGTGGAAAACCGCTTTCAAAACCAAGCATGGGTTATATGAGTGGACTGTTATGCCTTTTGGGCTAACAAATTCCCCAAGCACTTTTATGAGATTTATGAATGAAGTGTTAAGGCCATTCTTGGGTAAGTTTATTGTTGTTTAGTTGGATGACATCCTTGTTTATAGCGAAACTTTGGAGTTACATTTGTAGCACCTTGAGCAATTATTTCATGTGTTGAGGACAAATAAGCTCTATGGCAAGATGGAGAAGTGTTCATTTATGCAGCCTAGTGTGACTTTCTTGGGCTATGTTGTTTTTAAAGATGGAATTTCTGTTGATAAATCAAAGATAGAAGCAATTAGTTTGTGGCCTACTCCAACAACAGTTACAGAGGTACGATCATTCCATGGTTTAGCTTCTTTCTACCACATGTTTATTCAGAATTTTAGTACTCTAACCAGCCCTATGACGGAGTGCTTGAAGAAGGGGAAATTCGAATGGACACTTGCTGCCCAAAAATCATTTGAATTGATCAAGAAAAAGCTTTGTGAAACCCCGGTTTTAGCATTACCAAATTTCTCGCAACCATTTGAGGTGGAATGTGATGCAAGTGGAGTGGGAATTGGTGCAGTTCTTATTCAAGGGAAGTGTCCTATCTCGTATTATAGTGAAAAGCTTTCTGGTCCTAGGCTTAATTATTCCACATATGACAAAGAGTTCTATGCTGTCGTACGTGCATTAGATCATTGAATCCGTAACATGCTAAGTGGGTTGAATTCCTACAATCTTTTAACTTCTCTTCGAGATACAAAGATGGTAAGAGAAATGTGGTGGCTGATACACTTTCAAGGAGATATTCTATGCTCGCTGTTTTGGGAGCAAAACTTAGATGTTACAAGAGTACTATAAGGAGGATGCTGATTTTGGCCCTATTGTGTGTGAATGTGAAAAGGGGGTTTATGGGAGTTATTTTCTGCAAGATAGGTTCCTTTTCAAAGGTAACAAGTTATGTGTTCCTAAGTGTTCTATTCGGGGATTACTTGTGAGGGAAGCCCATAGAGGAGGTATTGCTGGAAATTTTGGGATCAATAAGACTCTTGAAATACTACAAGAGCATTTTTATTGGCTAAAGATGTTAGGGGAAGTACAATCAATTTTGGGTAGATGTGGTGCATGTCAAAAGGAGAAGAGTACTTTTCATCAAGGATTATACACTCCACTTCCTATTCTGAAGAGACCTTGGGAGGATGTTTCTAAGGATTTTATTATGGCATTACCGCGGACACAATGAGGGAAGGATGCAATCATGGTGGTGGTTGATTGTTTCTCGAAAATGGCTCATTTCATTGCTTGTCACAAGACGGATGATGCTACACATGTTGCTGATCTCTATTTTAAAGAGATTGTTCGTTTGTATGATATTCCAAACTCCATTGTGAGTGATCGTGATAGTAAGTTCCTTAGCCATTTTTGGCAAACCTTGTGGCGGTTGATTGGAACCAAGCTGATATTTAGTACTTCGCACCATCCCTAAACAGATGGGTAAACCGGGGTTACTTATAGGACCCTTGGTACTCTCTTAAGAGGCTTGGTGAGAAAGACACAAAAGGATTGGGATCTAAAGTTATCACATACAGAATTTTCTTACAATATAACACCTACTTATGCAACAAGGCATTCACCTTTTGAAGTAGTTTATGGCGTGAATCCTTGTTTACCTCTTGATTTTATTCCTATCAAGAAGGGTGACATAGTACAGTAAGATGCTAAGGCAAGAGTTCAAGCCATGAAGAAGTTACATGAAGAAGTGCAGGCAAGAATCATGAAGGTTAATGAGTCCTACAAGAGGAGAGCAAATAAGAACCGCAAGCAACCAGAATTTCAGATTGGAGATTTGGTTTGGCTTCACTTACGTAAGGAGCGTTTTCCTAGAAAGAGGAAGAATAAGTTGATGCCTCGTACGCATGGTCCTTCTGAGTGATTGAACGAATTGTTGATAGTGCTTACAAGATTAACCTTCCTGGTGAGTATTCTGTTAGTGAGACTTTTAATGTGGGAGACTTATAACCCTATGTTGTTAATGATACGCTTGAAGAATTGAGGCCAATTCTTTCTGAAGAAGGGGAGGCTGATATGGGGGAGTTGGATAAAAAGGTGGATAAAGCCATTGAGATATTTCAAGGTGGTGAAAATACGCTTTTATTACCTTTTGTAAATTCAGTTTTGTTGCATTAAGCTGGTTAGCTCGTATTGCTGAATTCAATGGGCCATAACTCCTTTTGTACTTAATATTTTTGCAAGTTTCAACATGGAGCAGAAATATCACGTTCTTATCTTTCCAACAAGAGCTTAAAGTCATCCTAGTTCGAAGTATTCAAGGAGATGTGGAATTTTGAAGTGTGTACTGTCCAGGAAATTTGAACAGTCGCTGGTGCATTTAATTGGGCTGTTTTGAGTTCATTTCACTTGTTTGGTTCAGATTAGGGCTAGATTTAATAATGGGGCTTGTATTATAAGTTCCCAAGTTGTTTTTAAGTGTCATAAATAAGGAAAGCATCTGATCGCTTTCTAGGAGTCTAGATGAAGTGTTTTAAGTCCTTTTGAGGCTTTGGTTCAGCCTATATAATGGGTGAACTTGCAAGAGCTTAATATATTGTATTTTGAGTTCATAAATATAGAGAAACATTTGTTCTCTTGTTCCGGTTTGTCTTTAATCCCATATGGGAGGGTGACTACCAAAAATATCTTTATGCCATTCTTGGTGACTTTGTCTTTATAGAATTGGTTGGTGATCTTATCTCTCTTTCATTCTTGTTCTTTTTCATAAAAATACACTCCATAAAAATAATTCTTTATCCGCTGCAATTTAACATATACATTACTTGGTTACACCACCAGTTTTTCTCGGTCGATTTACGTGCGCTTCAGGGATATTTTGTACTGGAGGTACATTTTCCACAGGAGGAATAATATGGGCATTTTGTATTGGATGTACATTTTACACAGGAGGAATAATAGGGGCATTTTGTACTGGAGGAACAATAGGAGCAGCACGCAGTTGTTGAGGAGCAGGGGCAGCAGGATCATGAAGTTGCGAAACAATTTGCACTGGAGGAATTAAGCTTCTCCAGTCTAATTAAGCTCAAACAAAGCAACAGTAAGATGAGAATCTTGAATGCAATTAAATGAAAAAAACTATGATATACAAATATATATCAGAACCAAATCACGACTGAATAGGGCAAAGGGGATTCAAAAGTACAGCATAATATAAATATATACAAAAGTAGCTTAATCAAATAAATACACACATATGTATAGATATGTATAGAGTATACTCCATTATGCACTTACTATTTTTTACCCCACTTTCTTTCTCCTTCCCATTCACACCACCTACTTTTTCAACATCTTTGCTTAATTCTCATTCCTAAAATGAAATGGGTATTCTGTTTTGAGACGGCAAGGCAGGAGTGTTTATATATACACACAATTCAAAATAAATATTCACTATTACCTTCAGAAAGATCTAAGTAATTGTTCATTTTCTTTCTTGTTAATCGCAAGAATCAGAGGATCATGTATTTTGAAAAGGAAGCATATATATCCAGTATACATATTATACATATTCAATTTACAAGTTTAACAAGTATCACTTATTAATTTATAGTACTCCGTCCGTCTCAACGTAAATATTACAATTGATAACTCCTTTTACGAAGTGAGATATTTATTTTGAGACGAAAAGAATAGTACAGTAGTTAACTCACCATAATTAGTATCTTCATGTAGTTACATACAACTATACAAGAATATAAATAAGTACAGTATTTTTGCAAACACATTCCTGAACTTTACATGCTAGTAATCTGTAATTTTAAAAAATAAATACCTGCAGCAGTAAATCCATTGAACAAAATAATTAAACATGTATATGCATTATATTATACGTAAGATATATAGAATCAATTTGTCGTGGTTGAGGATGATATACGTGTTATATAATTATAAAAATTAAGTAGACTAAGTAAAATATGAACAATGCATAATAGAATATTACCTTTCAAATGGATACATCCAACGATATTGAACCAGACCCCCGACCTTTGCCTCATATGCTACGTGGATAGGTAGATGCTCCATTGAATCAAAGAAGGAAGGAGGGAAAATCATCTCAAGCCTACACAAAGTCTCAATTATTCATAATTCAAGCTTCTCTAATTCTTCTTCTTTATAAACCGTGGAGCATATAATCTTAAAAAACTGACTGAGTGCATTCAAGGGTTCCCAAACATCCTTCGGCAAGAATTCACCCCATGCGAGTGGGAGGAATATTTCCATTAAAGTATGACAGTCATGTGTTTTTAAGCCAGCTATCTTGCACTCTTTAGGATTAGCACACCGAGAAATGTTCCATGCATACCCGTCTGAGACTTTAAGCGATTGAAGCCACTCGTACACTTGTTTAATTTGTTCATTGGTCAAAGTGTACCTAGATTTTGGAAATATTAATTTCCCATTGTCATCTATTTTTATATGCAATTCAGGTCTTATACCAAGAGCCTCTAAATCATTTCGGGCTTTGTGGTTATCTTTGGTTCTCCCCTTGACATTCATCACCGTATTAAATACATTATCAAATACATTTTTCTCTATGTGCATCAAATCCAAATTGTGTCGAATCAAGAGTGTATGCCAATATGGCAACTAAAAAAAAATAATCTTCTTAGTCCAATTATGTACAACCCCAAAATCAGGAATCTTTTCATCACTATTAAGCCCCTTCCCGAATGTGATTAAATCAAACTGATTAATATAATCTAAAATCTGATCTCCCGTTTTACGTGGAGGAGCCAACTTTCTCTCCGTCAAATTGTTGAAATTATTCTTGTTTGATCGTAATCTGTGTGAAGGATTTAAGCATCGACGATGACACCCACTGTAACAAGGCTTCCTACCTTCTTTCAGAGTGAAAGCTATTATGTTATCCATACAAACAGGACATGACAACTTTCCATGTGTACTCCAACCAGACAACATTCTGTAGGCAGGAAAGTCGCTGATTGTCCACATTAATGCAGCCCTCATACTAAATTTATGTTTGAGTGAAATGTCATAAGTATCAACCCCTTCATACCATAATGTCTTCATTTCCTCAATTAGTGGCTCTAAAAACACATCAAGCTCTTTACCAGGCTTTTTGGGCCTGGAATAAGTAAAGGCATAAACATGTATGCTGGTTTCATACACATCCACGGTGGTAGATTATATGGGACTACAAAGACGGGCCATGTTGAATGTGGCTTACTAGAGTGCCCAAATAGATTGAACCCATCAGTGGCTAAGCCTAGTCTTATATTGCGAGAATCGACGGTAAAGGACGGATAATTTTGATCAAAATCTTTTCAAGCCTTGCCATCTGCAGGGTGTCTTATCTCACCTTCAACATCCATACGTTTTACACTGTGCCACCTCATGTGTTCAGCAATTGTTGATGACAAATAAAGTCTTTGAAGCCTAGGAATGAGAGGGAAATAATGCATGACTTTTTTGGTATAGGCTTATGTTTCTCAATTGTGGCATTTTCAAGATTTTTATTGTTGGAAATTATGCCCTAAGCCCTTAAGAAAGGTCTTATGTTACATCATGTTCTCATTTGTTATGGAGATAACAGCACTGGACTATTATATGTTTACATGTTTATTATAATAATCCCCGTCCCTAGTACTTATGAAGAACTAGTATAAGTTTAATTGATGATCATATGATGATCATGTGTATATGATACAAATTAAGCTTATGGGTACTTGTTAGTGAACACGTACTGGACATGACCCGCTATGAGATTTATGTCATGGTCAGATGTCATAATTAAATCTCATATAGTTATATCATTTATCCTTAGACCTGAGATTATCATAATCTTCCACATAATGAACATTATGTTTGACGTACTCAAACGCTACCCCTAACCGAGTGGTTATAAAGGCTACGATTGGCATAATCGGATTCATGTAGGGAAGAATGATAAGTCAAGATGGGATTTGTCCCTCTCTCAAAAGAGATATCTGCTTGGCCTCTCGATGAGTGATATTGATGATAGTGTATGGCCATACCCAAATGAATTGAAGCGTTCAATGTCATTTGCTCATATCAATCTACTCGGGATCGAGAAAGCATTGGACAACATAAGTTGACGTGGACCATGACTTATGTCCAATATGATATCGCGTGACAAAAGGATTGTGATATGTTCTATGAGGATAACGAATGTCGTTTAAGTATATTAATTGGGTAGTCATGATGGCTCATGACTTATGAGTTTGACCCTGGTCGGACTCATTACCAACTTAATATAATCATATGGGGTCACACACAAAAGGACGAATCAAGAAAAGGCAAAAGTTGGATTTCTGGCTGTCACGGCCGTGCCAATTATAAAGCACGACCATGCTGATTTGCACAGCCGCGCGAGTTAACTGACTCGACCGTGCTAATATTGATCTGCGGCATGTCGGGCTCGACACAATTGGCACGACCATGCCTAATTGTGAGCACGATCGTGCGAAAGCTCCTGGGGCCAAAATTGGACTGTTTAATTGGTGACGGGATTTAGGTCTTCTAGGTCATTAAGGGTTAATGACTAGGAACTATAAATATATCTTTTCATCAGCCATTAAACTAATGCAACCTAGTATGTTTGAGAAACATAATTCTTGATCCAAGATTGAGAATCAAAGATCAAGAACACCAAAATTCATATAGCCTTTGAATATTAGAAAAGAGTTTTCTAATGGTTCTAGCAATCCAGATCTAGAATCATTTTAGATATTCGTCCGCGTGTGGATACACATAGGGGATGTTTGTTTTAACATCTTAAGTTCGTTTTCCTGTGATCCTGATCCGAAGAACGCGAAGAACGAGAAGATCAAATCTTAAAGCTTGAAGACTTGAAGATTTGAAGATCCAGAAAATTTAAATGCACAACAACGGTTAGTATTCTAAATTCATCTTGCTATTAATTTAATCATCGTGAATGGATCTTGGGGCTTAGGGTTTTGTTGATTTTATATTGCTTTATTCCGCTGTGCATGTTGCTTCAAAACCCAACAGTGGTATCAGAGCCCCGTTCATGTATGGTTATTTTAATATTATCATGTTTAATATATAATTTGATTATTTGATCTAGCATGATGAGAATTTAGAATAAGAGATTTATGTGAATTGTTTGGTGAAACAATTATATATTTGATATAGTATAATTATGAACAAGGTTTTCAAGTTGCATGATTAATATGATTAATCTATTTATCGGATCATCAATGTCTTTAATTGGATTATTGAATTGATGATTCTTGATCTTGAAGAACAAATTGTTTGTTCTTAGGGTTTGATATTTATGATAATTTGATTATCATAAATAATTGAATTCTTAAAGGATCAAGATTTGATAAATTGCGATCGTGCGGTTCGCGTGCAATGCACGTTTTGTGCAGAATTTTTGTCCAGAATTTTCGTGCAGATTACGTGCAGTCTAGAATTTTCGTGCAGTTCGCGTGCAATGCAAGAATTCGTGCAGATTTTTTGTGCAGTTCACGTGCAGTGCAGATTTCTGAATTCGTGTTTTTCAGACTTGGAGATGCATAGTAGAATACGTATTGTTCATGGAATTGGATTGTATGAAGTGATGCATTCTTAATAGAGTTGGACTCTATGAAAGAAGTCATTATTCAATATGTATTATACCTAGAGTGGGACTCTATGAAAATCTAAAATTCATAATTATATTCACATAGTATCCATTCATTAATTAATTAGATTAATTATACCTTTGTTATGCGCGTTGCTATATGAAAGAACCTTCATGAAAATTTTAAGTCATGTGCCAACACATGATGGACACTTGTGAGTACACCAGGTTTTTTTTATGTGGGCTCTGCCAAAGAGAGGTGTATTAATTCTATCAGTGTACGAGCAAGATGAGTGAATGAGAGTTTCCTATGCGTCCATCATGGTTTGACTTAATTAGGCTATCAAAAGACAAAGTTTTGGGCCTAAGGCACAAGATGAGATTAAAATATGTTTGACATAAGATGTCTAATTAAATCTCATAAAAGATCTAAGAGTCACATATGATGTGATTGATAAGAGTTATCTACCTAATTAGTTTAATTTTGAGCAGTATCGCCAAAGCGGACTTAAAGTTAAATTAAAGTTGGACCTTAGCCTACATAAATTATATTATACAATTGTTGTATATGAAGGTTATATAATTTAGTGGGAGTATTTATGAAATACAAATAACTTATCTCTTAAATGATTTGTATGAAATATAGGTGTATATTTATTTGCATATTTGTGTAGAATGTTATATTATGCTTTAATTATATTTATTACTACGATCTGTTCTTTAAAAGGAAAAGTTAAATGAGAATGAAATTAATTTCTTTGATTGGATTATGAGCTTAAGAAATGTTCTAAAGCAAGAACAGAAATTATACATTCTTAATAATCCTAAGCAACCTAAATTGCAATATTAATTTGATTAATATGTTCCGTGGGGTCATCAAAATTTAATTTGATTAACTTGTTGATGATCTTAGATTCATGAATAAATTTTTTTTTTCTGGGTTTTGATAATCATGATGATTAGATCACCATGAACACCAAATCCTTATTGAATCAAGGAAAGCAATTTTGAGGTAAATTTTAGAAATTTAAAATCTACCGCTTTTATGATAAATATTTTGAGTTGAATTTAATTGTCAGATGACTGGTTTTAGAAACCGTGTTTCCTGAAATTAAATGTCAAGTTCAAAACTATTTTGGGTTGAATCTAGTTTCAGATGACTGGTTTTCGAAACCGTGTTTTCTGAAAAGTGATGTCAATTCAGAATTTAGATAAACTGAAATCAGAATCATGAATTGTTCTTGATTGCTGAAATCAGTTAAATTGGTGAGACATGGAATTTAGAAACAAGACCACAGATTCATGCGGAAATGTGGATGCCTTTTGGCTTAGTTTCGGCCGTATGGACTGTTCTCTAAATTTCTAAATAATGTACAGAATTGTGGATGCCTTTTGGCTTAGTTTCGGCCGTACAGTTTGTGCTCTCAATATCTAAACTAAAGTGCGGAAAGATGATAATCTAAGTCAAAATTTTGATTTTTGACTTAATGAATTTTTAAAAGAAAGGAGGGTTAAAAGATAAAGGTAAGACAAAGGTTGTCAAACCTAAATTAAATAAGTGTGGCTAAAAGTTATAACTCTAAATAGCACAATTTGGTAAACGTGGCAATTGGATTGACCATTTAAAATTGTAATCAAAATTCTGGATGATCAAAGAAAGTGAATAAGTAGTGAGACTACTACTTCGGACATTTATGTTATAAGATTAATCTTTCTAATTTTAATTATTGGGTATTGGATATCGGATTTGATCCCAAATTTATGAAATGTGCATGAATTAGTAAATTGAAAGATTACTTAAAAGTAAAATTAATCTACGAATGGTAATGATGCAAGAGTTGCATCATTGTTCGTAGAACACTTATGAAGTGGCTTTATTTATTAATTAGAAAAGTATTATTTTGTTATAACATAATGAAGGATATTAATCTCTTATTGAGAATAAGAAAGTGCTTTATTTATTATGATTTACTTTATCGTATTGTTAAATCATATAAATAAATCTAATATCCTAAATCTTGAAGAACAAAATAATGAATGAGATTATAACATAAATTATTATTAAAACTCTTAAGGCATTATTATTTTGATCAAATAAATAAGAAACGCATATCTAAAATTCCGTGGGATGGAGTTTTAAAGTCATATGATTTTGAATCATATGATTTATGCAAATCTTATTTACTTGAACCAAGACATCTTTTACTAGGAGTAGTAAAAGGCTAATATCTTATTAGACCTAATACATATCGATGTATATGGTCCATTAAGTAGTAATGCTAAAAGAATATTTTGGTAATACTTGGTAAAACTATTCAAAGATTCCGATTCGATCGAGATGATGAATAATTGAACAAAGAATTTGACAATCATCTTTAAGGCTGTGAAATTGTTTCACAATGAACTCCACAAAGAACACCATTTTGGAATGATATGTCTACGTGGAGGTATAGAACCTTATTGGATATGGTTCATTAGATGATAAAATCAAAATTGATCTTCCATTATTTACTTTGGGATTATATATATTGGAAACCACTATAATTACACTAATTTGAGTTCCATCAAAATAGGCTCAAAGGGTCCATATGTGATATGGAATGAAAGAAAACTCAGTTTGTCTTTCATGAAGATTTAAGAAAGCAAGTCTTTTACGAAAAGACTTGTTTGGAACAAGCTCACACTTAAATCTAATAAATGTATTTTCAAGGGATATCCTAAGGAAGCTTGAGGATATTATTTTACTTCTAAGAAACAAATGTGTTTGTTTATAATGATACTTTTCTAGATAAATTGTTTATCTCTAAATGTCGCGACCCCGAACCCCGCGGGCCCGAGATCGCGAGCTGGACGTCGACTTAGAACCAAAACTCTAAAATATAGAAGTTAAAAAAAATTCCATTTTGAACCAAAAGATGATAACATAAGGTTTTACAAATCCAAGTTTAAATCAGCAAAGTACAACTAACATAAGCTCCACAGCTTATACCCAAAAGAATAAAATATACAATTCTTAATGACGTCAATAATGGTGACACTATCCCCAAAAGGTTATACATTTAAATAATGTAAACCGATCCATAACAACCTGCCCCAAAATCTCAATCCTCTCGACGTCCTCCTCGATCCGCGAATCCTAATCCTTTTCCTCCTGGGGGGTTAAGGAAAAACAAAGATGGAAATAAACGGGGTGAGATAAAATCTCAGTAAGTTACTAATGCAACTACATGACATGCTAATATGCAATGACCGATAGCAATTAACATAAGATAGATAGCAGCGGAATAATAAGTGACATGCTGTCGAACAGTAACATCCAATAGTCAATCATATAAATAAACATATAACAACAAATGAGAGGCTCCCTATCGCCAACCGTCCCATACCGGTTGGAAATAACGACCAGATCATCATGCAACACATAAAGCTGAAATAAACACTCATGAGTGGATACATAGCCAAGGTTTCACCCAACTGAAAGAACCAAATAAAGGTCGCTGCGCAGCTTCAATAATCAACAATCAACATCTTCATAGCGGCATGAAAGCTCGAAGAGAAAACCCCGGTACCGGAACCAATAACCATAAAAGTGTCACAAAGGACAAGGACCATGACACAAAGTCATGCCCGGTAGCTAGATACATTCCCAAAGGAAGCTAACTTATCCTTTCCAAGGCCAATCTGGAAAAGGGGTAAAGAAGGGGGCAAAACAATGGTCAACATTATAATGGACTTGGCTTTGCCATTATAATCTTTCCCATCGCCCGATGCAACAAATATGCCAGCTGGACTTCTAATTAAATGCTAAGCAATAATATTTTAGCATGAATAAACAACTTAAGGTTCCAAAGTAGGGAACCACACCAATTAAATCACCATAAAGATGCAAACGATTACTCAAGAAGAGTTCAACAACAATAGTACAAGAAGTTTCTCATAACAGAGTCCAACAACATTGACCATTAAAACATAATGATTCAAAGATAAGGCGCGTAGCAAAATACATCCTAAATATGGTACCCACAAGTTAATCGTAAAGAGCACAACCCAAACGGTCACTCCCAATGGCACAATGACTATTACCAAAATGATCATAAACATTTACTCAAAAGATATACTAGGACTATGAACTCAACTATCTCATCGCACCTGGAATTCCAAATAAGAAATCCGAATGAATACATCTTAAGGTTAATCAAACCGTAGGTACCCCATTGCCAATTCACGCTTTATCTCCGTTCCTAACGAACCCATTCTAAACACCCTAAACGAATCCAAAAGGTTACACTTATTAGAACATGATCACGACTGGACTAAACCCTACACTTTGGTGTTCAGTAACCACCCTCTAGGTACTATAGGACATCGCCTAAAACCTAGGCCAAGACTCACTCGAAAATCAATTCGATTGGAACAATCACAAACACATCATAAGATGCCCAAACGTATACCAAATGATCATCACAAAGATAAGTCAGACCAACAATACCTCAATAAGGTGTTCCAAATCCCAATTAACACTTAATTAATTTCAAACAAAACTTGATCACAAAGGACCCAATTCTATCACTAGAGTGTACTACAATGATCACTAAGGTCGACTAGAAGGACACCCAAGATTTGGATCACAACACATTCTTCAATCACACAAATTAACAAAATGTAAACTTTCAGAGGTCTGTGCGGCCGCCCGATATGGACTGTGAGGTCGCCCAAAATCCCTCAAAACAAGAACAAAAGCTTTCAGATAGGTGTGCGGTCGCCCAGACATTTTTGTGCGGCCGCCCAACCTTCTGAACTGCCGGAAATCGGGAAGAACAACTGGGTTCTTCCATTTTCAAACCCAAAACACATTTCAACCAAAATCTAACCCTCTAACTAGCATACTAATGTACCAAAACAACTTATAAGTCCAAAAGACTCATACAACAACATTTAACAACCAAAATCAAGAATCAAACCCAACATTCATAAATCACCATTTTTGACCCAAAACTCAAATAAATTCCAAATAAATTGCAACCTCATTCAAACTTCAAATATAACAACAATAGCATTATAGGAACATGATATGAACATTTTAACATCAAAATTGGGGAAAAGTAACTTACTTGATAAATCTCAAAGTTGACGGAATTCAATTCTTTTTGGTTCTACGCGATCCTATCGATGATCTAAACACATTTCACGTTTTAAGAAATGAGAGATTATGAGAGGAAGAAGAAGGAAATGAAGAGAGAAGGAAGAGAAAGTTTACCTTCACAAAATGGAGAGAGAGAGAGAGAAGTGTTGTGCTGGGAAATGATGAGGGAGGTGGAGTGTATGAGGGAGAAGGAGGTGTAGGGAGAGGGTAGGAGTATGATTTAAAAACTTACACAAAGACCCCCCTCTCCTAATACTACCCAACTCAAAACTCCCCACTAACAACTAAGACCCAAATAAAATGCTAAGCATAATTATTATGAACATAAAATGCACACAAAAATATTTAAATAAATAATAATTTAAATAAATAAATAAGCAAATAAATAAATAATAATTATTTATTACTAATAAAATAGAGCCTAGTTTTCGGGTCGTGACACTAAAAGAATCAGTGGGAGTAAAATATATCTCGAATGGTTCGAGACCTAGAAAATTACATTGAACCTTTGATGGAAGTTGAACAAACTTTCACAAGGAGTTGTGAAAAACCGTTCAATTTACACAAGTTACTTGCATAAGCAATAGGATACAATCTATAACAAAAAATACTGGATTTCTCAAAATAGAATGTATTGAGGTAAAGTTAATTGAGAATGACATATTTACCACCTATCAAAATGAGAAATCCGCACCGTATTTAGATTAATGGCTTGGAGTCATAGAATCTAAAAGGCAATCCATGTTATATAATAAAGTTTGGAACTTGATCGTTCTAACCTAAGGTGTAAAAACCAAAGGACGGAGTTGAGTTTTCTTGGAGAAAACTAACATGGGTAGCAAGGAACATACTCTTCAAGCAAGACTAAGTGTAAAAGGTTGACTCATATTTCGACTATGATAAAACTTTTTTACTCGTAGTCATGTTTTAAGACATTAGAATTCTCATTGTCATATCCTCATATTTGGAATATGAAATTTGACAAATGAATATCAAAACAGAGTTCCTTAACGAGAATTAACTTAAGGATGTATTGGATACAACCTAAAGGTTTTTGATAGTCTAGAAAATTCTAATAAAGTATGTTAGTTGTGGAAATCCATGGGATGGATGGAAGCAAGCTTCTTGGAGTTGAAACAATCATTTTGATAAAGTGTTCAAATCGTTTGAAATTCATCAAAGATGAGACTTGTGTTTGCTAAGAAATTAGTGGGAGCATAGTCTAATTCCTAATCTGGTATATGTGGTTGACATATAATTCATTTTGAAAGAGTTTCTTAATGAAAGACTTAGGAAGAAGCCGCTTACATCCTTGGAATTAATATCTATTGATATAAATCTAGGAAGTTGATTGGTTTGTGTCAAAGTACTTGTAGACACAAAGTAATGAATTGTTCAGTATGCAAGACTCTTGGAAAAGAACTTGCAAAGTAGTCTAATGACATAGTTCTTGGAAAGACTTATTCTTAGTGGAAGACTAATGAGCAAGAATACATGATTAGGATTCCATATGCTTCGACAATTGGATCTATCATGTATGTCATATTATGTACTTAGACGGGATAACTCGTATACTTGGAGTATGATGAGAACAAACAAATCATATCCTAGTGAAAGTCACTAGATAGTGGTCAAGAATGTCCTTATATACTTGAGAAGAACTAAGGATGCATTCTTGATGGCTGTTGACATTGGAGATGATTTAGTAAATGGTTACATAGATGCATGCTTCCACATCGACAAGGTTAATTAAAGATCGCAGTATGGACATATGTTTAAAGTAAGTGCTATTAGTTGGAATAGTTCTAAGCAAATACACTATAAATTATTCTACGAATAAAATTGAGTATTTAGTTACAAGAGTTGTAACTAAGGGAGTTGTTTGAATATAAATGTTATTAGTAAAACTGGAAATAGTATCTAGTACTACTAATCCTATGGACCTTTATTGTGAAATAATGGTTATTGCACAAGTTAAGGTGCCAAAGGCTCATCCATGATCCAAACACACACTCAGACGTTTCGATCTCTACGAGAAATCATTGATATGGGAAATGTCAAAATATGAAAAATACTTTATGATGATAACAAGGATAATCTTCCTACATAAGATTCTCCACACACTGTTATGATGGTCATAAGCTAAGCTCAATGGTATTGGATACTGTAGATACCCTGGGAGGGTACGGCTTGGCTAGAGCGCGTGTGTTATTCCTAGGATGTCTATTCGTGTTTTATTTGTTTAGAGTCGCCACCTATGTTTTTAGAGGAACATTAGAAAAACCTAATATTTAGCCTAAGTTTGATACGAAAATAGAGATTCTTGTTATGAGGTTCAGGGGTTAGGTTACGAGATGGGAAGTACTTAAACAGTCATCTCGCCCGACTAATGTCGGTCTTGCTTGTTCAAAGTCTACATAAAATAAATATTCTTCCTATTCTTAATAATGACAAAGGGGGTTTAAAAGGGGGTGTTTGGAATGTAGGGAGATGGCTCCTTGACCAACTTCAATGAAATGAATCAATCATTGGTGTCATGTCCCAAAATGATTTGGGTGATTGCACGTTTGATTAAAGTAAAAGAAAGAGATGAAGTAGAGAAGGAGGAAGATGGACTTTTACCTATGCTTCGAAGGACTTCAAACACTTCTTGGTGAATTACTTGGGAAAACTTTAAAAATGATTTCGGTATAGTTTTTGTAGAGAGAATTTTTTGTCCTTTCAAATGGTGGAAAAGGGATGTTTTTATAGGTGAAAACAAAGTGGTTTTGGTGCCAAAACTCAGTCATCATGAAATCTTTCCCAGGCAAAATCATGTAAAATGAGCAAGGGAGAGATTCTTGAACAGAAATCTGTAACTGACGCCCAGAGGTGCACCCTTCCTACCTCGGGGGCGGAAGGCGCGCGCGTCTGGCTCCTATGGTCGGAGGCGCGTGACTCAGAGATGGCCTTTTTGACAAAATGGACTAGAAAGTCAGCCCTGTTATTCAGTTTAGTCCCTAGACTTAACGAAGTCAGTCAAGAACTTAACAGAAGTAACAGAAACTAACCAAAAAACACATAAAAAGGGAGAAACACAAGATCAACCGTGCAATCAGGGTGAACGGTCCAAGGCGGGGTATCTACAGAGCCCCACGGCGACTTGGATTGCAAAGTAAAAGGCGTCGACGAAAGAAAGTACACCCGCCGAGGATATCACTAAGAAAAATCAAAGACTCGATGAAAGCAGGAATTTGAAATTGCGAGAGATAGGGGTGCGCTCCCTGTGTGAGCGGATTTTGTTGATAGAGGAGTTGGCATGATCCGTTGGTAAATATACCGGCTGAACCCGTTAGTGAATCCGCTTGTTGAATCTTATTGACGAATCCGTTAGTGAATTCGTTGGATGAATCTGTTAGTGAATCCCTTGAATGAGTCTATTGGTGAACCCTGTTGACGAATCCGTTGGTGAACCCTGTTGACGAATCCGTTAGTGAATCCGCTTGATGAATCCGTTAGTGAATCCATTGAATGAGTCCGTTAGTGAACCCTTGTTGACGAATCCGTTAGTGAATCCATTTGATGAATCCGTTAGTGAATCCCTTAAATGAATTCATTGGTGAACCCTTGAATGACGAATCCGTTAGTGAACCCTGTTGACGAATCCGTTAGTGAATCCGCTTGATGAATCCATTAGTGAATCCATTAAATGAGTCCGTTAGTGAACCCTTGTTGACGAATCCGTTAGTGAATCCGTTTGATGAATCCGTTAGTGAATGCATTAAATGAGTCCGTTGGTGAACCCTTGAATGATGAATCCGTTAGTATATCCTTTTGATGAATCCGTTAGTGAATCCGCTTGATGAATCCGTTAGTGAATCCATTGAATGAGTCCGTTGGTGAACTCTTGTTGACGAATCCGTTAGTGAATCCGTTTGATGAATCCGTTAGTGAATCCTTTAAATGTGTCCGTTGGTAAACCCTTGAATGATGAATCCGTTAGTGAATCATTTTGATGAATCCTTTGGTAAATCCATTGAATGAGTCCGTTAGTAAACCCTTGTTGACGAATCCGTTGGTGAATCCGTTTGATGAATCTATTAGTGAATCCCTTAAATGAGTCCGTTGGTGAACCTTTGAATGACGAATCTGTTAGTGAATCCTCTTGATGAATCCGTTGGTAAATCCCTTGAATGAGTCCATTAGTGAACCGTTGAATGAGTCCATTGGTGAACCCTTGAATGATTCCGTTGGTGAACCCTTGTTGATGATTCCGTTAGTAAATCGCTTGATGAATCCGTTAGTGAATCCATTGAATGAGTCCGTTGGTGAACTCTGTTGACGAATCCGTTAGTGAATCCGCTTGATGAATCCGTTAGTGAATCCATTAAATGAGTCCATTGGTGAACTCTGTTGATGAATCCGTTAGTGAATCCGCTACGTTGCTTGAGAAACGGTGATTTCAGTGGATCCCTGTGGACCGAATTGCTTCTTGTAGCTGTCTCTGACGTGTGCTGTTCAGAGCTGCACTTGATGTTGACTTTATTACTTTTGTGGGGTGCGGGCACAGTTGACTGCGGACCAAAAAGATGAGGTTTTCCCTTTAGAGAGGAAAATGTCGAGATTGACCTTGACTTAAACAAAAGAAGGACACAACCTACTTTTAGTAGAAGTTTCTATCTAATTTTAATTTAGACGTGCCTTAGGGGCAGACCAAATTAATGTGTGGCCAAAGTATATTCAGAGGCGGAGTTATGGTCTTGATCCCGCTGATTTTGGGAATGTCTGAGCTCTGCTTCCCTATGATTTCTTTATTTTATAAGGGCCAATTGAGGCGTTTCTGGAATGGGAGGCGTACGCCTCGGCTAGTGACTGTGGGATGCGCACGCTTCCCAAGTGGGTGGCGGGAGGCGCGCGCCTCTGTGGAGTGAATTCCGGGGCTTGACATTTGTTGGCCAAAAGATCCCCAACAGCTATAATATTAGCTTCCGTTTGAACACATTCTCCCAACAGCTCTTTTCTTCCATTTTTGAACATCTCTTCTTGCTTGATTTTGCTTGTAATCCACCTTTTCCATGGCTTCAAATTCTTTCACCCTTGATACCAAGGTTGTTGGCGAGTATCAGAAGGATTTGTCAACCTTTGTGTACTCTTTCAAGACTCATCCCAAGAAGGCTTTTGTCCAGGATTTTGGTTTCCGTATTCTCTTCACGCTACGAACGTTGAACCCAGATTAGGATTTATTGAAGGCCGATACAGCTTTCTGGAACTGCAATAGTCACACTTTTAATTTTTCGACCAATGAAATGGTGCCGACTGTTGATGACTTTGGTGTGATGCTTGGCGTGCAATTGACGGGTCAAATTGCCGTTCCCAAATACCATAGAGGTGTGATCGATTCTTGGCCCGATGTGTTGAACCTTCCTATTGGAGATGAGAAAGATGTTGCATGGTACCGTGGTAGATATAACCGAGTTGCCAATGTTTTTCAGCTTGCATTCGGAGGACATGTGAAGTTCTCTTCGTTACACCATTCGGGACAGCGGATGCGCAGTTGGCTGAGATTATCTTGCAGGCTACGGAGCAACAATTTAGTATAATCCCTCTTATAGTGGGGGAGACTCTGCACGGCCTTGATGAGTTGCATCGAACGGGTGAGATGTGTCGGGGGAGCCCCTTGCTTCTGACCATATGGCTCCGGGAACACTTCAGGATTTATTCTTCGGAGGGTGACTTGTCTCCTTTTGCTGTTCACAGGAGAAAATTGCTGATTCGGGATATGTCTGAAGACGGTTGGAAGAAGTTATTTGCATCCCGAATATCGGCTGACATTGAGTGGTGCCCTTCCCCCTGGGGTCTCCGTCCTTTCGTGGAATGGACTATGGGTTTCGAGCATGTGGTCTTACCAAGCTTGAAAGACTCTTAATTTTACCATCTGGAGCGTGTTTTGAGGAAATTTGGTCGCCAACAGATTATTCCCTTCCTGAGGAGTGGGGTGCTCCATCCAGTTTCATATATGGGTCTAGACTTTTCAATGGAGCTTCGATCAGCTTGGGGAGATGACCGCCAATGGTGGGCTTCTGCCCCTATTCACCGGGGTAGTATTTTTCTTCCCGAGAGTTATCCGGATTATCTGTTTGGCACCCTTTACCGCGGCATCACTTAGGTTGATGTGCTTCGTGCCGAGTTGCTAGGAAAGAACTTTGAGCCTTGCAGTGCTTTAAGATATAGGGAGGCTGCGGCTGATTCGCACAATATTTTGGCCGACCCTTTCGGCAGTCATTTGGATAACTTTTATGTTCGGACGCGCGTCGCTGCTCAGATGGTTTCAGTCCGCCTTAGTGTTCCTAGACCTTCCAAGAAGAGTAGGATTGGTAGCCGTTCGGGTGGCCCTTCGAAAGCTAAGAGAAAATTAGATTTTTCCTAGTACCCCAAGATTGTAATTAATAGACCACTTGTTAGGATTTAATGTTTTTATGTCTTTTATTGCTCAACATATCCGTTGTAATGGCAAGAATGATTTGAGAGATGAATACAAAAATTGCATTTTGTTATGACATGATTGGGTAAAAATTATTGTTTTAGACCGCACCCGAAGGTTGCCGTTCCTCTCGTAGAGAGGCTCCGGTCTCCGTAGTTCAAACAAATGAAGACCATTTTCTTTTGTGTGTGCACCCTGTTTTTGCCTAGACCGCCATTTCAGGTTTTCAATCTAGCGGGCTTCTTTTTTGCACTTGCTCTAATTTTTGCCTAGGCCGCCCTTGCGGGTTTCCAACCTAGCGAGCGTTTTTTTTTTTTTTTTTTTTTTTTTTTAATGGTCTCCATTTGTTAAGCGTAGAACTTCTTGAGCTTGTCGAGGTTGACCTCTGTTGGTCCCAAATGGCAACAAGGGTATGAAAAATAGCTAGAGGGGGGGGTGAATAGCTGTTTTAAAATTCTTTTCGTACCCTTGATAAACTCAATTGCAAATGCGCACTTTATCAAATAAGCGTTATGATATGCGCCTAAGAGAGTGAGTGAAATGCACAGCGGAAGTAAGTTAAGTAAATAGGCGCAAAGGTGATAAAGGGGGCGCACACACACTCTAAGAATTTTGGCTCAAAGTGGGTGAAATAAAGAACTAAGGCAAATGATATAACCAATCACAACACAATTCAAATCAATCAATCTACAATGATAAACAAGCAAATAGTGAGTAAAGATAATAACTTGAAAGTAAAGGACAAGTAATTAATACGCGCTATTTAGAGAGGTTCGATCAAAGGAAATATCTACGTCCTCTTCCAAGATGGTTAGTCTTGGATTTCTAAGAAAGATCTTATATAATGAGAGAGTGTTACAAATTACAACTTTTGAGCTTATACACTAACTCAAGATCTAATATTCTATGAATGAACAAATCCAAAACAATAACCGGTGTATCTCTTAAAGAAAGATCTAAGTGATCAAACGTAAAGAGGTGCGTGTGTTATTTTAGTATCAAGGCTCTTTAGATCTTTGAGATTGAGAGCACAAGAAAACTAAAGTGTTATAGCTTGAAGATCTGGGCTAAGGATGAAGGTATGAAGATGTTCTTGAGGAATCTGAGAATTTCAAAGGCAATCTTCAAATCTTCAACAAATGCTTGAGAGAGAAATTCTTGGAAATCTTAGCAATACTTTAGCAACTCAGCAACTTCAAAATGTTGAAGTTATGGGGTATTTATAGTGAAATTCCAAAAACTAGCCGTTGGAAATTCATGATGATTCTGAGTAAAGGACAAATGTACTGTCGCTCATTGAGTGGAGCACGTGTCCTTTTATAGCCGTTTAGACACATAACACAAATATGACCGTTGTGGACAGGTGTCCTCAAGTTGGGCGCACACGTGTTATTTAATCATCGTTGAATCATTGGCGTAATTTGAATTTCTTCAATTCTTCAAGTCTTCAAAGATTCACAGAGTGTTGAATTAACACTGAGGGGCGCATGAGCTAAAGAGGCGCGTAACACAATCTTGGCGCATATCCTTATGCGCGCGCGCTGAAGGGCGCGTGGCATGATGCAAGAAGGCGCAGTGTATGGCGCGCGTAACAGGCGCATGGCTCAAACTAAAATGTGAATTTTCTTGAATCTTGATCTTCTTGCCCTATTTCTAAGTCTATTCTATCACAATGGACAACCTAAAAAATGAAGTATAAATACTTCTTACATGTGGGTCTAAAGTCCATGAAATAAAACTTAGGTGATGGATCAATCAAATCTAATCAATCCTATTACATTAAAACTGAGATATATATAGGCATACCCAACAACCTCCTTTGGCAATTGATCACCATCCAAGTCTACGAGTCAGACTGCACCGCCGCTTAATATCTTCTTGACCACGTAAGGACCGATCCATCGAGGTCCCCACTTCCCAAGGGGATTCATGGCATTGGGAGGATATTGTCTTAGGACCATATCTCCCACTTTGATATTTCGAGGCTTCACCTTTTTGTTGAAAGCCTTTGCCATTCTTTATTGATAAGCCCTTGTGCGTTCAAACGCTCTTAACCTTTTTTCGTCGAATAGGGCTAGTTGCTCGTATCGACTTTGCATCCAATCAACCTCATTGACTTGGTTCTCGAGTAAGACCCGTAGAGAAGGAACCTCGAGTTCGACTGGGAGCACGGCTTCAGAACCATAAACTAATGAGTACGGAGTTTCTCCCGTTACTGACCGTATTGACGTCCGGTAGCCCTACAACGCTAGTGGTAATTTCTCAGGCCAATCTGTAGACACCCCGCCTTGGACCTCTCACCCCGATTGCATACATAGTATATTTATTTAACTTGTTTTTGTTAATTTCTGTTACTTCCGTTAAGTTTCTAACTGATTCTGTTAGTTTTGGACTAAACTGCATAACAGAGTTAACTTTTAGAGTCATTCTGTCATTCTGTCTTTTTAACCCGCGGGCGCCTCCGACACCGTCAATGGGCCGCACGCGCCTCTCATCACAAAGGCGGGACTCGCGCGCCTCCCATTTTGGCAGTTATGGATTGTAGCTCTTTCCCTCCTTTTTCTTGATCATAAAAACTCTCTTTTTACATCTACATTCATCCCCCTAGGTTTGTAACTCCCAATCCCACACTTCTAGCCTTTTCATTAAAACAAAATATTTCTTTTTTATTTTATTTGATTTATTATTTGATTTATCTTATTTTTGTTTGGTCAATTCTATTTCACATGGATGATCATCTTTTCCCTCCTACCTTTCCCTCTCCTTTTTACCTATAAAAACCAACTTCTTCTACCTTAGAAATCTCCACAAATTCTACACAAATACACTATACACAAACTCTCCACAAATTCTCCCAATAAGAGTTTTAACAACAAAACTCTACACAAATTTCTACACAAACATTTCTGTCACGACCCGAAAACTAGGCTCTATTTATTAGTAATAAATAATTATTATTTATTTATTTTCTTATTTATTTATTTAAATTATTATTTATTTAAATATTTATGTGTGCATTTTATGTTTCATAATAATTATGCCTAGCATTTTATTGGGTCATTTGGGTTAGTGTAGTATTGTTGGGTCTTAATTGTTAGTAGGGAGTGTAAGTAATTGTGTTAGTAGATGGGGAAGGGGCCTGAGTGTAACATTTTGAAATAATTTCCCCTACTCCCTCCCTACTCCTTCTCTTCTCCCTCACCTTCTCCCTCACTCACTCCACCTCCCAACAAACTCTCTCTCTCTCTCCTTGTTATGGTAAGTTTTTCTCTCTCACTTCTCTCTTCATTTTCTTCATCTTCCTCTTGTTATTTCTCGTTTCTTAAAACATGACTCTTGTTTAGATCGTCGATAGAATCGCGTAGAACCAAAAAGAATTGAATTCCGTCATCTTTGAGAATTTTCAAGTAAGTTTCTTTTCCCCCATTTTTATGCTAAAATGTTCATATCATGTTTATATAATGCTTGATGTATTATATTTGAAGTTTGGTTGAGTTTAGAATATATTTGGAATTTATTTGAGTTTTGGTCAAAAATGGTGATTTTATGAATGTTGGGTTTGATTCTTGGTTTTGGTTGATAAATGGTGTTGTTTGGATCCCCATCCTAGATATAAGTTGTTTTGGTACATTTTGGAACTTGTTGAAGGAGTTGAGTTTGTGTATTTTGTGTTTTGGTGTATTTTGGGTCGAAATTGAAGAACCCAGCTCTGTTCTTCCCGGCCAAAACCCAGGCCGAGCGCCCGCCTGCCCTTGCCCAGGCGCCCGCCCGCCCCCCTTTTTCTAGCGGCCTGACCTTCTGGTCAAATGAGCGCCCGCTCGCCCCTACCCAGGCGCCCGCCCGCCCGCCTGCTTGGGATTTTTGCCCTTTTGCTTGGTCTAAGGCTATTGGCTTAACTAGTTTAGGTTTATCTCTTCTAAATTACCTAAGTTAACATCGTGGAACACTTTATTAAGTGAAATTGATTCTTTTGTGAATAAATATGTTGTGGAATTTGATTAAGTATCATTTTGGGAATGTGGTCCATCTTTGATGTGCTGTTTGTATTGGTTTACCTTTGTGGTGATTTAATAGGAATGGTTCCCTACTTTGGAACCTTAAGTTGTTTAATTAAGCTAGTATTTATTACTTAGCATTTATTTGGAAGCCCAACTGGCATATTTGTTGCATCGGGCGATGGGAAAGATTATAATGGCAAAGCCAAGTCCATTATAATGTTGACCATTGTTTGCCCTTACTATACCCCTTTTCCAGATTGGCCTTGGAAGAGATAAGTTAGCTTCCTTTGTGAATGTATCTATCTACCGAGCATGACTTTGTGGCATGGCTCTTGTCCTTTGTGACACTCTTATGGTTATTGTTCCGGTACCGGGGGTTTTCTCTTCGGCTTTCATGCTATTATGAAGATGTGATTTGTTGATTATTGAAGCTGCGCAGCGATCCTTTATTTGGATGTATCGGTTTGGAAACCTTGGCTAATATCCTTTGTTAGGTGTTTATTTCCGCTGCTATCTGTTCTGTGATAAATGCTATGTGTTAGCTATGATTTATTATTGTATATTGCATCATAGCATGTCATGTAGTTGCATTAGTAACTTATTGAGATTTATCTCACCCCCCTTTCTTTTATCTTTGTTTTTCCTTAACCCCCCCCAGGTGCTAAGGATTAGCCTCGCTGATCACGAGAAAGAGGACGTCGAGTGTGGATACATTCTTTTGGGGAAAGTTGTTATAGGTTGGTTTACATTATATAAATGTGTAACCTTTTGGGATAGTTGTAACAAACAATGACGTCATTAAGAATTGTACATTTATATTCTGTTGGGCATAAACTTGTGAAGTTTATGATAGCTGTATTTGGTTATTATCAAACTTGGATTTGTAAAACTTTGGATCATCACCTTTTGGTATCAAAGGGAATTTTTAACTTCGGTATTTCACAGTTTTGGTTTTAAGTCGACGTCCAGCTCGCGTACTCCGGGCCCACGGGTTTGGGGTCGCGACAGTTGGTATCAGAGCTATGGTTTGGCTCTAAGTATAAGTCTAGGTGGACTAGTATGACCTAGGAGGGTAGTTGTGTTCGGAGTGAGTAACGGTTGATGTTTTATGAAGGTAATTGTTTCCAATGTCTGGAAGAAGAACCAGAGGAGGTAGTAGTGGGGCACAGAATCAGAATGACACAAGGGAAGAAGCACGTGCTATGTTTCAAGGCATGTTCGAGGCGGCCATGAAGGCCATACATGATCAAGGTCCGAGGGTAGAACAAGCACCACCCCGCTATGGATTGGAGCAATTTCTCAAACTGAAACCGGTTGAATTCAATGGGGAACCCGATGTTCGGAAAGCTGAGTTGTGGATTGAGTCGATGGAGAAGATTTATGAAGTATTTGGTTGCACGGATGAGGACAAGGTCCGGTTCGCGGCTTATAAACTTGTGGGTGCCGCCGAGCATTGGTGGAAAGGAGTTAAAGCTAGTTGGGATGATACTCACACGGTGTATGCGTGGGAGTTGTTTGTGCGCAAATTCAAGGAACATTTCATTCCGGTTGTTGATCAAAACCGAAAGGAGATCGAGCTGCTCAACCTGGAGCAAGGTTTGTTGTCTATAGCACAATACTCGGCTAAGTTCACAGAATTAGCCCGGTATTGTGACTATTTGGTGAGGACCGAGGAACAAAAAGCTATGAGATTCATTCGGGGATTGAAGACCTCCATCCATACTCAACTTATTGCCCAACGGATTGTGACCTTCCAAGATGCGGTAGACCGAGCTTACTTGATAGAGCAAGATATTGGGGAGCACAAAAGGAGAACCGAGGTTGTGGGTACGGGTAAACCGGGAAGCCATGCTAAATCTCAACCTCAACACCGTTTCGACAACCGAGGTAACCCGGGAGCATCATCTCAGTTTAAGGGGCAAACCACACCGAGGAATCCGGGTACTACTCCGGGGATTCAGAATAGGAAGCCTTGTACCTTTTGTCAGAGGGTAGGCCATACGGAGGATAGGTGTTGGAAAAAGCAAGGCAAGTGTACCAATTGTGGTGAAATGGGGCACTTTGCGAGAGATTGCATGAGGCACCGAGGTCAGTCATCCGGGTCAGGAGTTGGTATTACTCAGGGTCAGAAAAGGGATGCTACGGGGAAGCCCAAAGTTCAAGGAAATATTTATGCCATGAATCAACAACAGGCGACCGATGATCCTTCGGTTATTGGAGGTATTGTTTCTGTGTCTAATGTGAGCGCACGAGCGTTAGTAGATCCAGGAACATCTCATTCATACATTTCTGTGCAATTTGCTTCCATGTTAAATGCTGCAATCGAGTCTTTACCGTACGTGCTAGAGGTGTCGACCCCTATAGGAGAATGCTTGATTTCTGATCGAGTCTTTCGTGCTTGTGATGTGGTTATTTGTGGTCGTGTCCTTTGTGCGGATTTGGTAATTCTTCCTATCCAAGACTTTGATGTCATTTTGGGTATGGACTGGTTGAGCAAGTTTCATGCTTCCGTTGATTGCCGTAAGAAAACTGTTACTTTTTCTATTCCCGATGTGCCTAAATTTATGTTTGAGGCTTGTCCTCTGAGTAGAAAGGTTCGCTTAATTTCTTATATGAAAGCGAGAAAATTTTTGCATAGTGGTTGTGAGGGGTATTTGGCTAGTGTTCTTGATACTAGGAAGGAATCCCCTAGTTTGGATAGTGTTCGGGTAGTTCGGGAATTTCCCGATGTTTTCTCTACCGAGTATGATATGCCTCCCGATCGTGAGATTGAGTTTTGTATAGACCTTTTGCCGGGTACGGCTCCAATTTCGAAAGTACCTTATAGGTTGGCTCCCGCAGAGTTGAAGGAGTTAAAGGTTCAATTGCAAGAGTTGCTTGATCGAGGGTTTATACGCCCTAGTGTTTCCCCATGGGGAGCACCGGTTTTATTTGTGCGGAAGAAAGACGATTCCTTGAGATTGTGCATCGATTACAGAAAGTTGAATCAGGTTACGGTAAAAAACAAGTATCCTCTACCTTACATTGATGATTTGTTTGATCAGCTTCAAGGGTCCGTTGTGTTTTCTAAACTTGATTTGAGGAGTGGGTACCATCAGTTGAAGGTTCGATCGGAGGATATTCCAAAGACTGCCTTTCGCACTCGTTATGGTCATTACGAGTTCTTGGTTATGCCGTTTGGGTTGACTAACGCGCTGGCCGTGTTTATGAATTTGATGAACCGGGTTTTCCATCCTTATCTTGATTCATTCGTGGTAGTCTTCATCGACGACATTCTTTTTTATTCGAAATCTCGAGAGGAGCATGAACAACACTTGAGGACAGTTTTATCCATTCTTGCGAGGGAGCAATTATTTGCGAAGTTTAGTAAATGCGAATTTTGGCTCGAGAAAGTGTCATTTCTGGGCCATGTGATTTCTAAAGATGGGATTTCTGTGGATCCTTCAAAGATAGAAGCCATAGTGGATTGGAAGAGACCCGAGTCAGTGACCGAGATCAGAAGTTTTCTGGGTTTAGGCGGTTATTACAGAAGATTTATTGAAGGGTTTTCGAGGATTGCTACTCCGATGACTCAGTTGACCCGGAAGAATGTCCCGTTTGAGTGGACCGAGAAATGTGATAAGAGTTTCGAGGAATTGAAGAAGAGGTTGACTACCGCACCGATCTTGACTTTGCCTAATGGGAGCGATGGCCTAGTGATTTACAGTGATGCTTCGAAAGAGGGTTTGGGTTGTGTGTTGATGCAGAATGGGAAAGTAATTGCTTATGCTTTGAGGAAGTTGACCCCTAGTGAACAGAATTATCCCACTCATGATATGGAGTTGGCTGCGATAGTATTTGCGTTGCACAAATGGAAGCATTACCTTTATGGAGCGAAGTTCGAGATTTTCACCGATCACAAGAGTTTGAAATACCTTTTCTCCCAGAAAGAGTTGAATAATAGGCAACGCCGATGGATGGAATTGTTGAAGGATTATGATTGTACGATTTCCTATCATCTGGGAAAGGCGAATGTGGTCGCCGATGCGATTAGTAGGAAGTCTTATGTGGCTTCGATGATGGTCCGTGAGTGGAAAATGCTTGAGGATGTTCGAGATTGGTCTCCTCGTGAATCGAGACATGGGGCTATTTTTGCGAATATTAGGGTATCTCCGACCCTAATTCAGTGGATAAAGGAAGCTCAGAAAGAAGATCCCGAGTTGGTGAAGATAATGGGTAAATTGAACGAAAAGAATTTCGAGGATTTTTCGGTTAGCTCGAGTGGAGTGTTGACTTTCCGTGGTCGTTTGTGCGTACCCGATG
Organism: Campanula takesimana; assembly: GCA_026119855.1. Taxonomy (NCBI): domain Eukaryota; kingdom Viridiplantae; phylum Streptophyta; class Magnoliopsida; order Asterales; family Campanulaceae; genus Campanula; species Campanula takesimana. The sequence continues at coordinate 390,537 of JAOWBW010000484.1, forward strand.
TTGGCGGGATAAAGAGACAAGTTTTAGATGAAGGTCACAAATCGAGATATACTATTCATCCGAGTAGTACGAAGATGTATCAAAATTTGAAACAACATTTTTGGTGGAATAATATGAAGAGGGAAATAGCCGAGTATGTATCGAGGTGTTTACCTTGTCAGCAGGTCAAAGCCGAGCATCAGAAACCCGCGGGACTACTTTAGCCGTTAGAGATTCCCGAGTGGAAATGGGAGCATGTGACCATGGATTTCGTTACGGGACTACCTCGTACCCGTAGGAAGTATGACAGTGTTTGGGTAATAGTGGATAGATTGACCAAGAGTGCCCATTTCTTGCCTATTGACATCAGATATTCGATGGAAAAGCTTGCGGCCCTTTACATCGATGAGATCGTGAGATTGCATGGGGTTCCGGTTAGTATTGTGTCAGATCGAGACCCGAGGTTTACTTCTAGATTCTGGAAGGCGTTTCAGGAAGCTTTGGGTACAGATTTGCGATTCAGCACAGCTTTTCACCCTCAGACCGACGGTCAATCCGAGAGGACTATTCAGATTCTTGAGGATATGTTGCGAGCTTGTGCGATAGACTTCTCTGATTCTTGGGATTCGCACCTACCGTTAGTGGATTTCTCTTACAACAACAGTTATCAGGCTAGTATCGAGATGGCACCGTATGAGGCTTTGTATGGAAGAAAATGTAGATCGCCTATCTGTTGGGATGAAGTTGGTGAAGCGAAGATCGTGGGTATTGATTTGCTTCAGGATTCAGTTGAAAAGGTTAGAGTTATCCGGGATCGAATGAAAACAGCCCAGAGTCGACATAAGAGCTATGCAGATAACCGAAGGCGAGATCTTAGTTTTCGGACCGGTGATTTTGTGTTCTTGAAAGTATCTCCAAAGGTGGGTATCCGAAGGTTTGGGAAGAAAGGCAAATTGGCTCCGAGGTTTATTGGTCCGTTTGAGATTTTGGGAAAAGTGGGACTTCTTGCGTATCGACTCGCGTTACCGTCATCCTTAGACCGGTTGCACAACGTCTTTCACGTTTATATGCTTCGGAAGTACGTTCATGATCCATCTCACGTGTTACCGAGGGTACCGGAGGATATTGAGCCCGATATGACTTATGAGGAACGACCGGTTCGGATTTTAGATACCAAAGTCCAAGAGTTGAGGAACAAGAGCATTGCGTTGGTTAGAGTCCTTTGGAGGAATCATAATATCGAGGAGTCGACGTGGGAGCTTCGTGATGAGATCGAGAGGAAATTTCTGTGGCTTTTTAATTCGGGTAAGTCTCATTAAAATTCGGGTCGAATTTTCTTTAAGGGGGAGTGAATGTCACGACCCGAAAACTAGGCTCTATTTTATTAGTAATAAATAATAATTATTTATTTATTTAAATTATTATTTATTTAAATATTTATGTGTGCATTTCATGTTTCATAATAATTATGCCTAGCATTTTATTGGGTCATTTGGGTTAGTGTAGTATTGTTGGGTCTTAATTGTTAGTAGGGAGTGTAAGTAATTGTGTTAGTAGATGGGGAAGGGGCCTGAGTGTAACATTTTGAAATAATTTCCCCTACTCCCTCCCTACTCCTTCTCTTCTCCCTCACCATCTCCCTCACTCACTCCACCTCCCAGCAAACTCTCTCTCTCTCTCTCCTTGTTATGGTAAGTTTTTCTCTCTCACTTCTCTCTTCATTTTCTTCATCTTCCTCTTGTTATTTCTCGTTTCTTAAAACATGAATCTTGTTTAGATCGTCGATAGGATCGCGTACAACCAAAAAGAATTGAATTCCGTCATCTTTGAGAATTTTCAAGTAAGTTGCTTTTCCCCCATTTTTATGCTAAAATGTTCATATCATGTTTATATAATGCTTGATGTGTTATATTTGAAGTTTGGTTGAGTTTAGAATTTATTTGGAATTTATTTGAGTTTTGGTCAAAAATGGTGATTTTATGAATGTTGGGTTTGATTCTTAGTTTTGGTTGATAAATGGTGTTGTTTGGATCCCCATCCTAGATATAAGTTGTTTTGGTACATTTTGGAACTTGTTGAAGGAGTTGAGTTTGAGTATTTTGTGTTTTGGTGTATTTTGGGTCGAAATTGAAGAACCCAGCTCTGTTCTTCCCGGCCAAAACCCAGGCCGAGCGCCCGCCTGCCCTTGCCCAGGCGCCCGCCCGCCCCCCTTTTTCTAGCGGCCTGACCTTCTGGTCAAATGAGCGCCCGCTCGCCCCTACCCAGGCGCCCGCCCGCCCGCCCGCCTGCTTGGGATTTTTGCCCTTTTGCTTGGTCTAAGGCTATTGGCTTAACTAGTTTAGGTTTATCTCTTCTAAATTACCTAAGTTAACATCGTGGAACACTTTATTAAGTGAAATTCATTCTTTTGTGAATAAATATGTTGTGGAATTTGATTAAGTATCATTTTGGGAATGTGGTCCATCTTTGATGTGCTGTTTGTATTGGTTTACCTTTGTGGTGATTTAATAGGAATGGTTCCCTACTTTGGAACCTTAAGTTGTTTAATTAAGCTAGTATTTATTACTTAGCATTTATTTGGAAGCCCAACTGGCATATTTGTTGCATCGGGCGATGGGAAAGATTATAATGGCAAAGCCAAGTCCATTATAATGTTGACCATTGTTTGCCCTTACTATACCCCCTTTCCAGATTGGCCTTGGAAGAGATAAGTTAGCTTCCTTTGTGAATGTATCTAGCTACCGAGCATGACTTTGTGGCATGGCTCTTGTTCTTTGTGACACTCTTATGGTTATTGTTCCGGTACCGGGGGTTTTCTCTTCGGCTTTCATGCTATTATGAAGATGTGATTTGTTGATTATTGAAGCTGCGCAGCGATCCTTTATTTGGATGTATCGGTTTGGAAACCTTGGCTAATATCCTTTGTTAGGTGTTTATTTCCGCTGCTATCTGTTATGTGATAAATGCTATGTGTTAGCTATGATTTATTATTGTATATTGCATCATAGCATGTCATGTAGTTGCATTAGTAACTTATTGAGATTTATCTCACCCCCCCTTTCTTTTATCTTTGTTTTTCCTTAACCCCCCCAGGTGCTAAGGATTAGCCTCGCTGATCACGAGAAAGAGGACGTCGAGTGTGGATAAATTCTTTTGGGGAAAGTTGTTATAAGTTGGTTTACATTATATAAATGTGTAACCTTTTGGGATAGTTGTACCAAACAATGACGTCATTAAGAATTGTACATTTATATTCTGTTGGGCAAAAACTTGTGAAGTTTATGATAGTTGTATTTGGTTATTATCAAACTTGGATTTGTAAAACTTTGGATCATCACCTTTTGGTATCAAAGGGAATTTTTAACTTCGGTATTTCACAGTTTTGGTTTTAAGTCGACGTCCAGCTCGCGTACTCCGGGCCCACGGGTTCGGGGTCGCGACAATTTCTCTACAACAACAACACTTTCAAGTCAAGGTTTCAAGTTCTCTTTTCTAAAGGTACAACTCCTTCTCTTTTATTTATGTCTTACTAGTATGCAATCTCCATAAAAGGGAATACAACCTAAAGGCCACTTCACTATTGAAGTTTGACCAAGGTTACATTCCAACATTCCAAACTCCATTTTAATTTACTTTCCATTCATTAATATAATTGTTTAACAATAATTCAACATGTAATCTTTAGCATTAAATTAATAAAATCATTTCTCTTTTAATTTCCCCTTTCTTTTCATTGTAAATATTAGCACTTTTTATTAACAAATTGAAGGACATTTAGCATTAGAACACTAAAAGTAGCAAGACCCGCGTAAGCGGGGCGGAGTGGGTGTTTAAGTACTTCCCACTCCGTCACCTAACCCCCGAACCCTTCTCTCCTCGAATATCTTGTCTTCGTACATAAAATTGGCTTTTCTTAGGTTTTCTCGCGTTCCTCTAAAACATGGGTGGCGACTCTTAAAACACAATTAGACATCCTAGGATAATTCACCGCTCTAGCCAAGCCGCGGTTCCCCGGGGTATCTACAGTGGCGACTCTGCTGGGGAATGTAGAGGGTTAAACTTGCGTTTTTCATTTTTGGTGTTCTTTTTACAGTTTTCCGGGCATTCTGGTGGAAAAAGGTGAGACGCGTGCGCCTCTGGCCTTCTTGGCCTAATGCGCGCGCATCCCACCTTCACCACCAGAATCGCCTGCCTCTCATCTTGTCCTTCAAATTTCATGTTATTGTGCTAACAGTTTCTGCAGGAGAAAAGTGTTTTTATTTAGGGTCAAGGCAGTCCCTTGAACCCATGAATTTGCAGGTACTGCAGGCGCCTCTGCCCTCTAGTTCCTAAGGCGCGCGCCTCCCATCCACACAGCATAAAGCGCGCGCGTCTGGGCAACTTTCCAGAACAGAACAGTGCACAGAACAGAGCAGTTTTGACAGTGTGTGGGCACCGGGCCTGCACAAAACCATCTTTTAATTCTCTGTTTTATTTTTATCGGTCACACGGGTGATTCGAAAGTTGTAAATACTTGCTTATTTGTTTTTTTATTATTTCTTTAAAAAAAAAATTGTCACGTGATGAACCTCACACTACGCGCAAATAATTCCTATGAACTGCTCACTATCGAGTCGCACAAAGTTTAACCCCAAACCCGTTGAGGCCCGTCCTAGAAAGTTTCAAGCTCCACTCGACCTTGACTCTTTCGAAGCGGTAAACCTCAGCCTGTGGCGTAGTTCACGACTACATGCCGGGGGTGACCTTTAAACCTCTCTTTAGCGGAGCACCAACCACATAATTCTAGTTAGGGTCTAACACTCCGTGACTCAAGTCGGTTTCCATGTGATAAGATTTCCCTAAACTAATGTCTTCAAATCATACATGCCACTCGTTGTTATGGACGAAATAAAAATCCGTCCCCAAGTGGTCATAATGGACGCAAATAAAAAATCCGTCCCCGCATGTATGCTTTACTACATTAATTTAGTTTAATACCGACACATGTAGGATTCACAAGCGTGGTGGAATCCGATGAGTATATGGGACCGCGAGAAGGTCTATATACTAGTGTGACGATTCCACTATTTTTCTAGAAACCCCAAAAAGGACCACGTCCTTCCGACTTTGTAAATAAATAATAAAAAAGAGTCATTTACCTTATGTGGTTTGAGTCTTTTCTCTTGTTCGTGGGGTTAAATCATTGGATTCAAAAGGTATTTGTGGGACCACCCTAAGATCAACCATGTTCTCTCCATAGGTCCAATGGCTTCAAGCGGCGATAACAACAAGGGTGAGAATACTTCCGTGTCCAATGAAAGGCTCTTCAACATAATAAGAGCCATGGGGGAACAAATGGATAGACTTGTCGAGGATGCCCGCCGCAAGGATAATTTGTGGCAAGACCGTCTTGATCTCGAGAGGAGAATTCATGAGGAAGAAGTGTCCGAACTTAAGGCTCGTTTGCAATAGTTCACCAACAACAAGGCAAAGGTGAACGATAAGGCATGTTCAAGTGGCTCGCCTCTCAAGAGTCACAAAAGCTCTACCAACGACCGTGTGCACACTCCCCTCCAAGGCATGACTGTCACCAAGGCCTATGAAGATCTCAAAGCAAAGGGACAATTTTCTCCTCTCCAAGGGTACAAGCAACCACAACCATTGCGTCGCAACCATGCCCACCACAAGTGGTGTGACTATCACCTATGCAGCGGTCACCTCACCGAGGATTGCTTCTCCATCCGCAACATCATCCAAGACTCGATTGACAATGGTGAATTTACCGTGGGTGAAGAACAACAGTCAGAGAGTGAGAACATGCAAGAACTCATAAAGGTAAGGGTTCAGATTTGAAATGGGGCATCAACAAGAGAAGAATACAACGACAATGAGGACGACGACAACAATCTCCGTTTCTCTTTCTCTACCTAGAAATAAGATTAAAAAAAAGAGTCAAAAGTCCTCTAATGTGTGCATTAACGTTTTCTCTCGTCCAATGTTAAATTTTGAGTCAATCATTAAATAAAAGTCATTCTTGTCCTCATACACTCTTCCAAGTTGTTCAATCTAATTCTTGGCAAAATGATGAAAAGATGTCCGAACAAGTTTTGGAACGAAGGCCGTCACTTGAACGCCTAGGGGCTAAACATCGACGATGGCATCAACAACGAAGACATCAACAACGACGAAATCAAGACAAAGAAAGGTGGAGCAACAATCATGAAGCAAAGTTTTCAAAAGGGGATAAACAAAAAAAAAAGGGCTCGCTAGGTTAAAATCCTCAAATCAACCTTGGCAAAAGTTAGAGCAAAAAAAAATAATAAATAAATAAAAAAAAAAAAAATCCCCCTCAATCAAAGAAGTACAAGATCAACATCATTCCACCGATAAAGGACGAAGCAACAACCATCTCGACGAATGGAGCATCCACAAGAACTACGGTGACCTGAGCCTCTACACTGGAGGAACGTAGGCAACCTTCGGGTCCAGTCTCATGCAAGAAAGAAGATATGTTTAGCCCTAGCGCGTTATGGTGATCGGCCTTCATCTCGAAATTGTCAAGACATCTTTGTACGATTCATTTGCCAATGAATTAATCACCTTAAGATTGAACAACTTTTCTAGATTTGGAATCACTTTCCGTTCCTTGTCGAGTCTAGGGCTTCTATTCTTTCTGCATACTCCCAATTTCTTGCAATCAAATTGGGGCTTCCCTTCTCTTCTCTCTTAATGACTTACTTGCCTTCGTGAGTCATTCAACAAATATATGCAAAGTCAATACTAGGGACACTTCCCTAGTCGAGTCAATGTTACTCATCTTTAGTGACAAGAGGTCTTCACCGCAAAATCACATGTCTTATCTCCTCAGCCAGAGTCAATGCACACTTCCTCATTAATCGAGTCAAAAAAAAAGTGAAGACGCAAAAGAGATGCCCGCTAGATTGAAAACCCGAAAGGGCGGTCTAGGCAAAAAACAGGGTGCGTCATAAAAAAAATGAGAGAGTGAGAGAGAGAAGGTAAAGAGAAATAGAGATCCCCGGCTTCTAAACAAGACAACTACACGAGCTCTACATTGGATCTCCTCAGCAAGTCAATTCCCCACCAAGTCAACTTTGGGATTGCAAAAGGCTCGACAAGATATGACACCATCAAAGGTTGTCTTGGGTTATTGGCATCATTCTCAAGCAGTGTGCATTTTTGGGTTCATGAAAAGAAGGCCCGTGGTAACCAGGACCCATCCGAGAAGGACACGAGGTTGCACAAATAATCCCTAGCTAGTCAATTGGCTTGGACAGCAAATAGCAACAACATGTGTCTCAGTTTTCAAAGCTTCTTCAAATATGTGCTTCTAAAGTACGCCGAAAGGCTTCCGAGAAATGGGGTAGCTCTTTCCATGTCCTTTCATGAGGATGAGTCACTCTTACCTTGCTCAACAAATGGTGACGCCCTAGGGGCTATGTGGCTCAAGAACAAGGGCTTCTTTTGCTTCATTTGACAATCAATAAGCCCTAGGAGCTATGCTCGAGAAAGATGTGTGAGACTATCCTCAAAGTCTCTCAAAAGGGATGTCAAAAAGCCCTCTTGTCATGTGTGCCCGTGTTCATTCCCCCAATCAAGGATGGACCTTTATCGCAATCAATGATGGCACTCTAGGGGCTACGGTCAAGTCTTAAAGACTCCCTCAGCAAGAAGCAATTCACTTCAATGTCCCCAGCAACATTTGAAGCTTCATACCGAAAGGTCTCAAGGGGTTTCGCAATCTACAAATCTTTTGGGCCACGGCATTACAGTGATTCAAGCAAAGGGCAATATTGGGGCTTCGCAACCGACAGTCTTTTGGGCAACAATACTCGAGCAACGCAATTTGGGAGTAGTCTCCATGAAAAAGATCAAGCTTCAAGGGTCTCTCAACACCTCAAGTCAAAGGTCTCTTGGTTTTAAATGAGGGCTCTAATGTTATGAATGAATTTGATTATTTTTGTTAGAACTCACAGCGAGATTATGAAGGAAGTCTTAGAGAAAAGGAAAAAGATTCAATATGCTAGACTCACCCGGCTGAGTTATAGCGGGCAATGCCAATATGTTAACTCTACAAGCAGGGTTACGGCCAATCCCAATGTTTCTGCAATACAGCACTCCCTTCTCCAAGATCAAAAGAACAGGTTGCATCCGAAGATCCGCCATCGGTTCAACTCAAGAAGACTCAAGCAAACATACCGTTCGAGACTTTATCACACCAAGACCTTATCATCTGCAACAACATCACCATCTCCCACGAGACGTCTCCCGGAGACCGTACTACATTTTCAACATATCAACCACAAAAGGGGCCATCCATATCCAAGCAAGAGAGAGAAGGAGATCGCCTTCAAGAGCTCTTCCCAATAGCGCCATCCGCTCCCAACATAATGCTAAGCCGATTCCAAGAAAATTTGAGGCTTCACGCCGAAAGGTCTCCACATCCCGCCATCTACAAACTTGATAAGCCCATGACATTTGGGGCTTAACAATCTCTCAAAGCTTGGTATCAATGATCTTCTCTTGGGGGTTTGCCCACGTTGACAACAAAAGACAGTTTATTTGAATGGACTAAGAGTTGATTCATCTTGGGGCTTCATAAGCCACCCAAAGTTCAGCATTCGAGGGGCTCTACAATCATCAACCCCTTGGCATCTCGGCATCAATAGTCCTTTTGAAGCCCCATAAACGACAAATCTCTTGGGGCTAGACATCAATTTTTGTTGGACACCGCGGCGACAACATTCAAGCGAGGCAATCTGGACATCGATTGAACACGACTCAATCTTGGGTTGGCTTTACAAACACACAATGGTAATGGTTCACCCACGAACTAAAAAAAAATCTTTTTCTCACATGTGTGCATATTCTTTCCCTTCTAATCTAAAAAAAAAAGATTTTTCTTTTTCTTTTTCTCCTTCTATGTGCAAAAGTATGTGCATTTTTTTTGCTCTGCTCCTAGCATTCTCCATCATCCTTGAACTACGCTGGTCTGATTCTCTTAAAGGGATACGTAGGCAGCCTTTTGGCACGACCAACCCATCACCCAGAATACCATCTCGCCAACACTCCATCAAAGGCAAGAACAATTCATCATCACCAACATCATCATTCTCCATCCAAAGCATGGACATTCTTCATCAAAAGCATCAACATCCTTCAGCAATCCATCTCCAGTCAAGCGGCAATGGTAAGTGAAGGTATGAATACATCCGAGGCTTTCCTCAAATCACACCCCACACAAAATCACTTCCTCCGTTCTTACAAAAACTCTCTCTCATGCAAAAATGCTTTCAAATCACATTGCACCACGAGCACAATTTCTCTCTTCATTTCACACTTCATGCATCTTCTTGCATAAACACATATACCTGCCAAGCACACACATAACAGGTACCACCACGAAGTCAACAGCATCCGCTACTCAAGGCACTTCATCCCCAGCAGAAAATGGTCCACAGTCAACCATGCCCGCATCCCCACGATAAAACAACAACTGCAGCTCTAGACAGCAATTTGGACCCCGGTGATCCCGCAATTAGCAAACGGATCCCGCTATCAGCAAACGGATCCCGCAATCAGCAAACGGATCCCGCTATCAACAAACGGATCCCGCCATCAGCAAACGGATCCCGCCATCAGCAAACGGATCCCGCAATCAGCAAATCCCACAATCAGGGAACCCACCATTAGCAAACGGATCCCGCCATCAGCAAACGGATCCCGCTTCAGCAAACAAATCCCGCTTCAGCAATCCCGCCTCCAGCAAACGGATCTCGCTTCAGCAAACGGATCCCGCACCAGCAAACGGATCCCGCCTTCAGCAAACGGATCCCGTACCAGCAAACGGATCCCGCCTTCAGCAAACAGATCACGCCTTCAGCAAACGGATCCCGCATCAGCAAACGAATCCCACTTCAGCAAACAGAACCCGCTTCCAGCAAACGGATCGCTTTCAGTAAACGGATCCCGCTATTGGCAAAGCTGCTCATACAGGGAGCGCACCTTTATCTCTTATAATTTCAGCAAAGCCGCTCACACAGGGAGCGCACCTCTATCTCTTACAAATTTCAAATTTATCGAGTCTTTGTTTTCTCTTGTCGATGTCCTCGGCGGTTGTCTTTCTTTCGTCGACGCGTTTTGCTTCGCAATCCACGTCGCCAAGGGGCTCTGTAGACACCCCGCCTTGGACCTCTCACCCCGATTGCATACATAGTATCTTTATTTAACTTGTTTTTGTTAATTTCTGTTACTTCCGTTAAGTTCCTAACTGATTCAGTTAGTTTTGGACTAAACTGCATAACAGAGTTAACTTTTAGAGTCATTCCGTCATTCTGTCTTTTTAACCCACGGGCGCCTCCGACACCATCAATGGGCCGCGCGCGCCTTTCATCACAAAGGCGGGACTCGCGCACCTCCCATTTTGGCAGTTACGGATTGTAGCTCTTTCCCTCCATTTTCTTGATCATAAAAACTCTCTTTTTACATCTACATTCATCCCCCCTAGGTTTGTAACTCCCAATCCCACACTTCTAGCCTTTTCATTAAAACAAAATATTCCCTTTTTATTTTATTTGATTTATTATTTTATTTATCTTATTTTTGATTGGTCCATTCCATTTCACATGGATGATCATATTTTCCCTCTAACCTTTGCCTCTCCTTTTTACCTATAAAAACCACCTTCTTGTACCTTAGAAAGGACCTTCTCTTTTGAATTAAAATCTCTACACAAATACACTATACACAAACTCTCCACAAATTCTCCCAACAAGAGTTTTAACAACAAAACTCTACACAAATTTCTACACAACCATTTCTCTACAAAAACAACACTTTCAAGTCAAGGTTTCAAGTTCTCTTTTCTAAAGGTACAAGTTTTCTCCTTCTCTTTTATTTATGTCTTACTAGTATGCAATCTCCATAAAAGGGAATACAACCAAAAAGCCACTTCACTATTGAAGTTTGGCCAAGGTTACATTCCAACATTCCAAACTCCATTTTAATTTACTTTTCATTCTTGAATATAATTGTTTAACAATAATTCAACATGTAATCTTTAGCATTAAATTAATAAAATCATTTCTCTTTTAATTTCCCCTTTCTTTTCATTGTAATTATTAGCACTTTTTATTAACAAATTGAAGGACATTTAGCATTAGAACACCAAAAGTAGCAAGACCCGCGTAAGCGGGGCGGAGTGGGTGTTTAAGTACTTCCCACTCCGTCACCTAACCCCCGAAACTCTTCTCTCCTAGAATCTCTGGTCTTCGTACATAAAATTGGCTTTTCTTAGGTTTTCTCGCGTTCCTCTAAAACGTGGGTGGCGGCTCTTAAAACACAATTAGAGATCCTAGGATAATTCACCGCTCTTGACAAGTGGGGTTTTCCCGGGGTATCTACACAATCCCTTCCGGTTGAAGCCATTTTTCGTATGATGACCTCAATTGTTTTATTTGCTGCTTCGACATCTCCATTGGCTTGGGGACGGTACGGGGATGACTTGTGCTTGGAAATCTTGTAGTTAACCAAAAGTGCATCCATTTCTTTCTCGAAGTGAGAACCATTGTCGGAGATGATCTCATGAGGAGTGCCGTATCGGCACATGATGTTGTTTTTCACGAATTCGGCCACTTTCTTGGCGTTAAAAAAATCAGTAAGCTTGTGCCTCGACCCATTTCGTGAAGTAATCCACGGCCACTAGAATGAATGACTGTCCGTTGCTTCCCATAGGATGGACTTTGCCGATGATATCTATACCCCAACAAGAGAATGGCCATGGTGTGGTCATATTTTACAATTGTGATGGTGGAGCATGTTGCAGATTAGCATGGAATTGGCACTTGGCACATTTCTTGACTTTCTCGATGCAGTCTCGTTCTATTGTAGTCTAATAGTAACCAATGCGGAGTATCTTCTTGGCTAACATAATCCCATTCATGTGGGGCCCACACTCGCCTTCGTGGACTTCGTGCATAATTTCTTGAGCTTTGGTCTCATTTACACTTAAGAGATTGATCCCTTGATGATGCCTCTTGTAGACTCGGTTCCCAATCAATACATATCTGGCGGCTAGCTTTTGTAGTGCTATTCGAGTTTTCCCATTGTTGTTCTCGAGAAAGGTGCCGTTGTTGAGAAAATTCATGACATCTGTATACCACGGGGGGTTGTCTAGGACTTCAATGTTCATGCAGTATGCCGGACTGGTCCTTCTTGAAATTTTGAAGGTTTTCACCATTTTTCCTTTGGGCATTTCAACCAATGAGGCTATGGTGGCTAAAGCATCGGCAAAGCGGTTCTTATCCCTCGGTAATAATTAAACGTGATGTCTTGGAACTGCTCGACTAATTCCTCGAGGTGTTGACCATACTGTTGGAGGGTCGGATCTTGGATTCGCCATTTACCTGATGTCTGATTGATAAGGAGGAAGGAGTCACCAAATACTTCTAGATCTGTGACATTTCTTTCTAGGGCCCCTTCTAGCCCCGCTATGCATGCCTCATATTCAGCCGTGTTGTTGGTAGCTTCGAATTCAAGACGGATTGTAATTGGAGTGTAGATGTCCTTTGGATTGACAGGCAACATTCCTATCCCATAACCATATTTATTGGCGGCACCATCGAAAGAGAGTTGCCACTTATTTTCCTCGATTGTAGTGCAAACCAAGTACTCGTCGGGAAATTGTATGTCTTCCCCCTTCACTTCGTCACACGGAAATTCAGCAAGCTGATCACAGAATACTTTCCCCCTGATGGATTTGAGTGTGACGTAACTGATATCAAGACGGCGAGCATGAAGTACCACTTGGCTATCCTTGTTGACATGAAAGGATTCTCGAAGATGTAGCGGAGCGGGTCCACTTTTGCTACTAGCTTGATCGGAAAGTAATGTTTGAGCTTTTGAGTGACCCAAACTAATGCTGCATATGACATCTCCAAGACAGAGTAGTTCTTTTCGCTTCCTTGAAATCGGTGACTGACAAAATAAATGGAATTCTCCTTTGTGGAGTCTCGTTGCTCTTGTGCTAGCATATCCCCAAGGGCTTCGTCATTCATTGTGAGGTAGAGCAAGAGAAGCTTCTCCTTGTGAGGTGGAACCAATATTGGAGGGCATATCAAGTAATGCTTCACTTGGTCGAAAGCTTCTTGGCAAGCTTCGGTCCATTCTAGAGCCACATTCTTCTTGAGTAGCTTGAATATTGGCTCACACATGGAAGTAAGCTGGTGCACAAACTGACTGATGTACTGAAGTCTGCCCATGAAACCTGTGATTTCTTTCTGTGTCTTGGGAGGAGGCATGTCAATGATTGCCTTGATTTTCGAGGGATCTTCTTCAATTCCCCTTTCGGTGACCATGTAGCCAAGAACCTTGCCTCGGATAACCCCAAAAGTGCACTTTGTGGGATTGAGCCTCATTTTGTGTTGTTGAAGCCTTTCAAAGAACTTGCGGAGGTCGATTAAATGTTGACCGTCGGTCCCCTTTGAATGGATGATCATGTCGTCCACGTAGACCTCGATCTCTTTGTGAATCATGTCATGTAACAAGTCTGTCACGACCCTTTGATAAGTAGCCCCAGCGTTTCTTAGTCCAAACAGCATAACTGTGTTGCAAAAGGTGCCCCACGGTGTTGTGAAAGTGGTCTTGTGTTGATCCTCCTCGGCCATGAGAATCTGATTGTACCCAGCGAAACCATCCACAAATGACCGGAACTCGTAGGAAGTAGTGGAGTCGACTAGCATGTCAATGTTGGGTAGTGGAAAGTCATCCTTTGGAGAAGCTTTGTTCAAATCCCGGAAATCCACGCATACACGGACCTTACCATTAGCCTTTCAGACTGTGACCACATTGGCTAACCATGTCGGATACTCAATGACTTTGATGAAGCCCACATTGAGAAGCTTCTCTATCTCTTCTTTGACTTGTAAAGACCATTCTGGCTTGATCTTTCTGAGTTTCTGCTTTGTCAGCTTAGCGTCGTCTCTGATCGGAATTTGTGCTCGACGACCTTTCTGTCTAAACCTGGCATGTCTTTTATAACCATGTAAATACATCCACGAACTCTTTGAGCAGTGCAGTCAATCTGTCTTTATCTTCCCCCTTGAAGAAGCTTCCGATCTTGGTTTCTTTCGGCTCTTCGTCGGTACCCAGATTAACAACATGTAATTCTTCGTCAGTCCCTGGGACATTTTCACCACGACTACGGACCTGTTGAGCAAGTTCATTTAAGTATGAAGTGTTTTCGTGGTCTATTTCATCATTATTTGAATCGTTATTAACTAATTCATTAGATTCATTATTAGTTAATTCATCATTCATGATGTTTGCAATCTCAGGGTACTCGGAAAGATCAAATTTATCATTAACAAAGAAAGGGAACACACGCTCGGCTATGGCTTCCATATCCTCTTGGGTGAGGGTATCGGAAACACTCTCGGACTCGAAATTGAATGTGAATAAGTCTTCCTTTGTGACTTTTCGCGGAATGCATCCCATCTTCTCGACCAAGAATTCCTTGGATAGCACGGGTCCCTTCGTAGAATACCAGTTGTTGATCGGCTCGGAGCTTGGCTGGATCTCGCTGATAGTCTCCCTTCTCGTGTCGGTGTCATCGATGGCATTTACTTGGCACTCATCCATGATGGCGAGTTCTTAGAACATGGAGGCTAAATCCATCAATTCTTCCCCCACGGTAATGGTATCGGACTATATGGTCACTTTCTTTCCCCACCATTCTCGGGATGACATGGGAGTTGGTTCCCCTTCGGATTTTCGGATTTCACAGTCGGAAAAGATTTCGAGACCGGGCTTTCTGATGCCCTTGCTGTTGACCCATGGCTCGGGGAAGATTACGTACGGAACATCTTCCCCTTGGTGGACAAAGTAGCCATTTAGTGTCTTGCGGTAAGGCCTCAAATTGGGAATCTCATAATGACGGCCTTCCCTTCGAGCTCGGGCCTTCTCATTATTGACGGCTTGCTCGTATTTCAAGACATCTTTGGAAGGCTCATATCTGTAGACACCCCGCCTTGGACCGCTCACCCCGATTTCACATTTGATTTTGTGTTTCTCCCTCTTTTAAGTACTTTTTGTTAGTTTCGGTTACTTCCGTTAAGTTCCTGACTAACTTTGTTAAGTCCAGGGACTAAACTGAATAACAAGGCTGACTTTCTAGTCCATTCTGTCAAAAAAGCCATCTCTGAGTCGCGCGCCTCCGACCATAGGAGCCAGAAGCGCGCGCCTTCCACCCCTAAGGTAGGAAGCGCGCGCCTCTGGGCATCAGTTACAGATTTCTGTCCTAGAATCTCTCCCTTGCTCATCTTACATGATTTTGCCCGGGAAAGATTTCTTGATGACTGATTTTTGGCACCAAAAACATATATTTTCTACCTATAAAAACATCCCTTTTCCACCATTTTTAAGGACCGAAAGTTCTCTTTACACAAACTATACCAAAATCACTTCCAAGGTTTCTTTCAAGTAATTCACCAAGAAGTGTTTGAAGGTCTTCAAAGCATAGGTAAAAGTCCATTTTCTTCCTTTTCTTCTCTACTTCATCTCTTCTCTCATTTACTTTAATCAACGTGCAATCACCCAAACATTTTGGGATATGACACCGGAGACTACTTCACTTCATTGAAGCTAGTCAAGGAGTTATCTCCCTACATTTCAAACACCCCCCTTTTAAACCCCCTTTTATTATTGTCAAAAATAGGAAGAACATCATTTTATTTATGTAGACATTGATCAAGCAAGACCAACATTAGTTGGGCGAGGTGGGTGTTTAATTACTTCCCATCTCGTAACCTAACCTCTGAACCTCCAAACAAGAATCTCTGTTTTCATAATCAAACTTAGGCTATACATTAGGTTTTTCTTATGTTCCTCTAAAATATAGGTGGGGACTTTAAAAAATTAAAACAAGTTAGACATCCTAGGATCCTTCCACCGCCCTAGCCAAGCAGTGGGCCCTCCCGGGGTATCTACAGTGGCTACTCCGCTGGGGTTGTTTGAAGGTTAAACTTGTATTTCTGATCAAAGTCTACATTTTTCTGGGCATTCTGGTTCCTGATGGGGGAAGCGTGCGCCTCTGACCTTCTTGGACTAAGGCTCGCGCGTCCCACATCAATGACCAGAATCGCCCGCCTCCCATATGTTCTTCCTATTTTGTTTTTTTTTTCTACACTAATCATTTCTGCAGGGGTTACAATGCATATTCAGGACCAGGGCAATCCCCTGAGTCCAAAGTCTGACACCAGAAGCGGGCACCTCCCATAGACACTGCGCCATGCGCGTGCTTCCCACAACACGAGCCAAAGGCGCGCGCTTTTTAGGAAGTTTTCCAGAACAAAGCAGAATGAGGGGGTGTGGGCACAGTTGCCTCCATCAGGACTGATTTGGACCTCTTAAACTGATTTGTTTTGTGTCTTTTATCGGTCACATGGGTGATTCGAGAGTTGTAATTACGTGCTTATTTGCTTTTCTTTCATTATAAAAAAAAAGTAAAAAAAAATATTTTGTCACATGTTGGACCTCACACTACGTGCACAAATTCCTATAAATTGCTCATTATCGAGTCGCACAAGTTCATAACCCCAAACCCGTCGAGGCCCGTCCTAGGAAGTTTCAAGCTCCACCCGACCTTGACTCTTTGGAAGCGGTAAACCTCAACCCGTGGCGTAGTTCATGACTACATGCCGGGGGTGACCTTAAGCCTCTCATTAGCCGAGCACAAGCCAACACAATTCTAGTTAGGGTCTAACACTCCGTGACTAAGTCGGTTCTCATGTGCCGAGATTTCCCTAAAATAATGTCTTCAAAACATACATGCCAAGTGGTTATCATGGACGAAATAAAAAGCCGTCCCCAAGTGGTTATTATGGACGAAAATAAAAATCCGTCCCCGCATATATGCTCTACTACATTAATTTAGTTTAATCCCGACATGTGTAGGACTCACAAGCGTGATGGAATCCGATGAGTATATGCGACCGCGAGAAGGTCTATATACTAGTGTGACGATTCCATTATTTCCTTAGAAACTCAAAAGGGACTCCGTCCCTCCGACTTATAAGAAAAAAAAGTGTCTTTTATTTATATGGTTTGAGTCGTGTGCCCACTGTGTGTTCTAAACCTCTTCATGGATCAAAAGTGTTACTCAAGACTGACAAGGGCTTCTTCTTCAATATAGGTTAAATTGGTAGTTACCGTGTCTACCGGGATTCATCAAATCGGTTAGTTCGTGAAGAGATTACTCCAACAGCATCAACAGCAACCATGACCGGCAGCAGCAACGCCATGTCTCTCGAACAACTTTCAGCTATGGTCCAAATGCTCCAAGATCAAGTCTCCACTCTTAATAAGGAGGCCCAACATAAGGATGATCTTTGGCAATCTCACCTCGACAATCAAAGGGAAGCCCATGAGGCCGAAATGGAGCAAATGAAAGAGAGGCTCACCAAGCTTGCCAAGGGTAAGGACAAGAAAGACAATGAAGAGTCCGAGTGGACCCAAGGCTTATTTGAGAGCCCTTATGTTAGTACCCGCACTAAGAAAATGGGGGAACCGAGCACCGAGAACAATGAACACAAGATGGTTGATTCAATTATGGCTTACATAGATCAACGCTTCAACGGCCTCAACGTGGGGAAAAGTCCCGACACGAGCCTTTATCAGTCCTCCATTCTCATGAGCACAATGGCTGCTTTCCCCGACAAGTTCAAGATCCCTGACATCAGCAAGTTCAAGAGCACCTCTTGTCCCATGCACACATCGAGACTTACATTTGGGCTATGGTACCGAAGAAGGTCTCTCCTAAAGTTATGGCACAATGCTTCCCTCTTACTCTCGAGGGGGAGGCAAAGGATTGGTATGCTATGCTCCCACTCACAGTCCGTCTTGATTGGGACGCCGCCATGCTTGTCTTAAAAGTCAATACCAAGGCAACACCACCCACCGGCCAACCAAGAAAGGGCTCGAGAACACTACTCAAAAGGATAATGAATCCTTCATTGACTTCACGAGAAGGTGGAATGACAAGCTTGCTGAGATTGTCGAGAGGCCTAACACCAAAGAGCAAATGGACATCTTCCTTATGTGTCTAAAGATTGATCTACGCACCTACCTAAATGGGGCTTGCTATGCCGATTTCTCTCAAATGTATGAGGCGGGAATCCGAATGGATGAGTTGCTCAAGGAGATCAAGAAAAGTGCTCCTAGCTTCCGTTACAAGGCCGCCTCTAACTCCACAAAAGAGGCTTCAGTCAATACCGTCACTACCGACAAGGGGATTTACAAAAGGGTTCCTCCACCACAAGGCAAGAAATTTCAAGATGATCATGTCTACACTCCTCTCCAAGGAATTACTATCACCAAGGCCTTCGAAGCTCTCATTTCCAAAGGGCAAGTTACTCCTCTCCAAGGATACAAACCCAAGACGATACGTCCCAACCATGCCTACCACAAGCATTGTGGCTACCACCAACATAGTGGCCACACCACCGAGGAATGCTTTATCCTCCGCAATGTCATCCAAGATCTCATAGACAAGAAAGAGTTCATAGTTCCTAGTGGCGATGATGTAAATGTAATAGAGTTAGGAGAATTTGAGGATACCACTCAATCAATCCCAATTGTGAATGAGGGCTCCAATATGATGAATAAATTTGACAATTCTTGTTACGTTGTGACATATGATGAGGTAATGAGGGAAGTACTAGAGAATAGGAAAAGAGGCAAGATGGGAACGTCAACATGCTAACTCGATCCGGACGAGTCATTGCAAACAACCCCACTACTTCTGCACCAAGCACATCTTCTCAAAGATCGCAAGCTTGCGACGCTCCTGAAGACCCTTTATTGGTTAAACTTAAGAAAACTCAAGCCAACATCTCCATTCGGGACCTCATTGCATCCTCAAAGAAGCACCGAGATCTTGTCATCAGTAATCTCGAAGACACATCAGTCTCTCCTTACATAACTCTCGAGGACCTCAGTGCAATGATAAGCCACATTCATTTTGGCAATGTCATCACTTTTGCCGACATGACCTTCCACCATTTGGGTCCGATCACAATGAGGCCATTTATCTTAAAGTAAGACAAGGGTGAGACCTATTTCAAGAGTCTTGGTCGACGGTGGTTCCGCACTCAACTTGATACCCGGCCGAATCATGGGCATACTGGGGCTTAAAAATTCGGACTTAAAGCCTTCTACTCAAGTGATCGAAGGATACGACAGCGCTGCCCGCACAGTCATGGGTATGGTGGAAATAGGCATCGAGTTTGGAAGCATGGTCATGTCCGTCCCATTCCAAGTGCTCGATGTGCCTTCCTCATTCAATTTTCTCTTGGGCCGACCGTGGATACATAGTTCCAATGCCGTCCTTTCGACTCTCCATCAATGTGTCAAGTTCAGAAATGGGGATGAAATAGTGACCGTCATGGCAGAAAACGTCACTATCCACAGAAAAGGGGAACCCGTCCACCAAGTCTAACACGGTTTAGAAGACTCCACCCTCTCAGGTGTCTCAATCAACGCCATCGATGAACAAGGGTGAAACGGATCATGGACCCTCGGCAATCGCAAAGTCCTCCGCATGATAAGGAATATGAATTACTTCCCTGGTTTAGGCCTAGGGAAATATCAACAAGGGAGAATGCAACCCATAGAGGTCCCATTTGTCAAAAACAAGTTCGGATTAGGGTACGAGCCTTCCAAAGATGACTTGATGTATGAGCAAGCCGTCAAGAATGAGAAGGCCCGAGCTCGGAGGGAAGGCTGTCATTATGAGATTCCCAATTTGAGTCCTTATCGCAAGACACTGAATGGCTACTTTATCCGTCAGGGGGAAGACGTCCCATACGTGATCTTTCCTTCCCGAGCCATGGGTTAACAGCAAGGGCATCGAAAAGCCCGGTCTTGAAATCTTTGCCGACTGTGCGATTCAGAAATCCGAAGGAGGACCAGCTCCCATGTCGCCTCGAGAATGGTGGGGGAAGAAAGTGACCATAGAGTCCGAAACAGAGATTACCGTGGGGGAAGAATTGACGGATTTAGCCTCCATGTTCGAAGTATTGGCCATCATGGATGAGTTCCAAGTAAATGTCATCTACGACACCGACACGAGAAGGGAGACAATCAGCGAAATCCAGCCAAGCTCCGAGCTGATCAACAACTGGTATTCTACGAAGGGACCCGTGGTATCCGAGGAATTCTTGGTCGAGAAGATGGGTTGCATTCCGCGCAAGGTCACAAAGGAAGACTTGTTCACATTCAATTTCGAGTCTGAGAGTGTTTCCGATACCCTCACCCAAGAGGATATGGAGGCCATAGCCGAGAGTGTGTTCCCTTTCTTTGTTAATGAAAAAATTGATCTTTCTGAGTACCCCGAGATTGCAAACATCATGAATGATGAATTAACTAATAATAAATCTAATGAACTAGTTAATAACGATTCAAATAATGATGAAATAGACCACGAAAACACAACATACTTAAATGAGCTTGCTCAACAGGTCCATAGTCGTGGTGAAAATGGTCCAGGGGCTGACGAAGAATTACATGTTGTTAGTCTGGGTACCGACAAAGAGCCAAAAGAAACCAAGATCGGAAGCTTCTTCAAGGGGGAATAGAAAGACAGATTGACTGCACTGCTCAAAGAGTTTGTGGATGTATTTGCATGGTCATACAAAGATATACCGGGTTTGGACAGAAAGGTCGCCGAACACAAGATTCCGATCAGAGACGACGTTAAGCCAACAAAGCAGAAACTCAGAAAGATCAAGCCAGAATGGTCTTTACAAGTCAAAGAAGAGATAGAGAAGCTTCTCAGTGTGGTTCATCAAAGTTATTGAGTATCCGACATGGTTAGCCAATGTGGTCACAGTCCGAAAGGCTAATGGTAAGGTCCGTGTATGTGTAGACTTCCGGGATTTGAACAAAGCTTCTCTAAAGGATGACTTTCCACTACCCAACATTGACATGCTAGTCGACTCCACTGCTGCCTACGAGGTCCGCTCGTTTGTGGATGGTTTTGCTGGGTACAATCATATTCTCATGGCCGAGGAGGATCAACACAAGACTGCTTTCACAACACCATGGGGCACCTTTTGCTACACAGTTATGCCGTTTGGGTTAAGGAACACTGGGGTTACTTACCAAATGGCCGTGACAAACTTATTCCATGACATGATTCACAAAGAGATCGAGGTCTACGTGGACGACATGATCATCCACTCTAAGGGGACCGACGGTCAACATTTGATCGACCTCCGCAAGTTCTTTGAAAGGCTTTGACAACACAAGATGAGGCTCAATCCCGTAAAGTGCACTTTTGGGGTTATCCGAGGTAAGGTTCTTGGTTACATGGTCACGGAAAGGGGAATTGAAGCGGATCCCTCAAAAATCAAGGAAATAATTGACATGACTCCTCCCAAGACACACAAAGAAATTAAAGGTTTCATGGGTAGACTTCACTACATCAGTCGGTTTGTGCACCAGCTTACTTCCATATGTGAGCCAATCTTTAAGCTACTCAAGAAGAATGTGGCTCTAGAATGGACCGACGCTTGCCAAGAAGCTTTCGACCAAGTGAAGCATTACTTGACATGGCCCCCAGTCTTGGTTCCACCTCACAAGGAGAAGCCTCTCTTGCTCTATCTTATAGTGAACGATGAAGCTTTTGGGTTATGCTAGCACAAGAGCAACGAGACTCCACAAAGTGAATGCCATTTATTTTGTCAGTCGTCGATTTCAAGGGGGCAAAAAGAACTACTTCGTCTTGGAGAAGTCATGTGCAACACTGGTTTGGGTTACTTAAAAGCTCAAACATTATATGGAAGCCTTTCCAATCAAGCTAGTAGCAAAAGTGGACCCCCTCCGCTACATCTTCTAGAAGCCTTTTATGTCAACAAGGATAGCCAAGTGGTACTTCATGCTCGCTGGCTATGATATCACTTACGTCACACTCAAATCCATCAGGGGGAAAGTGTTGAGTGATCAGCTTGCTGAATTTCCGTATGACGAAGTGAAGGGGGAGGACATACAGTTTCCCGATGAGCACTTGGTTTGAACTACAACTGAGGAAAATAAGTGGCAACTCTTTTTCGATGGCGCAGCCAATAAGCACGGTTATGGGATAGGAATGTTGCTTGTCGATCCAAAGGACATCTACACTCCAATTGCAATCCGTCTTGAATTCGAAGCTTACAACAACATTGCCGAATATGAGGCATGCATAGCGGGGCTAGAAGCGGCCCTAGAAGAAGTGTCACAGATCTTGAAGTATTCGGTGACTCCTTACTCCTTATCAATCAGACGTCGGGTAAATGGCGAATCCAAGACCTGACCCTCCAACAGTATGGTCAACATCTCGAGGAATTAGTCGAACAGTTCCAAGATATCACGTTCAATTATTTACCGAGGGACAAGAACCGCTTTGCCGATGCTTTAGCCACCATAGCCTCATTGGTTGAAATGCCCAAAGGAAAAATGGTGAAACCCTTTCAAATTTCAAGAAGGACTACTCTGGCATACTGCATGAGTATTGAGATCAATGAAGTCCAAGATAACCCCCCATGGTACACGGACATCATGAATTTCTTAACAGCAGCACCTTTCCCGAGAACAGTAATGGGAAAACTCGAATAACACTACAAAAGCTACGTATTGATTGGGAACCTAGTCTACAAGAGACATCATCAAGTGATCAATCTTTTGTGTGCAAATGAGTCCGAAGCTCAAGAAATCATTCACAAAGTCCACGAAGGCGAGTGCGGACCCCATATGAATGGGATTATGCTAGCCAAGAAGATACTTCGT
Organism: Campanula takesimana; assembly: GCA_026119855.1. Lineage (NCBI taxonomy): Eukaryota > Viridiplantae > Streptophyta > Magnoliopsida > Asterales > Campanulaceae > Campanula > Campanula takesimana. The sequence continues at coordinate 413,331 of JAOWBW010000484.1, forward strand.
ATTGGTTACTATTGGACTACAATAGAAAGAGACTGCATCGAGAAAGTCAAGAAATGTGCCAAGTGCCAGTTCCATGCTAATCTGCAACATGCTCCACCTTCCCGATTGTACAACATGACCAAACCATGGCCATTCTCTTGTTGGGGCATAGATATCATCGGCAAAGTCCATCCTACAGGGAGCAACGGACAGTCATTAAACCTTGTGGCCATGGATTATTTCACAAAATGGGTCAAAGTGCAAGCTTACCGAGTTCTCAATGCCAAGAAAGTAGCCGAATTCGTGAAGAACAACATCATGTGCCGATATGGTATTTCTCATGAGATCATCTCCGACAATGGCTCCCACTTCGAGAAATAAATGGATGCACTTTTGTTTATGTCACGACCCGAAAACTAGGCTCTATTTTATTGGTAATAATTAATTATTATGTATTTATTTGCTTAATTATGTATTTAAATTATTACTTAATTAATAATTTATGAGTTATAATAATTCATGCCTAGCATTTTATTTGGGTCATTTGGGTTAGTGTAGTAATGAGGAAGGGGCCTAAGTGTAAGTTCTATTTTAACTACTCCCTCCCTACTCCTCATCTTCTCCCTCACTCTCCCCATCTCCCAACAATCTCTTCCTCTCTCTCTATCCTTTGGGTAAGTTTCTTCCTCTCACTTCTCTCTTCATTTTCTTTCTCTTCCCCTCATTATTTCTCATTTCTTAAAACATGAATCTTATTTAGATCGTCGATAGGATCGTAGGAAGCCAAGAAATTTCGAGTTCCGGCACCTTTGAGAAAATTCAAGTAAGTTACTTTTCCCCCATTCTTTATGCTAAAATGTTCCTTTCATGCTCATATAATGCTTTAGTTGTTATATATGAAGTTTGATTGAGTTTGAGATTTATTTGGAATTTATTTGAGTTTTTGGGAAAAAATGGTGATATTATGATTTTGGGATTTAATCTTGGATTGGAGTTGTTAGATGATGTGATTTAGGTCCCCTCTTAGCTTAAATGTGGTTTTGGTTCATTGTGGAATTTGTTAGAAGGATTGGTTTGGAGTATTTTAGAGATTGGGGTGATTTTGGTTCGAACTTGATGAACCCAGCTCTGTTTTCCCGGCTGGAATCCAGACCAGGCGCCCGCCCGCCTGGACCCAAGCGCCCGCCTACATACCCTTTCCTGATGGCCAGACCTTCTGGTCATTCAGGCGCCCGCTCGCCCCATGCCAGGCGCCCGCCTGCTCACTGTTCCAGGATTTTGTCCTTTCTGCTTGTTTTAACTAAATGGCTTAGCTAGTTTAGGGTACCTTCTTCTAATTAACGTAAGATAACACCGTGGAGCACTTTAGTAATTAAAATTGGTTCCTTTGTGAACAATAGCGTTATGTAATTTGATCAAGTATTGTTTGGGCATCTTGTAATGTGTTCGTGTTTGTTCCAACCGAATTGAATTTCGCGTAAGACTTGGTCTAGGTTTTAGGCGATGTCCAATAGTACCTAGAGGGTGGTTATTGAACACCAAGGTGTAGGGTTTAGCCCTGTCGGGATCATGTTCTAATAAGGGTAACCTTTCAGATTCACTTGGGGTGTTTAGAATGGGTTCGTTATGAACGGAGATAAAGCGTGACTTGGCAATTGAGTACCTACGGTTTGATTAACCTTAAGATGTATTCATTCGGATGTCTTATTTGGAATTCCAGGTGTGATGAGATGGTTGAGTTCATAGTCCTAGTATAACTTTATGAGTAAATATTTAGGAACAATTTGGTAATAGTCGTTGTGCTATTTGTGAGCAACCGTTTGAGTTATGCTCCTTATGAGTAACTCGTGTGGGTATCATAATTAGAATGTATTTGGTACGTGCCTTATCTTGGAATCATCTTTTTTTAATGATCAAATGTTGTTGTGCTCTTTATGAGAAATTCCGTTTATCGTTGTTGTACTCTTTTATGAGAAACTTCTTGTGTTCGTTGTTGTTGAACTCTTCATGGGTAATCGTTTGCATCTTTATGATGATTAATTGGTGTGGTTCCCTACTTTGGAACCTTAAGTTGTTTAATCATGCTAAATTATTATTACTTAGCATTTAATTAGAAGCCCAGCTGGCATATTTGTTGCATCGGGCGATGGGAAAGATTATAATGGCAAAGCCAAGTCCATTATAATGTTGACCATTGTTTTGCCCCCTTCTATACCCCTTCTCTAGATTGGCCTTGGAAAGGATAAGTCAGCATTCCTCTGTGAATGTATCTGGCTAGCGGGCATGACTTTGTGTCATGGTCCTTGTCCTTTGTGACACTTTTATGGTTATTGGTTCCGGTACCGGGGTTTTCTCTTCGAGCTTTCATGCTGCTATGAAGATGTTGATTGTTGATTATTGAAGCTGCGCAGCGACCTTTATTTGGTTCTTTCACTTGGGTGAAACCTTGGCTACGTATCCACTTATGAGTGTTTAATTCAGCTTTATGTGTTGCATGATGAGCTGGTCGTTATTTCCAACCGGTATGGGACGGTTGGCGATAGGGAGCCTCTCATTTGTTGTTATATGTTTATTTACATGATTGATTATTGGATATTACTGTTTGACAGCATGTCACCTATTATTCCGCTGCTATCTGTCTTATGTTAATTACTATTGGTTATTGCATATTAGCATGTCATGTAGTTGCATTAGTAACTTACTGAGATTTATTCTCACCCCGTTTCTTGTTTCAAATTGTTTTCCTTAACCCCCCCCCCCAGGAGGAAAAGGATTAGGATTCGCGGATCGAGGAGGACGTCGAGAGGATTGAGATTTTGGGGCAGGTTGTTATGGATCGGTTTACATTATTTAAATGTATAACCTTTTGGGGTATTTGTACCAAACATTGACGTCATTAGGATTTGTGTATTTGTATTTTGTTGTGCATAAACTTGTGGGAGTTTATGATAGTTGTAATTGGTTTTTATCAAACTTGGTTTTGTAAAATTTTGGGTCATTACCTTTTGGTATCAAATGGAATTTTTAGCGTCGGTATTTCATAGTTTTGGTTTTAAGTCGACGTCCAGCTCGCGGTCTCGGGCCCGCGGGGTCCGGGGTCACGACAGTTTAACTACAAGATTACCAAGCACATGTCATCCCCGTACCGTCCCCAAGCCAATGGGGCTGTCGAAGCAGCAAATAAGACAATCGAGGTCATCATACGAAAATTGGCTTCAACAGGAACGGATTGGCCAGAGACATTACCACTAGCATTGTGGGGCTACCGTACATCAATACGGTCAGCGACGGGAGAAACTTCGTACTCATTAGTTTATGGTTCTGAAGCCGTACTCCCTGTCGAACTCGAGGTTCCTTCTCTACGGGTCTTACTCGAGAACCAAGTCAATGAGGTCGATTGGATCTAAAGTCGATACGAGCAACTAGCCCTACTCGACGAAAAGAGGTTAAGAGCGTTTGAACTCACAAGGGCTTATCAACAAAGAATGGCAAGGGCTTTCAACAAGAAGGTGAAGCCTCGAAATATCAAAGTGGGAGACTTGGTCCTAAGACAACATCCTCCCAATTCCATGAATCCCCTTGGGAAGTGGGGACCTCGATGGATCGGTCCTTACGTGGTCAAGAAGATACTAAGTGGTGGTGCAGTCCGACTCGTAGACTTGGACGGTGATCAATTGCCAAAGGAGGTCAACCTCGACAAGCTCAACAAGTTCTACGCTTAACAAATAAAGACCATTTAAAAAAAAAAAATGCTCGCTAGGTTGAAAACCCGCAAGGGAGGCCTAGGCAAAAATTAGAGCAAGTGCAAAAAAGAAGCCCGCTAGATTGAAAACCTGAAAGGGCGGTCTAAGCAAAAAACAGAGTGCACACACAAAAAAAAAATTGTCTTCATTTTGTTTGAACTACGGAGACCTGAGCCTCTCTACGAGAGGAACGTGGCAACCTTGGGGTGCGGTCTAAAACATAAATTTTTACCCAATCATGTGATAACAAAATGCAATTCTTATTCATCTCTTGAATTATTTTGATCATTACAACGGATATGTTGAGCAATAAAAGACAATGAAAACATTAAATCCTAACAAGTGGTATATTAATTGCAATCTTGGGGCACTAGGAAAAATCTAATTTTCTTATAGCTTTCGAAGGGCCACCCGAATGACTCTCAATCCTACTCTTCTTGGGAGGTCTAGGAACGCTAAGACGGACCGAAACCTTCTGCGCAACAGAGCGCCTCCGATCATAAAAGTCATCCAAGGGAGTTCTAAAAGGGTCGGCTAGAATGTTACTCAAATCAGCAGGAGCTTCCTTATACCTTAAAGCACTGCTAGACTCAAAATCCTTTCCCAACAGCTCAGCCCGAAGAGTGTCTACCCAAGTGATACCACGGCAGAGGGTGCCAAACAAATAGTCCAAGTAACTCTCGGGAGGAGAAATACTACCCCGATGAGTAGGGACGGAAGCCCACCGATGACGGTCACCGCCCCAAGCCGATTGGAGCACCCCACTCCTAGGGAAGGAAATTATCTGCTGATGGCCGAACTGCCTCAGGACCCGCTCCGGCTGATAAAACGAAGAATCCCTAAGGCTAGGAAGGACGACATGTCCAAAACCCAAAGTCCACTCCATAAAAGGATGAAGACCCCAAGAGGGAGGACACCACTCAATGTCAGCCGATACCCGAGATGCAAAGAACTTCTTCCAACCGTCTTCAGACAAATCCCAAATCAGCAATTTTCTCCTGTGAACAGCAAAAGGAGACAAGTCACCTTTCGAAGAATAAACCCTGAAATGTTCCCGGAGCCATATGGTCAGAAGCAAGGGGCTTCCCCGACACATCTCACCCGTTCGATGCAACTCATCAAGGCCGTGCAGGGCCTCCCCCACTATAATAGGGATTATACTAAATTGTTGCTAATTGGCCTGCAAGATAATCTTAGCCAACTGCGCATCCACCGTTCCGAATGGGGTCACGAAAAGAACCTCACTGAAAAGACTAGTTGCCATGGCATTCCTCTTGAGAGACTGGACCGCCATATCCTCCGAATGGAAGCTGAAAAACATCGGCAACTCGGTTATATCTACCACGGTACCATGCAACATCTTCTTCACATCTCTGACAGGGAGGTTCAGCAAGTCGGACTAAGAATTGATCACGCCACGATGGTATTTGGGGACGGAAATATGACCCACCAGCGGCATGACAAGAATGGCACCAAAGTCATCGACAGTCGGCACCATTTCATTTACCGAAAAGTTAAAAGTATGATTATCGCAGTCCCAGAAAGCTGCAGCAGCCTTCAACAAATCCCAATCCGGCTTCAACGTCCGTAACGTGAAGAGAATGCGGAATCTAATGTCTTTGACAAAGGCCTTCTTAGGATGATTCTTGAAAGAGTAAACAAAGGTTGATAAATCCTTCTCATACTCATCGACAACCTTGGTATCAAGAACAAAATAATTGAAGGCCATGGAAAGTGTGGATTGCACGCAAAATTGAGCAAGAAAAGAGTATTCAAAAATGGCAGAAAATAGCTATTGGAAGAATGTGTTCGAATAGAGGCTAATATTATTGCTATTGAGGATGTTTTGGCCAGTGAATGTCATGCCCCGAAGTTCGCTCCCCAGAAGCGCGCGCCTCCCACCACCTATTTGGGAAGCGTGCGCGCCTCAAAGCCATCAGCCGAGGCGCCCGCCTCCCGCCTCAGGAATGCCTTAACCGGCCCGTGTCAAGAGAAGAAATCATGCAGGAACAAAGGTCCGGACACTCCCAAAATCAACAGACCCGAAATTCTTCATCAAATCCACAACAATCTCTGCCCTCAAACATATAGTTGGGCACGCGTTAATTTGGTTTGCCCCTAACATATGTCTGAATCAAAGTAAGATAGAAACTCCCACTAAATGTAGGTTGTGTCTCTCTCTCTCTCTCTTACAAAAGTCAAGGTCAATCTCAGCTTTTCATCTCAAAAGAGAATATAGAATACGTGGTCCGTAGCCAACTGTGCCCGCACCCCGCAAAAGTCAATTGCATGTGCGATTCCAAGCAGCATACAACTTCAAAACAGCAAATTTAGTCCGCAGTGAACCACGGAAATCACCTCCTCATCAACAAATTCGACTCAACAAATTCACATTCAGCTCTAGTCCCCTACACGGACTCCAAATCAGCAGGCAGACTTTCGAGTCCCTCTACATCAACAGGCAGACTTTCAAGTCCCTCTACATCAGCAGGCAGACTTTCGAGTCCCTTTACACCAACAGGCAGACTCTCGAGTCCCTCTACATAGGCAGGCAGACTTTCGAGTCCCTCTACACCAACAGGCAGAATTTCGAGTCCCTCTACATCAACAGGCAGACTCTCGAGTCCCTCTACATCAGCAGGCAGACTCTCGAGTCCCTCTACATCAGCAGGCAGACTCTCGAGTCGAGTCCCTCTACATCAGCAGGCAGACTCTCGAGTCCCTCTACATCGCAGGCAGACTCTCGAGTCCCTCTACATCAGCAGGCAGACTCTCGAGTCCCTCTACATCAGGCAGGTAGACTTTCGAGTCCCTCTACATCGGTAGGCAGACTCTCGAGTCCCTCTACATCGCAGGCAGACTCTCGAGTCCCTCTACATCGGCAGGCAGACTTTTGAGTCCTCTACTTCAGCAGGCAGACTCTCGAGTCCCTCTACATCGGCAGGCAGACTCCTGAGTCCCTCCAAGTCCTCTATACGGACTCTAAATCTTGGCCACGGTGGGCCGATTTCTATCACCGCACCCTTTCCATCAGTAAAAGTCACTCACACAGGGAGTGCAATCCTATCTCTGGTAATTTCAAGATTCTTGTTTTCATCGAGTCTTTGCTTTTTTTTCCTGGTAATGTCCTCGGCAGATGTTTTGTTCTTTCGTCGATGCATTTTGCTTTGCAATCCACGTCGCCGAGCGGCTCTGTAGACACCCCGTCTTAGACCGCTCACCCCGATTGCACATTTGATTTTGTGTTTCTCCCTCTTTTAAGTACTTTCTGTTAGTTTCTGTTACTTCTGTTAAGTTCCTGACTGACTTTGTTAAGTCCAGGAACTAAACTGAATAACAAGGCTGACTTTCTAGTCTATTCTGTCAAAAAATCCATCTCTGAGACGCGCGCCTCCGACCATAGGAGCTAGAAGCGCGCTCCTTCCACCCCCAAGGTAGGAAGCGTGCGCCTCTGGGCATCAGTTACAGATTTCTGTCCAAAACTCTCTCCCTTGCTCATCTTACATGATTTTGCCCGGGAAAGATTTCTTGATGACTGAGTTTTGGCACTAAAAACATATATTTTCTACCTATAAAAACATCCCTTTTCCACCATTTTCAAGGACCGAAAATTCTCTCTACACAAACTATACCGAAATCACTTCCAAGGTTTCTTTCAAGTAATTCAGCAAGAAGTGTTTGAAGGTCTTCAAAGCATAGGTAAAAGTCCATTTTCTTCCTTTTCTTCTCTACTTCATCTCTTCTCTCTTTTACTTTAATCAACGTGCAATCACCCAAACTTTTTGGGACATGATACCGGAGACTACTTCACTTCATTGAAGCTAGTCAAGGAGTTATCTCCCTACATTTCAAACACCCCCTTTTTAAACCCCCTTTTATTATAGTCAAAAATAGGAAGAACATCATTTTATTTATGTAGACATTTGATCAAGCAAGACTAACATTAGTTGGGCGAGGTGGGTGTTTAATTACTTCCCATCTCGTAACCTAACCTCCGAACCTCCAAACAAGAATCTCTGTTTTCATAATCAAACTTAGGCTACACATTAAGTTTTTCTTATATTCCTCTAAAACATAGGTGGCAACTCTACAAAATTAAAATAAGTTAGACATCCTAGGATCCTTCCACCGCCCTAGCCAAGCAGTGGGCCCTCTCGGGGTATCTACAATATCCCAAACCGAATGTGTTCTTAACAAAAGGAACCTCCATGGGTTGCATTCTTCCCTATTGGTATTTCCCTAGGCCTAGACCGGGAAAGTAATTCATATTCCTTATCATGCGGAGGACTTTGTGGTTGCCGAGGGTCCATGATCCGTTTCCCCCTTGTTCATTGATGGTGTTGATTGAGATGCCTGAGAGGGTGGAGTCTTCTAAACCGTGTTGAACTTGGTGGACGGGTTCCCCCTTTCTGTGGATAGTGACGTTTTCTGCTATGACGGTCACTATTTCATCCCCATTTCTGAACTTCATATACTGATGGAGAGTCGAAGGGACGGCATTAGAACTGTGTATCCACGGTCGGCCCAAGAGAAAATTGAATGAAGAAGGTACATCGAGCACTTGGAATGGGACGGACATGACCATGCTCCCAAACTCAATGTCTATTTCCACCATACCCATGACTGTGCGGGCAGTGCTGTCGTAACATCAGATCACTTGAGTAGAAGGCTTTAAGTCTGAATTCTTAAGCCCAGCATGCCCATGATTCGTTCGGGCATCAAGTTGAGTGCGGAACCACCGTCAACCAAGACTCTTGAAATAGGTCTCCCCCTTGCTCCCACTTTAAGATAGATGGCCTCATTGTGATCAGACCCAAATGGTGGAAGGTCCATGTCGGCAAAAGTGATGACATTGCAAAAATGAATGTGGCCTATCATTGCAGTGAGGTCCTCAGGAGTTGTATCAGGAGAGATAGATGTGTCGTCGAGATTACTGATGACAAGATCTCAGTGCTTCTTTGAGGATGCAATGAGGTCCCAAATGGAGATCTTGGCTTGAGTTTTCTTGAGTTGTATCAACAAAGGATCTTCGGGAGTGTCGCGAGCTTGAGATCTTTGAGAAGAGGTTCTTGGTGCAGAAGTAGTGGGGTTGCTTGCTATGACTCGTCCGGATAGAGATAGCATGTTGAAGGTCCCATCTTGCCTCTTTTTCCTATTCTCTAATACTTCCCTCATTACCTCATCATAAGTCACAACATAACAAGAATTGTCAAATTTATTCATCACATTGGAGCCCTCATTCACAATTGGGATTGAATGAGTGGTCTCCTCAAATTCTCCTATCTCTATTACATTGACATCGTCACCACTAGGCACTATGAACTCTTTCTTGTCTATGAGATCTTGGATGACATTGCGGAGGACAAAGCATTCCTTGGTGGTGTGTCCACTATGTTGGTGGTAGCCACAATATTTGTGATGAGCATGATTGGCATTGATCGACTTGGGTTGATACCCTTGTATAGGTGTGATTTGTCCCTTTGCTTTGAGAACTTTGAAGGCCTCGGTTTGAGTCATGCCTTGGAGAAGAGTGTAAACACGGTCATTTTGAGATCTCTTGCCTTGAGGTGGAGGAACCCTTTTGTAATTCCCCTTGTCGGTAGTGACGGCATTGACCGAAGCCTCTTTGGTGGGGTTAGAGGCGGCCTTGTAACGGAAGCTAGGAGCACTTTTCTTTATCTCCTTGAGCAACTCATCCATTCGAATCCCTGCCTCATACATTTGAGAGAAATCTGCATAGCAAGCCCCACTTAGGTGGGTGCGAAGATCAATCCTTAGACACTTAAGAAATATGTCCATTTGTTCCTTAGTATTAGGCCTCTCAACAATTTCGGCAAGCTTGTCATTCTACCTTCTCGTGAAGTCTATAAAGGACTCATTGTCCCTTTGAGTAGTGTTCTCGAGCTCTTTCTTGGTCAGGCGGTGAGTGGTGTTGCCTTGGTATTGACTTTTGAAGGCGAGCATGGCGGCGTCCCAATCAAGATAGACTGTGAGCGGGAGAGTTTCATACCAATCTTTTGCCGCCACCTCGAGAGTAAGAGGGAAGCATTGTGCCATAACTTTAGGAGAGACCTTCTTTGGAACCATAGCCCATATGTAGGTCTCGATGTGTGCCATGGGACAAGAGTTGCCTTTGAACTTGCTTATGTCGGGCATCTTGAACTTGTCGGGAAGAGAAGCCATTGTGTTCATGAGAATGGATGATTGATAAAGGCTTGTGTCGGAGCCTTTTCCCAAGTTGAGGCCATTGAAACGTTGATCTATGTAGGCCATGACTGAATCAACCATTTTGTGCTCATTGTTTTCGGTGCTCGGTTCCCCCATTTTCTTGGTGCAGGCACTGACATAAGGACTTTCGAATAAGCCTTGGGCCCATTCGGACTCGTCATTGTCTTTCTTGTCTTTCCCCTTGGCAAGCTTGGTGAGCTTTTCTTTCATTTGCTCCATCTCGGCCTCGTGGACCTCTCTTTGGTTGTCAAGGTGAGATTGCCAAAGATCATCCTTATTTTGGGCCTCCTTATTAAGAGTGGAGACTTGATCTTGGAGTACTTGGACCATGGCTAAAAGTTACTCGAGAGACATGGTGTTGCTGCTGTCGGTCATGATTGTTGTTGGAGCTGTTGGAGTAATCTCTTCACGAACTAACCGATTTGCTGAATCCCGGTAGACACGGTCAGTAACAATTGAACATATATTGCAGAAGATGCCCTTGTCAGTTTTGAGTAACACTTTCGGTCCACCAAGAGGTTTAGAACACACATTGGGCGCACGACTCAAACCATATAAGAAAAAGATTTTTTTTTTTTAATAAGTCGTTGGGACGGAGTCCCTTTTGAGTTTCTAAGGAAATAATGTAATCGTCACACTAGTATATATACCTTCTCGCGGTCCCATATACTCATCGGATTCCATCACGCTTGTGAATCCTACACATGTCGGGATTAAACTAAATTAATGTAGTAAAGCATACATGCGGGGACAGATTTTTATTTTCGTCCATAATAACTACTTGGGGACGGCTTTTATTTCGTCCATATAACCAATTGGCATCTATGTTTTGAAGACATTAGTTTAGGGAAATCTTGGCACATGAAAAACCGACTTAGTCACGGAGTGTTAGACCCTAACTAGAATTGTGTTGGCTTGTGCTTGGCTAATGAGAGGCTTAAGGTCACCCCGGCATGTAGTCATGAACTATGCACGGGTTGAGGTTTACCGCTTCAAAAGAGTCAAGGTCGGGTGGAGCTTGAAACTTCCTAGGACGGGCCTCGACGGGTTTGGGCTTATGAACTTGTGTGACTCGATAGTGAGAAATTTATAGGAATTTGTTCACGTGTGAGGTCCAACATGTGACAAAACATTTTTTACTTTTTTTTATGAAAGAAAAGCAAATAAGCACGTAATTACACTAAATTAATGTAGTAAAGCATACATGCGGGGACAAATTTTTATTTTCGTCCATAATAACTACTTGGGGACGGCTTTTATTTCGTCCATATAACCACTTGGCATGTATGTTTTGAAGACATTAGTTTAGGGAAATCTTGGCACATGAAAAACCGACTTAGTCACGGAGTGTTAGACCCTAACTAGAATTGTGTTGGCTTGTGCTTGGCTAATGAGAGGCTTAAGGTCACCCCCGCCATGTAGTCATGAACTATGCACGGGTTGAGGTTTACCGCTTCAAAAGAGTCAAGGTCGGGTGGAGCTTGAAACTTCCTAGGATGGGCCTCGACGGGTTTGGGCTTATGAACTTGTGTGACTCGATAGTGAGAAATTTATAGGAATTTGTTCACGTATGAGGTCCAACATGTGACAAAACATTTTTTACTTTTTTTTATGAAAGAAAAGCAAATAAGCACGTAATTACAACTCTTGAATCACCCGTGTGACCGATAAAAAATACAAAACAAATCAGTTTAAGAGGTCCAAATCAGTCCTTGATGCAGGCAACTGTGCCCACATGTAGATACCCCGGGAAACCACGGCTTGGCTAGAGCGGTGAATTACCTAGGATGTCTAATTGATTTTAAGAGTCGCCACCCACGTTTTAGAGGAACGCGAGAAAACCTAAGAAAATAACGTTTTTATTGATTACGAAACCAAAGATTCTTGAGATGAGGGGTTCGGGGGTTAGGTGACGGAGTGGGAAGTACTTAAACACCCACTCCGCCCCGCTTACGCGGGTCTTGCTACTTTTGGTGTTCTAATACTAAAAAGAAAAGTCCTTCAATTATTAATGTAAGAAGTGCTAACAATTACAATGGAAAGAAAAGGGGAAAATTAAAAGGAAATAAAAGAAAATTGTTTTTATTTATTAATTTATGCTAAAAGATTACATGTAACAATTATGCCAAACAATTACATGAAGAAATGAAATGAAAATTAAAGTGGAATTTAGAATGTTGGGATGTAACCTTGGCCAAACTTCAATAGTGAAGTGGCCTTTTGGTTGTATCCCTTTTATGGAGATCGCATACACATTAAAGATGAAGAGTGTAATAAAAAGATTTTAACAAGGAGAGAAAATAAAGATAAGATGAAAAGTTTATAAGAGAATGAACATTATACCTTGTGCTTGAATGGGGAAGAATCAAATTGTCTATAGTGACCACTCTTTGAAAATGGATTTTATATGTTTTAAAGTGTTTTTGATTCAAGAATTCTTGTTCCCTTTCCATGGTGTAATAAAGAGGTATTTATAGGTGTTAGGGAAGTGTTTTTGGTCACAAAGATAGCTCTTCCCCGGATCAAGCCAAGGCATAATGGCCTTGGGGGTTACAAATCAGAAAAGGAGGAAAATTTGGCCAAATCTGAGATTCTGGAAGCGGGAAGTGCGCGCTTCCCACCCCCCTATGGGAGGAGCACGCTTCCCACAAAGTAGGGCAAAGGCGTGCACATCTCAGCTTCAGAAAATTCATATTTTAGCTCAAATGTTAACCCCGTTATGCAGTTAAGCCCTAAAACTAACGGAATTAGTCCAAAAACTTAACGAACATCACGAAAGTCAATGAAAATAAATGAAACAAAGACTCAAGGTTGACTTTGCCACTTAGTAAAATCCAAGACTAACGGAGTAAGTGAGGAACTTAACGGAAAGTAACGAAAGTTAACAAAAAGTAACAAAACTTAACAGAAAAGAGGAAGACAAAGAATGTGTATGCAATCGGGACATGAGAGGTCCAAGGCGGGGTGTCTATAGAGTCCCTCGGCGACGTGGATTGCGAAGCAAAATGCGTCGACGAAAGAAAGACAACCGCCGAGGACATCGACAAGGGAAAACAAAGACTCGATAAATTTGAAATTTGCAAGAGATAGAGGTGCGCTCCCTGTGTGAGCAGCTTTGCTGAAATTATGAGAGATAAAGGGGCGCTCCTTTTGTGAGTGGCTTTGCCAATAGCGGGATCCATTTGCTGATGCGGGATCCGTTTGCTGATGCGGGATCCGTTTTTCTGAAGCGGGATCCGTTTGCTGAAGCGGGATCCGTTTGCTGATGCGGGATCCGTTTGCTGAAGGCGGGATCCGTTTGCTGAAGTGGGATCCGTTTACTGATGCGGGATCCGTTTCCTGAAGGCGAGATCCGTTTGCTGAAGTGGGATCTATTTGCTGGTGCGGGGTCCGTTTGCTGGTGCGGGATCCGTTTGCTGAAGGCGGGATCCGTTTGCTGAAGGCGGGATCCGTTTGCTGATTGTGGGATCCGTTTGCTGATGCGGGATCCGTTTGCTAATTGCGGGATCCGTTTGCTGATTGCGGGATCCGTTTGCTGAAGCGGGATCCATTTGCTAATTGCGGGATCACCGTGGACCAGATTGTTGTCTAGAGCTGTTGTTGCTGTTGACTTTATCGTGGGGATGCGGGCATGGTTGACTGTGGACCATTTCCTGCTGGGGATGAAGTGCCTTGAGTAGCGGACGCTGTTGACTTCATGGTGGTACCTGTTATGTGTGTGCTTGGCAGGTATACGTGTTTGTGCAATGTAATGCATGAAGTGTGAAATGAAGAGAGAAATTGTGCTCGTGGTGCAATGTGATTTGAAAGCAATTTTGCATGAGAGCGAGTTTTTGTAAGAATGGAGAAAGTGATTTTGTGTGCGGTGTGATTTGAGGAAAGCCTCGGATGTATTCATACCTTCACTTACCATTGCCGCTTGATTGGAGATGGATTGCTGAAGAATGTTGATGCTTTTGATGAAGAATGTCCATGCTTTGGATGGAGAATGATGATGTTGGTGATGATGAATTGTTCTTGCCTCTGTGTGATGGGTTGGTCGTGCCAAAAGTCTGCCTACGTATCCCTTGAAGAGAATCAGACCAGCGTAGTTTAAGGATGCTGGGAAGTGCTGGGGACGAATGCTAGGAGCAAAGCAAAGTAAAGCACATACTTTTGCACATAGAGGAGAAAAAGAAAAAGTTTTTTTTTTTTTTTTTAAGATTAGAAGGGAAAGAATATGCACACATGTGAGAAAAAGAATTTTTTTTTTTAGTTCGTGGGTGAACCATTTGAACCATTGTGTGTTTGTAAAGCCAACCCAAGATCAAGTCATGTTCGATCGAAGTCTGGATTGCCTCGCTTGAATGTTGTCGCCGCGGTGTCCAACGAAAATTGATGTCTAGCCCCAAGAGATTTGTCGTTTATGGGGCTTCAAAAGGACAATTGATGCCGCGATGCCAAGGGGTTGCTGATTGTAGAGCCCTGTTGGGTTTCCAAGTAACATGCGCAGCGGAATATAGCAATTAAAATTTTAAGAAACACAAAGCCATGGATTCGCTCATATGATTAAATCAAATACAACATAATGAATAAAGGATGAACTAACCCTTGATGTCTATCAAAGTTTTCTCATGGTCTTTGGTGGAGATTTGAAGACTTGATCACGATCACAAAGCTTGAACACGAACTTTGAAGATGATGATTTTCACCCTCTAGCGGTATCCACACTTCGAACGAATATCAAAGGAGCTTCTTTGATCTTGGTTGCTAGACCAATATTATGAAACACACTTTCACAATATAATAAAGAACTATATGGAATTTATTTGTGAATTATTTTGTTCCTCAATCAATGATATCTTAGAACAAAATAAAATCTCTCTCTCAAACTCTTTGAGACTCACAAAAAAATGGTCTGGCCGAATTGGGGTTTTTATACACAATTAAGACCTATTCCAAATAGGAATCTTGTGCCAAAAACCATTCCTAATCGAATTAGGAAATTTCCAGTCGGCATACCGGGCGCCCGCCTGGTACCCCCTGAGCACCCGCTCATTTGGGCAGTAGGTCAAGGCCTTTTCCGGCTTATTCAAGCGCCCGCCTGGTTCAACCCAAGCGCCCGCTTGGTTGACCAGGAGGCCCAGAATAATTCCAAAAATTCCCTTGAGGTCCTTCGACCCTAAATTCCAATATAGTCCTCTTATTTAAGATTCGTTCTATTGTGTGTGACCCTCTAGGATTATACTAAGTTGGCAATGGACTCAAACATGATCCCATAAGATATGATTAGGTTCTAGCAAACCGTCATACCTACCCAAATAGTATAACTAGATACAAGTTCGCATTCCTTTAGAATATGTCACAATCCTTTTGTCCACGATGTCATTGAACACAAGTCATGGTCAAACAGTCAACTTGTTTTGTTCAATACTTTCTCGATCCCGAATATGTTGATAATTCAGATGCTATTGATATAATCAATCCATTTGAGTTCGGTCGAACATTTCATCAACATCATTCCTTCGAGGGGCCCAAGCTTGACATCTCTCCGTGGAGGGACAAATCCATTTAGCTTATTATTCTTCCCAACGGGAATCCGATTATGCCAATCATACCCTTTATAACTACCGTGTTAAGGTAGCGTTTGAATATGTCAAACACAATGTTCATCAAGTGGAAGACTATAATAACTTCATGTCTAAGGATTCAAATGACATAACTAATATGAGATATATGTATGACATAGACCATGACATAAATCTCATACAGCGGGTCATGTCCAGTACCTTGTTCCAAACAAGTACTCATAAATCTAACATGATCATCTCATGATCATTTAGCCTTTATACTAGTGCTTAATAAGTACTAGGGACGGGGATTATTATAAGTAAACATGAACAACAATAATAATCAAAACATCTCCTTTATTGATATGAAATAAATGATAACAATTACAACGTTTATTGAACGTGCCTAGGGAACCACTACCAACAATCTCCCACTTGCCCTAGGCCCAATCTCCCATGTATCTAATACCCATGGACCTAACATGACCATCATGCTTAGCTTGTGGAAGTCCCTTTGTTAGGAGGTCCGCAACATTGTCATCAGTAGGTACTCTGCATATATTTACGTCTCCCCTATCAACGATCTCTCGAATGATATGAAAACGCCTAAGTATGTGTTTGGATTTCTGATGTGCTCTTGGTTCCTTTGCTTGAGCAATATCACCATTATTATCGCAATAAAGGTCTATTGGACTAGCAATACTAGGAACCACTTCAAGTTCGGTTATGAACTTCTTAATCCAAACAGCTTTCTTTGTAGCATCCGATGCAGCAATATACTCAGCTTCTGTTGTAGAATCAGCGGTTGTACTTTTCTTGGAACTCTTCCAGCTTACAGCTCCACCATTTAACATAAACAAAAAACCCGATTGCGATCGGCTATTATCTTTGTCGGTTTGGAAGCTTGCATCCGTGTACGCATTTACAACGAGATCATCTTACATTCCTCCATAGACCAAAAACGAGTCTTTAGTTCTTCTCAAGTACTTAAGAATCGCTTTTACAGCTATCCAGTGATTTTCGCCAGGGTCGGATTGGTATCTACTTGTCATGCTCAAAGGATAAGATACATCCGGCCTAGTACAAATCATGGCATACATGATGGACCCAATTGCCGAAGCATATGGAACATCATTCATTTTCTCACGCTCATCGTTTGTCTTAGGACATTGAGTCTTGCTTAGAGAAACTCCATGTAACACGGGCAAGGTGCCTCTCTTGGAATTTTCCATACGGAATCTTCTAATGACCTTGTCAATGTATGTACTTTGGCTTAAACCAAGTAGCCTCCTTGATCTATCTCTATAGATCTTAATGCCAAGAATATATGCGGCTTCACCCATATCTTTCATTGCGAAGCACTTTCCTAACCAAGTCTTCACAGACTGAAGTGTAGGAATGTCGTTTCCAATGAGCAATATGTCATCCACATAGAAAATAAGGAATAGCACTATGCTCCCACTAATATTCTTGTATACACAAGGCTCATCCTCGTTTTTGATGAAACCAAACTCTTTGACCGATTCATCAAAACGGAGATTCCAACTCCTTGAAGCTTGCTTCAATCCAGAGATAGATCTCTGCAATTTGCATACTTTAGAATCTTGTTCAAAGCCTTCTGGTTGTGTCATATACACATCCTCTTGGAGTTTTCCATTTAGGAAAGCGGTTTTGACGTCCATCTGCCATATTTCATAGTCATGATATGCGGCAATGGCAAGCAAAATTCTTATAGACTTGATCATTGCTACGGGTGAAAAGGTCTCATCATAGTCAATACCATGAACCTGCCTATAACCCTTCGCTACAAGCCTAGCTTTGTAAGTATGCACCTTCCCATCCATGTCAGTCTTCTTCTTGAAGACCCATTTGCATCCTATGGTTTTTACACCTTCGGGCGCATCAATCAAATTCCAAACTTGATTGTCTTGCATGGATTGCAATTCGGATTCCATGGCTCCAAGCCACTTGTCCGAATCAGGAGAAGACATCGCCTCTTGTTAGGTTGACGGTTCATCATTCTCAATGATTTCTACCTCATTACTATCCGTTACGAGAAATCCATATCTCTCGGGCTCGGATCGTAACCTACTAGATCTGCGAGTTGCTTGTGTATTTTGAACAGGTTCCACAACTCCTTGTGGTTCTTGTTCATGTTCCACTATTGGTTCCATGTTATTTTCTGGGTCTCAAATTTCTTCAAGATTTATTTTACTCCCACTGATTTCTTTGGAGAGAAACTCTTTCTCTAGAAAGACACCAGTTCGGGCAACAAACACTTTGTTGTCCTCACGGTTGTAAAAGTAATATCCTATAGTTTCCTTAGGATATCCCACGAAAATACATTTATCAGATTTGTGTGCAAGTTTGTCTGAGACAAGTCTTTTGACAAAAGCTTCGCAACCCCAAATCTTCATGAAAGACAGACAAGGCTTCTTTCCGCTCCACATCTCATATGGAGTCTTTTGAACCGATTTAGTTGGAACACGATTTAGTGTGAAAGCAGCGGTTTCTAGGGAGTAACCCCAAAAGGATATTGGAAGATCAACTTGACTCATCATTGATCGAACCATGTCTAACAAAGTCTGATTCCTCCTCTCAGACACACCATTCCATTGTGGTGTTCCGGGTGGAGTCAATTGTGAAACTATTCCACAATTCTTTAGATGATCATCAAATTCTTGACTTAAGTATTCTCCACCTCGATCTGATCGAAGTGGAGTCAATTGTGAAACTATTCCACAATTCTTTAGATGATCATCAAATTCTTGACTTAAGTATTCTCCACCTCGATCTGATCGAAGTGTTTTTATACTTTTGCCAAGTTGTTTTTCTACTTCATTTTGAAATATTCTAAATATCTCAAATGCTTCATTTTTATGTTTCATTAGGTAAACATACCCAAATCTACTATAATCATCAGTGAAGGTTATGAAGTATTGAAATCCTCCCCTAGCATTGCTACTTAATGGTCCGCATACATCGGAATGTATCAACCCCAATAAGTCGCTTGCCCTTTCACCCAACTTGGTAAAAGGTGTCTTAGTCATTTTTCCAAGAAGACACGACTCACAAGTATCATATGACTCGAGGTCACATGAACCTAAAAGTCCGTCCCCATGGAGTTTTAAGATACGCTTCTCATTAATATGACCAAGACGGCAATGCCATAAATAGGTATGATTTACATCATTAGGTTTAGATTTCTTGTTTACATGATAGACATTGTCATTATTTTCATTCTTGACATCCAAGATATAAAGGCCATTAAATGAATTAGCAATACCATAAAGCACATCATTTAAGTAAATAGAAAATTTCTTATTCTCAATAAGAAACTTAAAACCTTCATTATCCAAATAAGAAATTGAAATAATATTTCTGCTTAAATCCGGAACATAATAACAATTGTTCAAAACAAGAATTAATCCGGAAGGTAAAGTGACTTCATAAGTCCCTACGGCTAATGCAGCAACTCTTGCTCCATTCCCCACGCGTAGATCTACTTCACCTTCTTTAAGCAGTCTCCTATTCTTTAGTCCCTGCACATTTAGACAAATGTGAGAACCACATCCGGTATCCAATACCCAAGAATCAGTGGTAGAAAGGAGAATATCTATCATATAGATACCTGAAGTCGACGCAGCCTTGCTGCCCTTCTTCTTCTTTTGCTCTTCCAAGAAAGCCTTGCAATTACGTTTCCAATGACCAATTTCTTGACAATGGAAACAGATTGCATCCTTTTGTGAATCAGGTTTTGCCTCAGAAGCCTTGGCAACCTTTGCCTTGCTTATTTTGGGTTTGACAACTTTCTTACCATTTCCTTTGGCACTAGCCTTCTTCCCATCATGAACCAAGAGCACGGGAGAACCTTTTTCCACAATTTTCATCTCTGCAGTTTTGAGCATCCCATGCAACTCAGAGAGATTCTTATCCATTCCATGCATGTTATAATTCATCACAAACTGATTATAACTTTTAGGCAATGAATTAAGAATGAGATCCGTGGCTAGCTCCAATGGGATTGGATAGCCAAGTTTCTCAAGGTGCTCTACATAACCTTTCATTTTAAGAAAGTGAGGACTCACTTGTTGCCCTTCATTCATTTTACTAGTAGTGAATGCAACAATGGTCTTGTACCTCTCTTGCCTAGCTTGCTCTTGAAACATGGTTCTCAACTCCACGCCTATCTCATAGGCTTCCAAATGTTCCAAACTTTGTTGGAGTTTTGAACACATAGCAGCAAGCATGAGACAACTTACATCTCTAGAATCATTACGATGTTTCTTGTAATTGTCTCTTTCTACCCTAGGGGCAGTAGGCGGTGGTTCAGCAGGGAGAGGCCCATCGAGAATGTACAACTTATCTTCTTGCCTAAGAACGATTCTTATGCTACGGATCCAATCCATAAAGTTAGTACCATTCTCTTCGAGCTTATCCTTCTCAAGGATTGATCGCAACGACATTGATTGAGTGTTATTAGTCATTATCTACAAATATGCAAAATTTCCAAAATTTAATAAGTACCGGTTTTCATTAAAGAAATAATTAATGTATTTTCAAACAAAATACTCCCTCTAAATTATATAACCTTCATATACATCCAATGTATAATATAATTTATTTGGGCTAAGATCCAACTTTAATTTAACTTTTGAGTCCACGGAGGCGGACCGCTCAAAAATCTAAATTAATTAGGTAGACAATCATGTCAATCATATCCCATATGATTCTTAGATCCTTTTATGAGATTCTTCGAGAAATCCAATTTCCAAAGCATGTTTAATCTCATCTTTTGCCTAGGCCCAAAACTGTTTTGACGCCTAATTAAGTCCAACCATTTTAAACGTATAGGAACCATTCAATTTAACGCACCTTGCGGAGGCAAGCCCACATTAAATTAATGAACCTCATCTTGCTCATACATGAATAAAATCAATGCACTTCGCAGAGGCGAACCCACATCAAAATCACCCATATATAAACAAGTGTTTTAATCATGGCATGGCAAAGAAGGACTTAAAACTTTCTTTGAAGGTTCATCACATATAGCATATAACACATTTATGAGCACATAATATAAACATGTTACACATCAATTTTAGCCACTAAATTAATCCCATTAATTTAAGCATGATATTTATGTGTCATTAGTTTCTCTATAATTATGAGGATGAGACTAATTCAACTTTGGTTATTATCTCCAAATCAAGACAACAAGAAGTGCGGTCGAACTAAGCCATTAGGCAACCACAATCCCGCACTAATTCAAGAAACCAAGAAAGTAGTCCATGTGGCCGAAACTAAGCAATAGATGGTCTCGATGAACGTAGGCCAATTGCATTCACAATTCCACATGGATCTCCAATCATTGAATCAAGAACTTTGTTTCTCAATTTTAGCAATTATGAACTCTTCATAATTCTAACTTCGTTTTATCTTTGAAACTTTGATTGCGATCAATTTTGGGAAACACAATCTCGATGAACGCAGATTAGCCATCCAAAACTTGAACCAATCTAGGAATCACAAGACTAAAACAAATAGGAAAATCAAACGCCAAAATCCACACACAAACCAACTACCCAAAACCCATTCCAGATCAGCAAGTCTGAACTGGTTCTGTTACTGGTTTTGTCGAATTTGTCGAAAATTCCATATTCAGATTTTAACCAAAATCAGAACATATTCTGCCGAGCGAGCGCCCGCCTGGTTATGACCAAGTGCGCGCCTGAATGGCCAGAATAGTATAGAATTTTAAAGTTCGAAAATTTTGTCTCAAAATTATTTTTCCCCGATTATTAAAACTTTGATCCAATCAAAAATCAATAATCGAAATAATTCAGAATCCACCATAATTTTTATTGCGATTGAATCGTGCGATTAAAGTTACAAAACAATAAACCACATAAAATCACAAAACACATAAGCATCATATATTCCAATATTCATATCATGCAAGGCACATAAACAATTTATATACACATAACATGATCCAAGTATTGAATTAATCAACATGAACGGGGCTCTAATACCACTGTTGGGTTTCCAAGTAACATGCGCAGCGGAATATAGCAATTAAAATTTTAAGAAACCCAAAGCCATGGATCCGCTCATATGATTAAATCAAATACAACATAATGAATAAAGGATGAACTAACCCTTGATGGCTATCAAAGTTTTCTCTTGGTCTTTAGTGGAGATTTGAAGACTTGATCACGATCACAAAGCTTGAACACGAACTTTGAAGATGATGATTTTCACCCTCTAGCGGTATCCACACTTCGAACGAATATCAAATGAGCTTCTTTGATCTTGGTTGCTAGACCAATATTATGAAACACACTTTCACAATATAATAAAGAACTATATGGAATTTATTTGTGAATTATTTTGTTCCTCAATCAATGATATCTTAGAACAAAATAAAATCTCTCTCTCAAACTCTTTGAGACTCACAAAAGCACTAGTAAAAATGGTCTGGCCGAATTGGGGTTTTTATACACAATTAAGACCTATTCCAAATAGGAATCTTGTGCCAAAAACCTTTCCTAATCGAATTAGGAAATTTACAGTCGGCATACCGGGCGCCCGCCTGGTACCCCCCGAGCGCCCGCTCATTTGGGCAGAAGGTCAAGGCCTTTTCCGGCTTATTCAGGCGCCCGCCTGGTTCAACCCAAGCGCCCACTTGGTTGACCAGGAGGCCCAGAATAATTCTAGAAATTCCCTTGAGGTCCTTCGACCCTAAATTCCAATATAGTCCTCTTATTTAAGATTCGTTCTATTGTGTGTGACCCTCTAGGATTATACTAAGTTGGCAATGGGCTCAAACATGATCCCATAAGATATGATTAGGTTCTAGCAAACCGTCATACCTACCCAAATTGTATAACTAGATACAAGTTCACATTCCTTTAGAATATGTCACAATCCTTTTGTCCACGATGTCATTGAACACAAGTCATGGTCAAACAGTCAACTTGTTTTGTTCAATACTTTCTCGATCCCGAATATGTTGATAATTCAGATGCTATTGATCTAATCAATCCATTTGAGTTCGGCCGAACATTTCATCAACATCATTCCTTTGAGGGGCCCAAGCTTGACATCTCTCCGTGGAGGGACAAATCCATTTAGCTTATTATTCTTCCCAACGAGAATCCGATTATGCCAATCATACCCTTTATAACTACCATGTTAAGGTAGCGTTTGAATATGTCAAACACAATGTTCATCAAGTGGAAGACTATAATAACTTCATGTCTAAGGATTCAAATGACATAACTAATATGAGATATATGTATGACATAGACCATGACATAAATCTCATACATCGGGTCATGTCCAGTACCTTGTTCCAAACAAGTACCCATAAATCTAACATGATCATCTCATGATCATTTAGCCTTTATACTAGTGCTTAATAAGTACTAGGGACGGGGATTATTATAAGTAAACATGAACAACAATAATAATCAAAACATCTCTTTTATTGATATGAAATAAATGATTACAATTACAACGTTTATTAAACGTGCCTAGGGCACCACTACCAACAAGCCCCTCGAATGCTGAACTTTGGGTGGCTTATGAAGCCCCAAGATGAATCAACTCTTAGCCAATTCAAATAAATTGTCTTTTGTTGTCGACGTGGGCAATCCCCAAGAGAAGATCATTAATACCAAGCTTTGAGAGATTGCTAAGCCCTAAATGTCACGGGCTTATCAAGTTTGTAGATGGCGGGATGTGGAGACCTTTCGGTGTGAAGCCTCAAATTTTCTTGGAATCGGCTTAGCATTATGTTGGGAGCGGATGGCGCTATTGGAAAGAACTCTTGAAGGCGATCTCCTTCTCTCTCTTTCTTGGAGATGGATGGCCCCTTTTGTGGTTGATACCCAAATGGCGGAAGGACCATGTTGAAAATGTAGTACGGTCTTCGGGAGACGTCTCGTGGGAGATGGTGATGTTGTTGCAGATGATAAGGTCTTGGTGTGATAAAGTCTCGAATGGTATGTTTGCTTGAGTCT
Organism: Campanula takesimana; assembly: GCA_026119855.1. NCBI lineage: Eukaryota > Viridiplantae > Streptophyta > Magnoliopsida > Asterales > Campanulaceae > Campanula > Campanula takesimana. Next base: position 436,857 of record JAOWBW010000484.1, read on the forward strand.
TCTTGAGTTGAACCGATGGCAGATCTTCGGATGCAGCCTGTGCTTTTGATCTTGGAGAAGGGGGTGCTGTATTGCAGAATCATTGGGATTGTCCGTAACCCTGCTTGTAGAGTTAACATATTGGTATTGCCCGCTATAACTCAGCCGGGTGGGTCTAGCATATTGAATCTTTTTCCTTTTCTCTAAGACTTCCTTCATAATCTCACTGTGAGTTCTAACAAAAATCATCAAATTCATTCATAACATTGGATCCCTCATTTAAAACCAAGAGACCTTTGACTTGAGGTATTGAGAGACCCTTGAAGCTTGATCTTTTTCATGGAGACTACTCCCAAATTGCGTTGCTCGAGTATTGTTGCCCAAAAGACTGTCGGTTGTGAAGCCATAATATTGCCCTTCGCTTGTATCACTGTAATGCCGTGGCCCAAAATATTTGTAAATTGCGAAGCCCCTTGAGACCTTTTGGTATGATGCTTCAAATGTTGTTGGGGACATTGAAGTGAATTGCTTCTTGTCGAGGGAGCCTTTAAGACTTGACCGTAGCCCCTAGAGTGCCATCATTGATTGCGAGAAAGGTTCATCCTTGATTGGGGGAACGAGCATGGGCACACATGACAAGAGGGATTTTTTGACATCCCTTTTGGGAGACTTTGAGGATAGTTTCACACATCTTTCTCGAGTATAGCCCCTAGGGCTTATTGATTGTCAAATGAAGCAAAAGAAGCCCTTGTTCTTGAGTCACATAGCCCCTAGGGTGTCACCATTTGTTGAGTAAAGCAAGAGTGACTCATCCTCGTGCAAGGGAACAAACATGAGAGGACATGGCAAGAGCTACTCCATTTCTCGGGAGCCTTTCGGCGTACTTTAGAAGCACATACTTGAAGAAGCTTTAAAAACCGAGACACATATTGTTGCTATTTGCTGCCCAAGCCAATTGACTAGCTATGGATTATTTGTGCAACCTCGTGCCCTTTTATGATGGGCTCGTTCTGGGATGGGTCTTGGTTACCATGGGCCTTCTTTTCATGAACCCAAAAATGCACACTGCTGGAGAATGATGCCAATAACCCAAGACAACCTTTGATGGTTCCATATCTTGTCGAGCCTTTTGCAATCCCAAAGTTGACTTGGTGGGGAATTGACTTGCTGAGGAGACCCAATGTTGAACTTGTGCAGTTGTCTTCCTTAGAGGCCGGAGATCTCCATTTCTCTTTCCCTTCTCTGTCGCGACCCCGGACCCCGCGGGCCCGAGACCGCGATCTGGACGTCGACTTAAAACCAAAACTATGAACTACCGAAGTTAAAAATTCCATTTTTGAACCAAAGGATGACAACACAAGGTTTTACAAATCCAAGTTTAAATCAACAAAGTACATCTAACATAAGCTCCACAGCTTATGCCCAAAGGAATAAAATATACAATTCTTAATGACGTCAATAAAGGTGACACTATTCCCAAAAGGTTATACATTTAAATAATGTAAACCGATCCATAACAACCTGCCCCAAAATCTCAATCCTCTCGACGTCCTCCTCGAACCGCGAATCCTAATCCTTTTCCTCCTGGGAGGGGGTTAAGGAAAAACAAAGATGAAAATAAACGGGGTGAGATAAAATCTCAGTAAGTTACTAATGCAACTACATGACATGCTATTATGCAATAACCAATAGCAATTAACATATGACAGATAGCAGCGGAATAATAAGTGACATGCTGTCAAACAGTAACATCCAATAATCAATCATATAAATAAAATATAACAACAAATGAGAGGCTCCCTATCGCAAACCGTCCCATACCGGTTGGAAATAACGACCAGCTCATCGTGCAACACATAAAGCTGAAATAAACACTCATAAGTGGATACATAGCCAAGGTTTCACCCATCTGAAAGAACCAAATAAAGGTCGCTGCGCAGCTTCAATAATCAACAATCAACATCTTCATAGCAGCATGAAAGCTCGAAGAGAAAACCCCGGTACCGGAACCAATAACCATAAAAGTGTCACAAAGGACAAGGACCATGACACAAAGTCATGCCCGTTAGCCAGATACATTCACAGAGGAATGCTGACTTATCCTTTCCAAGGCCAATCTGGAGAAGGGGTATAGAAGGGGGCAAAACAATGGTCAACATTATAATGGACTTGGCTTTGCCATTATAATCTTTCCCATCGCCCGATGCAACAAATATGCCAGCTGGGCTTCTAATTAAATGCTAAGTAATAGTAATTTAGCATGATTAAACAACTTAGGGTTCCAAAGTAGGGAACCACACCAATTAATCACCATAAAGATACAAACGATTACTCATGAAGAGTTCAACAACAACGAACACAAGAAGTTTCTCATAAAAGAGCACAACAACGATAAACGGAATTTCTCATAAAGAGCACAACAACGATAAACAGAATTTCTCATAAAGAGCACAACAACATTGATCATTAAACGAGATGGTCCCAAGACAAGGACCCATACCAAACACATCCTAAAGACGATACCCACGAGTTAATCATAAAGATCACAACCCAAACGGTCGCTCACCAATGGCACAATGACTATTACCAAAATGTCCATAAACATTTACTCAAAAGATATACTAGGACTATGGACTCAACCATCTCATCACACTTGGAATTCCAAATAAGAAATCCGAATGAATACATCTTAAGGTTAATCAAACCGTAGGTACCCAATTGCCAATTCACGCTTTATCTCCGTTCATAACGAACCCATTCTAAACACCCCAAACGAATCCAAAAGGTTACACTTATTAGAACATGATCACGACTGGACTATACCCTACACTTTGGTGTTCCAAAACAACCCTCTAGGTACTATAGGATATCACCTAAAACCTAGACCAAGACTCACTCGAAAATCAATTCGGTTGGAACAAACACGAATACCTCATAAGATGCCCAAACAATACTTGATCAAATTACATAACATTATTGTTCACAAAGGAACTAATTTTAATTACTAAAGTGTTCCACGGTGTTATCTTAAGTTAATTAGAAGAAATAAACCTAAACTAGCTAAGCCCTAAGTCTTAAACCAAGCAAAAGGGCAAAATCCCAAACAGTGGGCGGGCGGGCGCCTGGACTGGGGCGAGCGGGCGCTTGAATCAACAGAAGGTTTGGCCGCTAGAAAAAGGGGGTAGGCGGGCGCCAGGGCAAGGGCAGGCGGGCGCTCGGCCTGGGTTATGGCCGGGAAGAACAGAGCTGGGTACTTCAATTCCGAACCAAATTACACCAAAACACAAAATGCTCAAACTAAACTCCTTCAACAAGTTCTGAAATGAACCAAAACCACTTATAACTAGGATGGGGACCCAAACACACCATTAATCAACCAAAATCAAGAATCAAACCCAACATTCATAAAATCACCATTTTTGACCAAAACTCAAATAAATTCCAAATAAATTCTAAACTCAACCAAACTTCAAATATAACACATCAAGCACTATATAAACATGATATGAACATTTTATCATAAAAATGGGGGAAAAGTAACTTACTTGATAAATCTCAAAGTTGACGGATTTCAATTCTTTTTGGTTCTACGCGATCCTATCGACGATCTAAACAAGGTTCACGTTTTAAGAAATGAGAGATTATGAGAGGAAGAGGAAGAAAATGAAGAGAGAAGATAGAGAAGAAAAAGCTTACCATTCCATGGAGAGAGAGAGGGAGTTGCTGCACAATGATGACGGAGAAGGGGAAGAGTGAGGGAGAAGAGGAGGAGTAGGGAGAAATGATTTCAAAATGTTACGCTTAGGCCCCTCCCCCTAATACTACCCTTTCAAATAAACTCCCCACAAACAATTAAGACTCAACACTTCTACACTTAGCACAAATGACCCAAATAAATGCTAGGCGTAATTATTATGAAACATACAATGCACACATAAATATTTAAATAAATAATAATTTAAATAAATAAATAAGCAATTAAATAAATAGTAATTATTTATTACTAATAAAATAGAGCTTAGTTTTCGGGTCGTGACATTCACTCCCCCTTAAAGAAATTTTTACCCGAATTTTAACGAGACTTACCCGAAAGACCAAATAGGTACGGATACGGTAGTTCCTCCATTTCTCAAATTCCTCAACTGTCCAATCTAACCCACTACAAGGTAACCTTAAATAATGCTCACGATAAGACCACCTCTCGAACCGAATCATTCCATCATTATCTTCATTACTAATCAAAATTCATACTCAAAATCGAAGAATCCGAATTATTTCCACGCATAATTCTCGAGATATCTCAAACTCGCCTTATTCATAACCTTAACTACCCGCAAAGGTACTTCCATTTGTAAATCGCATACTTAGTATTATTCCCCAGAATTTCGAAACATTACCATCTCGAGCTTAATTAGCTTTTAAAATATGAAAGGTTAAAGAAATTTTCCCATCCCCATAATATTCACCAAAGGCTATATCTCTAAGGGTTCCCATTATAGTGCTCTCGTTCTAAGTAGCACCTTAAACTAGAGGTGCAATATAAACCCAAGATTTTTAATACAAAATGTTCACTTAAATCTACGCCATAATATCACCGTCATAAAACTCCAATCCTTGAAAGCCTAGAATAATTACGAATACGCAACAGTCCGAAAACGATCTAAATTTTATCCTCAAGGGATTTCTGCTAGCTCCCTTTTTAGATAACAACCTGTGCTCACATACCCAAGGAAATCGACAAATCTCAAATCCTTAATAGCTAACCCAAGTTAGTCTCTCACGCATACATTTATTAACCTAATGATACTTAGGCTCAATAGTACTACCTTCATAATAAACCAATTAGCTAGCAATGTTCCAACTGACCCAATATCAAATCATGATATTCCTTAATTATGCCCCAGTATTTATACTCCACTTCCTTCACATACCCTTGATCCAATTCGGGAAACGCCACCAAGAAGGGATTTAGAACCATAGAACCACTATCTAACCAAAATTTCAAAAGGCCTTTAACATAGATTGAGAAATTATTACTCTCCCAAAACGTACTTAGTCCTTTCTAACTTAACACGCTTATCACCATTAATGACAATAACTCCTACAACAACTCATCGTCCATAACAAATCGTACCACACAATGCAATTTAACTCCAAGCTTCTCCTCAAACACTAGGTACTAATCGGAAGCAAATGAAATCTTACGAATGATAATTACACCCAACAAATCGACCGAAACTAAATACTCGGATTTCAATTAAGAAAAGATAGGTATAACTCTACCCAGGGAACGGTCTCAAACAATTTTAAGAAATTAGGAATGGAGAATATAATAATCCCTCTACAACAATAGACTAAAGCAATAGTAACATCAAAATCTTGTAATAGAAACATGGCTAATTAGCAGGTGAGACGTAACCATACTTAAGCACATCATAAGCACATAAGACTTCATCAGATACCCTAAACTCCTCCATAGGAGTAGACACCTACAACACATAAGTCAAAGACTCAGAAGAAATAAATGCAACTAATGCACAGAAACACATAAATGCGATGATCCTAAAATGCACGCGCTCGCTCTCACGACGCAAAAAAATACCTCCTGAAATTTATCCGATACCTGGTGAGTGCTGATTGGTCGCAATTACTCTGCCCTATACCTTAGGTTTCCCCGAAGCATCTCTCTTCTGACCCCGTGAAGTATTGGTTCCTGCTCCTGATGATTGAACCTTAAACCTCGGACAGTCTTTTATGAAGTGACCCAGTTGACCACAATTGATACATTTTCCTTGTTTCTTCCAACACTTATCCTCCAAATGGCCTTCCCTCTGACAGTAAGTGCAAAGCCACCTACCTTGTTTCCCTTGTTTCCCCGAAGTAGTACCCGGATTCCCTAGCGCGGTTTGTCCCTTAAACTGAGATGGTGCTCCCAAATTACCTCGGTTATCTGAACGGTGATGTGGTTGAGATTTAGCATGGCTTACTTGTTTACCCGCATTTGCAACCTCGGTCTTCCTCTTATGCTCCCCAATATCTTGCTCGATCAAGTATGCCCGTCTACCGCATCCTGAAATGTCACAATCCTCTGTGCTATAAACTGAGTCCAGGATGGATGTCTTCAAACCCCTGATTAATCTCATCGCTTTCTGCTCCTCGGTCCGCACAAGGTATTCACAACACCTGGCTAATTCTGTGAATTTAGCTGAGTACTGTGCTACTGACATCATGCCTTGCTCCAAGCTGAGGAACTCGATCTCTTTCCGGTTTTGATCCGCTAGAGAGATAAAATGATCCTTGAATTTCCTCACGAACCACTCCCAAGGATATGGTACAAGAGTCGCATCCCAACTGGTCTTCAGTGCCTTCCACCAATGTTCCGCAGCCCCCACGAGCTTATAAGCTGCAAACAGAACCCTATCCTCATCAGTGCAACCAAAGATCTCATAGATTTTCTCCATTGATTCTATCCATAGCTCGGCCTTCTTCACATCAGGCTCACCGTCGTACTCACTTGGTTTCAACTTTAAGAACTGCTCCAACCCATATCGCGGAGGTGCCACATGTTCCTCTCTCGGCCCTTGGTCACGAATCGCTTTCACGGCCACTTCAAACCTGTCCTGAAACACTGCACGGTTTTCTTCCCTTAGACCATTAAGATTCTGAGTCCCACTAGAAGCTTCACCAATTCTTCTTCTAGCCATCACAAACAAATACCTGCATAAAATACTCATCGTTACTCACTCCGAACACAACTACCCACCTAGGTCATACTAATCCACCTAGACTTATACTTAGGGCCAAACCATAGCTCTGATACCAACTGTCGCGACCCCGGACCCCGCGGGCCCGAGACCGCGATCTGGACGTCGACTTAAAACCAAAACTATGAATTACCGAAGTTAAAAATTCCATTTTTGAACCAAAGGATGACAACACAAGGTTTTACAAATCCAAGTTTAAATCAACAAAGTACATCTAACATAAGCTCCACATCTTATGCCCAAAGGAATAAAATATACAATTCTTAATGACGTCAATAAAGGTGACACTATTCCCAAAAGGTTATACATTTAAATAATGTAAACCGATCCATAACAACCTGCCCCAAAATCTCAATCCTCTCGACGTCCTCCTCGAACCGCGAATCCTAATCCTTTTCCTCCTGGGGGGGGGTTAAGGAAAAACAAAGATGAAAATAAACGGGGTGAGATAAAATCTCAGTAAGTTACTAATGCAACTACATGACATGCTATTATGCAATAACCAATAGCAATTAACATATGACAGATAGCAGCGGAATAATAAGTGACATGCTGTCAAACAGTAACATCCAATAATCAATCATATAAATAAACATATAACAACAAATGAGAGGCTCCCTATCGCCAACCGTCCCATACCGGTTGGAAATAACGACCAGCTCATCATGCAACACATAAAGCTGAAATAAACACTCATAAGTGGATACATAGCCAAGGTTTCACCCATCTGAAAGAACCAAATAAAGGTCGCTGCGCAGCTTCAATAATCAACAATCAACATCTTCATAGCAGCATGAAAGCTCGAAGAGAAAACCCCGGTACCGGAACCAATAACCATAAAAGTGTCACAAAGGACAAGGACCATGACACAAAGTCATGCCCGTTAGCCAGATACATTCAAAGAGGAATGCTGACTTATCCTTTCCAAGGCCAATCTGGAGAAGGGGTATAGAAGGGGGCAAAACAATGGTCAACATTATAATGGACTTGGCTTTGCCATTATAATCTTTCCCATCGCCCGATGCAACAAATATGCCAGCTGGGCTTCTAATTAAATGCTAAGTAATAGTAATTTAGCATGATTAAACAACTTAGGGTTCCAAAGTAGGGAACCACACCAATTAATCACCATAAAGATACAAACGATTACTCATGAAGAGTTCAACAACAACGAACACAAGAAGTTTCTCATAAAAGAGCACAACAACGATAAACGGAATTTCTCATAAAGAGCACAACAACGATAAACAGAATTTCTCATAAAGAGCACAACAACATTGATCATTAAACGAGATGGTCCCAAGACAAGGACCCATACCAAACACATCCTAAAGACGATACCCACGAGTTAATCATAAAGATCACAACCCAAACGGTCGCTCACCAATGGCACAATGACTATTACCAAAATGTCCATAAACATTTACTCAAAAGATATACTAGGACTATGGACTCAACCATCTCATCACACTTGGAATTCCAAATAAGAAATCCGAATGAATACATCTTAAGGTTAATCAAACCGTAGGTACCCAATTGCCAATTCACGCTTTATCTCCGTTCATAACGAACCCATTCTAAACACCCCAAACGAATCCAAAAGGTTACACTTATTAGAACATGATCACGACTGGACTATACCCTACACTTTGGTGTTCCAAAACAACCCTCTAGGTACTATAGGATATCACCTAAAACCTAGACCAAGACTCACTCGAAAATCAATTCGGTTGGAACAAACACGAATACCTCATAAGATGCCCAAACAATACTTGATCAAATTACATAACATTATTGTTCACAAAGGAACTAATTTTAATTACTAAAGTGTTCCACGGTGTTATCTTAAGTTAATTAGAAGAAATAAACCTAAACTAGCTAAGCCCTAAGTCTTAAACCAAGCAAAAGGGCAAAATCCCAAACAGTGGGCGGGCGGGCGCCTGGACTGGGGCGAGCGGGCGCTTGAATCAACAGAAGGTTTGGCCGCTAGAAAAAGGGGGTAGGCGGGCGCCTGGGCAAGGGCAGGCGGGCGCTCGGCCTGGGTTATGGCCGGGAAGAACAGAGCTGGGTTCTTCAATTCCGACCCAAATTACACCAAAACACAAAATGCTCAAACTAAACTCCTTCAACAAGTTCCGAAATGAACCAAAACCACTTATAACTAGGATGGGGACCCAAACACACCATTAATCAACCAAAATCAAGAATCAAACCCAACATTCATAAAATCACCATTTTTGACCAAAACTCAAATAAATTCCAAATAAATTCTAAACTCAACCAAACTTCAAATATAACACATCAAGCACTATATAAACATGATATGAACATTTTATCATAAAAATGGGGGAAAAGTAACTTACTTGATAAATCTCAAAGTTGACGGATTTCAATTCTTTTTGGTTCTACGCGATCCTATCGACGATCTAAACAAGGTTCACGTTTTAAGAAATGAGAGATTATGAGAGGAAGAGGAAGAAAATGAAGAGAGAAGATAGAGAAGAAAAAGCTTACCATTCCATGGAGAGAGAGAGGGAGTTGCTGCACAATGATGAGGGAGAAGGGGAAGAGTGAGGGAGAAGAGGAGGAGTAGGGAGAAATGATTTCAAAATGTTACGCTTAGGCCCCTCCCCCTAATACTACCCTTTCAAATAAACTCCCCACAAACAATTAAGACTCAACACTTCTACACTTAGCACAAATGACCCAAATAAATGCTAGGCGTAATTATTATGAAACATACAATGCACACATAAATATTTAAATAAATAATAATTTAAATAAATAAATAAGCAATTAAATAAATAGTAATTATTTATTACTAATAAAATAGAGCCTAGTTTTCGGGTCGTGACATTCACTCCCCCTTAAAGAAATTTTGACCCGAATTTTAACGAGACTTACCCGAAAGACCAAATAGGTACGGATACGGTAGTTCCTCCATTTCTCAAATTCCTCAACTGTCCAATCTAACCCACTACAAGGTAACCTTAAATAATGCTCACGATAAGACCACCTCTCGAACCGAATCATTCCATCATTATCTTCATTACTAATCAAAATTCATACTCAAAATCGAAGAATCCGAATTATTTCCACGCATAATTCTCGAGATATCTCAAACTCGCCTTATTCATAACCTTAACTACCCGCAAAGGTACTTCCATTTGTAAATCGCATACTTAGTATTATTCCCCAGAATTTCGAAACATTACCATCTCGAGCGTAATTAGCTTTTAAAATATGAAAGGTTAAAGAAATTTTCCCATCCCCATAATATTCACCTAAGGCTATATCTCTAAGGGTTCCCATTATAGTGCTCTCGTTCTAGGTAGCACCTTAAACTAGAGGTGCAATATAAACCCAAGATTTTTAATACAAAATGTTCACTTAAATCTACGCCATAATATCATCGTCATAAAACTCCAATCCTTGAAAGCCTAGAATAATTACGAATACGCAACAGTCCGAAAACGATCTAAATTTTATCCTCAAGGGATTTCTGCTAGCTCCCTTTTTAGATAACAACCTGTGCTCACATACCCAAGGAAATCGACAAATCTCAAATCCTTAATAGCTAACCCAAGTTAGTCTCTCACGCATACATTTATTAACCTAATGATACTTAGGCTCAATAGTACTACCTTCATAATAAACCAATTAGCTAGCAATGTTCCAACTGACCCAATATCAAATCATGATATTCCTTAATTATGCCCCAGTATTTATACTCCACTTCCTTCACATACCCTTGATCCAATTCGGGAAACGCCACCAAGAAGGGATTTAGAACCATAGAACCACTATCTAACCAAAATTTCAAAAGGCCTTTAACATAGATTGAGAAATTATTACTCTCCCAAAACGTACTTAGTCCTTTCTAACTTAACACGCTTATCACCATTAATGACAATAACTCCTACAACAACTCATCGTCCATAACAAATCGTACCACACAATGCAATTTAACTCCAAGCTTCTCCTCAAACACTAGGTACTAATCGGAAGCAAATGAAATCTTACGAATGATAATTACACCCAACAAATCGACCGAAACTAAATACTCGGATTTCAATTAAGAAAAGATAGGTATAACTCTACCCAGGGAACGGTCTCAAACAATTTTAAGAAATTAGGAATGGAGAATATAATAATCCCTCTACAACAATAGACTAAAGCAATAGTAACATCAAAATCTTGTAATAGAAACATGGCTAATTAGCAGGTGAGACGTAATCATACTTAAGCACATCATAAGCACATAAGACTTCATCAGATACCCTAAACTCCTCCATAGGAGTAGACACCTACAACACATAAGTCAAAGACTCAGAAGAAATAAATGCAACTAATGCACAGAAACACATAAATGCGATGATCCTAAAATGCACGCGCTCGCTCTCACGACGCAAAATAATACCTCCTGAAATTTATCCGATACCTGGTGAGTGCTGATTGGTCGCAATTACTCTGCCCTATACCTTAGGTTTCCCCGAAGCATCTCTCTTCTGACCCCGTGAAGTATTGGTTCCTGCTCCTGATGATTGAACCTTAAACCTCGGACAGTCTTTTATGAAGTGACCCAGTTGACCACAATTGATACATTTTCCTTGTTTCTTCCAACACTTATCCTCCAAATGGCCTTCCCTCTGACAGTAAGTGCAAAGCCACCTACCTTGTTTCCCTTGTTTCCCCGAAGTAGTACCCGGATTCCCTAGCGCGGTTTGTCCCTTAAACTGAGATGGTGCTCCCAAATTACCTCGGTTATCTGAACGGTGATGTGGTTGAGATTTAGCATGGCTTACTTGTTTACCCGCATTTGCAACCTCGGTCTTCCTCTTATGCTCCCCAATATCTTGCTCGATCAAGTATGCCCGGTCTACCGCATCCTGAAATGTCACAATCCTCTGTGCTATAAACTGAGTCCGGATGGATGTCTTCAAACCCCTGATTAATCTCATCGCTTTCTGCTCCTCGGTCCGCACAAGGTATTTACAACACCTGGCTAATTCTGTGAATTTAGCTGAGTACTGTGCTACTGACATCATGCCTTGCTCCAAGCTGAGGAACTCGATCTCTTTCCGGTTTTGATCCGCTAGAGAGATAAAATGATCCTTGAATTTCCTCACGAATCACTCCCAAGGATATGGTACAAGAGTCGCATCCCAACTGGTCTTCAGTGCCTTCCACCAATGTTCCGCAGCCCCCACGAGCTTATAGGCTGCAAACAGAACCCTATCCTCATCAGTGCAACCAAAGATCTCGTAGATTTTCTCCATTGATTCTATCCATAGCTCGGCCTTCTTCACATCAGGCTCACCGTCGTACTCACTTGGTTTCAACTTTAAGAACTGCTCCAACCCATATCGCGGAGGTGCCACATGTTCCTCTCTCGGCCCTTGGTCACGAATCGCTTTCACGGCCACTTCAAACCTGTCCTGAAACACTGCACGGTTTTCTTCCCTTAGACCATTAAGATTCTGAGTCCCACTAGAAGCTTCACCAATTCTTCTTCTAGCCATCACAAACAAATACCTGCATAAAATACTCATCGTTACTCACTCCGAACACAACTACCCGCCTAGGTCATACTAATCCACCTAGACTTATACTTAGGGCCAAACCATAGCTCTGATACCAACTGTCGCGACCCCGGACCCCGCGGGCCCGAGACCGCGATCTGGACGTCGACTTAAAACCAAAACTATGAATTACCGAAGTTAAAAATTCCATTTTTGAACCAAAGGATGACAACACAAGGTTTTACAAATCCAAGTTTAAATCAACAAAGTACATCTAACATAAGCTCCACATCTTATGCCCAAAGGAATAAAATATACAATTCTTAATGACGTCAATAAAGGTGACACTATTCCCAAAAGGTTATACATTTAAATAATGTAAACCGATCCATAACAACCTGCCCCAAAATCTCAATCCTCTCGACGTCCTCCTCGAACCGCGAATCCTAATCCTTTTCCTCCTGGGGGGGGGTTAAGGAAAAACAAAGATGAAAATAAACGGGGTGAGATAAAATCTCAGTAAGTTACTAATGCAACTACATGACATGCTATTATGCAATAACCAATAGCAATTAACATATGACAGATAGCAGCGGAATAATAAGTGACATGCTGTCAAACAGTAACATCCAATAATCAATCATATAAATAAACATATAACAACAAATGAGAGGCTCCCTATCGCCAACCGTCCCATACCGGTTGGAAATAACGACCAGCTCATCATGCAACACATAAAGCTGAAATAAACACTCATAAGTGGATACATAGCCAAGGTTTCACCCATCTGAAAGAACCAAATAAAGGTCGCTGCGCAGCTTCAATAATCAACAATCAACATCTTCATAGCAGCATGAAAGCTCGAAGAGAAAACCCCGGTACCGGAACCAATAACCATAAAAGTGTCACAAAGGACAAGGACCATGACACAAAGTCATGCCCGTTAGCCAGATACATTCAAAGAGGAATGCTGACTTATCCTTTCCAAGGCCAATCTGGAGAAGGGGTATAGAAGGGGGCAAAACAATGGTCAACATTATAATGGACTTGGCTTTGCCATTATAATCTTTCCCATCGCCCGATGCAACAAATATGCCAGCTGGGCTTCTAATTAAATGCTAAGTAATAGTAATTTAGCATGATTAAACAACTTAGGGTTCCAAAGTAGGGAACCACACCAATTAATCACCATAAAGATACAAACGATTACTCATGAAGAGTTCAACAACAACGAACACAAGAAGTTTCTCATAAAAGAGCACAACAACGATAAACGGAATTTCGCATAAAGAGCACAACAACGATAAACAGAATTTCTCATAAAGAGCACAACAACATTGATCATTAAACGAGATGGTCCCAAGACAAGGACCCATACCAAACACATCCTAAAGACGATACCCACGAGTTAATCATAAAGATCACAACCCAAACGGTCGCTCACCAATGGCACAATGACTATTACCAAAATGTCCATAAACATTTACTCAAAAGATATACTAGGACTATGGACTCAACCATCTCATCACACTTGGAATTCCAAATAAGAAATCCGAATGAATACATCTTAAGGTTAATCAAACCGTAGGTACCCAATTGCCAATTCACGCTTTATCTCCGTTCATAACGAACCCATTCTAAACACCCCAAACGAATCCAAAAGGTTACACTTATTAGAACATGATCACGACTGGACTATACCCTACACTTTGGTGTTCCAAAACAACCCTCTAGGTACTATAGGATATCACCTAAAACCTAGACCAAGACTCACTCGAAAATCAATTCGGTTGGAACAAACACGAATACCTCATAAGATGCCCAAACAATACTTGATCAAATTACATAACATTATTGTTCACAAAGGAACTAATTTTAATTACTAAAGTGTTCCACGGTGTTATCTTAAGTTAATTAGAAGAAATAAACCTAAACTAGCTAAGCCCTAAGTCTTAAACCAAGCAAAAGGGCAAAATCCCAAACAGTGGGCGGGCGGGCGCCTGGACTGGGGCGAGCGGGAGCTTGAATCAACAGAAGGTTTGGCCGCTAGAAAAAGGGGGTAGGCGGGCGCCAGGGCAAGGGCAGGCGGGCGCTCGGCCTGGGTTATGGCCGGGAAGAACAGAGCTGGGTACTTCAATTCCGAACCAAATTACACCAAAACACAAAATGCTCAAACTAAACTCCTTCAACAAGTTCTGAAATGAACCAAAACCACTTATAACTAGGATGGGGACCCAAACACACCATTAATCAACCAAAATCAAGAATCAAACCCAACATTCATAAAATCACCATTTTTGACCAAAACTCAAATAAATTCCAAATAAATTCTAAACTCAACCAAACTTCAAATATAACACATCAAGCACTATATAAACATGATATGAACATTTTATCATAAAAATGGGGGAAAAGTAACTTACTTGATAAATCTCAAAGTTGACGGATTTCAATTCTTTTTGGTTCTACGCGATCCTATCGACGATCTAAACAAGGTTCACGTTTTAAGAAATGAGAGATTATGAGAGGAAGAGGAAGAAAATGAAGAGAGAAGATAGAGAAGAAAAAGCTTACCATTCCATGGAGAGAGAGAGGGAGTTGCTGCACAATGATGAGGGAGAAGGGGAAGAGTGAGGGAGAAGAGGAGGAGTAGGGAGAAATGATTTCAAAATGTTACGCTTAGGCCCCTCCCCCTAATACTACCCTTTCAAATAAACTCCCCACAAACAATTAAGACTCAACACTTCTACACTTAGCACAAATGACCCAAATAAATGCTAGGCGTAATTATTATAAAACATACAATGCACACATAAATATTTAAATAAATAATAATTTAAATAAATAAATAAGCAATTAAATAAATTGTAATTATTTAGTACTAATAAAATTGAGCCTAGTTTTCGGGTCGTGACATTCTCTCTTTCTCACTCTCTCATTTTTTTATGACGCACCCTGTTTTTTGCCTAGACCGCCCTTTCGAGTTTTCAATCTAGCGGGCATCTCTTTTGCGTCTTCACTTTTTTTTTTTGACTCGATTAATGAGGAAGTGTGCATTGACTTTGGCTGAGGAGATAAGACATGTGATTTTACGGTGAAGACCTCTTGTCACTAAATATGAGTGACATTGACTCGACTAGGGAAGTGTCCCTAGTATTGACTTTGCATATATTTGTTGAATGACTCACGAAGGCAAGTAAGTCATTAAGAGAGAAGAGAAGGGAAGCCCCAATTTGATTGCAAGAAATTGGGAGTTTGCAGAAAGAATAGAAGCCCTAGACTCGACAAGGAATGGAAAGTGATTCCAAATCTAGGAAAGTTGTTCAATCTTGAGGTGATTAATTCGTTGGCAAACGAATCGTACAAAGATGTCTTGAAAAGTTCGAGAGGAAGGCCGATCACCATAACGCGCTAGGGATAAACATATATTCTTTCTTGCGTGAGACCGGACCCGAAGGTTGCCTACGTTCCTCCAGTGTAGAGGCTCAGGTCACCGTAGTTCTTGTGGATGCTCCATTCGTCGTGATGAATTGTTGCTTCGTTGTGATTGTTGTCAATGTTGCTTCGTCCTTCGTTTGGTGGAATGATATTGTTGTTGTGAACTTCTTTGAATGAAGGGGGATATTTTTTTTTTTTTTTTTTTTTGTGCTCTAACTTTTGCCTAGGTTGATTTGAGGATTTCAACCTAGCGAGCTTTTTTTTTTTTTTTTTTTTTTTTTGTATCCCCTTTTGAAAACTTTGCTTCATGATTGTTGCTCCACCTTTCTTTGTCTTGATTTATTCGTTGTTGATGCCGTCGTCGATGTTTAGCCCCTAGGCGTTCAAGCGATGGCCTTCATTCCAAAACTTGTTTAGACATTTTTTCATCATTTTGCCAAGAATTAAATTGAACAACTTGGAGGAGTGTATGAGGACAAGAACGACCTTTATTTGATGACTCAATGGACTCGAACATTTAACATAAGACGAGAGAAAACATTAATGCACACTTAAGAGGACTTTTGACTCTTTTTTTTTTATTCCTACTACTAGGTAGAGAAAGAGAAACGGAGATTGTTGTTGTAGTCCCCATTGTCGTTGTAGTCTTCCCTGTGGCATGATCTCTTGTTGAGGCCCCATTTCAAATCTGAGCCCCTTCCTTGATGAGTTCTTGCATGCTCTCATTCTTTAACTGTTGTTCTTCACCCACGGTAAATTCACCATTGTCAAACAAATCTTGGATGATGTCGCGGAGGGAGAAGCAATTCTCGGTGAGATGACCGCTGCATTGGCGATAGTCACACCACTTGTGGTGGGCGTGGTTGCGACGTAATGGTTGTGGTTGCTTGTACCCTTGGAGAGGAGAAACTTGTCCCTTGGTTTTGAGAGCTTCGTAGGCCTCGGTGATGGTCATGCCATTGAGAGGGGTATAGACACGGTCGTTGGTGGCACCTTTGTGACTTTTGATGGATGAGCCACTTGAGCGTGCTTTACCGTGGACCTTTGCCTTGCTGTCGGTGAGCTCTTGCAAACGAGCCTTAAGTTCGGACACTTCTTCCTTGTGAATTTTTCTCTCGAGATCAAGACGGTCTTACCACAAATCATCCTTGCGGCGGGCATCCTCGACAAGTCTATCCATTTGTTCCCCCATGGCTCTTATTATGAAGAGCCTTTCGTTGGATACGGAGATGTTCTCACCCTTGTTGTTGTTGCTATTGGAAGCCATTGGACCTATTGAGAGAACACGGTCGATCTTAGGTTGGCCCCACAAACATATTTTGAGTAAAATAATTAACCCACAAACAAAGGAAAAAGACTCAACCACATAAGGAAAAAAGACTCTTTTCGTTTCTTTTGTTTTTTTTTTATTTGCAAAAGTCGGAAGGACGGAGTCCTTTTTGGGGTTTCTAGGAAATAGTGGAATCGTCACACTAGTATATAGACCATCTCGCGGTCCCATATACTCATCGGATTCCACCACGTTTGTGAATCCTACAAGTGTCGGGATTAAACTAAATTAATGTTGTAAATCATACATGCGGGGACGGATTTTTTTTATTTTCGTCCATTATAACCACTTTGGGGACGGAGTTTTCTTTCTTCCATTGCAACAAGTTGGGATGTATGATTTGAAGACATTAGTTTAGGGAAATCTCGGTACATGAAAAACCGACTTGAGTCACGGAGTGTTAGACCCTAACTAGAATTGTGTGGTTTGTGCTCGGCTAAAGAGAGGCTTAAAGGTCACCCCCGGCATGTAGTCATGAACTACGCCACGGGCTGAGGTTGACCGCTTCGGAAGAGTCAAGGTCGGGTGGAGCTTGAAACTACTTAGGACGGGCCTCGACGGGTTTGGGGTTGGACTTGTGCGACTCGATAGTGAGCAGTTGATAAGAATTGTACGCGTAGTGTGAGGTCTAACAAGTGACAAAATATTTTTTTTCAAAGGAAATAATAAAAAAAACAAAGAAGCACGTAATTTACAACTTTCGAATCACCCGTGTGACCGATAAAAATGAATAAACAAAAGTAAAAGGGGGTGTATGCAGGCCCGGTGCCCACACACTGTCAAAACTGCCCATTCTGTTCAATGTTCTGTTTACTGTTCTGGAAAATGGGCTAGAAGCGCGCGACTCAGGGAAGTTACGTGGGAAGCGCGCGCATGGCGCCATGAATGTGGGAGGTGCGCGCATCTGGGGTACCTGTCAGAATGTCAGAAGAAACCGCGGACTCAGGGGATTGCCCTGGTCCCAAATTATCTAACTTTCCCCTGCAGAAACTTGTTAGCATAGAAATATGAAATTTGAAGGACAAGATGGAAGGTGGGAAATTCTGGTAATAAGGGTCGGACGCGCGCGCTTTAGGCCAAGAAGTCCGGAGGCGCGCGCTTTCTACCCTTTTTACCAGAATGCCCAGAAAACAGATATAAGAACACCAAAAGCAGAAAATGCAAGTTTAACCCTCTATGTCCCCAGCGGAGTCGCCACTGTAGATACCCCGGGAAACCATGGCTTGGCTAGAGCGGTGAATTACCTAGGATGTCTAATTGATTTTAAGAGTCGCCACCCACGTTTTAGAGGAACGCGAGAAAACCTAAGAAAATAGTCTATTTATTGATTACAAAACCAAAGATTCTTGAGATGAGGGGTTCGGGAGTTAGGTGACGGAGTGGGAATTACTTAAACACCCACTCCGCCCCACTTACGCGGGTCTTGCTACTTTTGGTGTTCTAATACTAAAAAGAAAAGTCCTTCAATTATTAATGTAAGAAGTGATAACAATTACAATGGAAAGAAAAAGGGAAAATTAAAAGGAAATAAAAGAGAATTGTTTTTATTTATTAATTTATGCTAAAAGATTACATGTAAAAATTATGCCAAACAATTACATGAAGAAATGAAATGAAAATTAAAGTGGAATTTAGAATGTTGGGATGTAACCTTGGCCAAACTTCAATAGTGAAGTGGCCTTTTGGTTGTATCCCTTTTATGGAGATTGCATACACATTAAAGATGAAGAGTGTAATAAAAAGATTTTAACAAGGAGAGAAAATAAATATAAGATTAAAAGTTTATAAGAGAATGAACATTGTACCTTGTGCTTGAATGGGGAAGAACCAAATTGTCTATAGTGACCACTCTTTGAAAATAGATTTTATATGTTTTAAAGTGTTTTTTATTCAAGAATTCTTCTTCCTTTCCATGGTGTAATGAAGAGGTATTTATAGGTGTTAGGGAAGTGTTTTTGGTCACAAAGATGGCCATTCCCCGGATCAAGCCAGGGCATAATGGCCTTGGGGGTTACAAATCAGAAAAAGAGGGAAATTTGGCCAAATCCGAGATTCTGGAAGCGGGAAGCGCGCGCTTCCCACCCCCCTATAGGAGGAACATGCCTCCCATAAAGGAGGGCAAAGGCGTGCGCATCCCAGCTTCAGAAAATTCATATTTTAGCCCAAATGTTAACCCCGTTATGCAGTTAAGCCCCAAAACTAACGGAATTAGTCCAAAAACTTAATGAACATCACGAAAGTCAACGAAAATAAATGAAACAAAGACTCAAGGTTGACTTTGCCACTTAGTCAAATCCAATACTAACGGAGTAAGTCAGGAACTTAACAGAAAGTAACGAAAGTTAACGAAAAGTAACAAAACTTAACAGAAAAGAGGAAGGCAAAGAATGTGTATGCAATCGGGACATGAGAGGTCCAAGGCGGGGTGTCTACACCACACTCCAATAATCCTGCTCTATTCTGAAGCTGTTCCTGTTCTGGAAAACCACCCAGAAGCGCGCGCCTCTGGCCTGTGTTGTGGGATGCGCGCGCATGGCGCAGAGTCTGTGGGAGGCGCCCGCTTCTGGGTAAACCTGTCAGATTGTCAGACTTTCGACTCAGGGAATTGCCCTGGTCCTAAATATTCATTATAACCCCTGCAGAAATGATTAGTGTAGAAAAAGGAAGAAGAATAGGAAGAACATATGGGAGGCAGGCGATTCTGGTCTTTTATGTGGGACGCGCGCACCTTAGGCCAAGAATTCCAGAGGCGCACGCTTCCCCCATCAGGAACCAGAATGCCCAGAAAAATGTAGACTTTGAACAGAGATGCAAGTTTAACTCTCAAACGTCCCCAGCAGAGTCACCATTGTAGATACCCCGGGAGCGCACGGCTTTGCTAGAGCGCGTGTGTTATTCCTAGGATGTCTATTCGTGTTTTATTTGTTTAGAATCGCCACCTATGTTTTTAGAAGAACATAAGAAATATCTAATACTTAGCCTAAGTTTGATACGAAAACAGAGATTTTTGTTATGAGGTTAGGGGGTTAGGTTACGAGATGGAAAGTACTTAAACACCCATCTCGCCCGACTAATGTCGGCTTTTGATTGTTCAAAGTCTACATAAAATAAGTGTAACGACCCGAAAACCAGTCTCTATTTTCTTAGTAATAAATATTTATTTAATTATTTATTTATTTATTTATGGGTGCATTTTGTGTTTCTTAATATTTTATGTCTAGCATTTTAAATTAATCAATTGTGCTAAGTGTGAAGATAGGGGATTTAGTTGAAAAGGGTTTATGTGTTCAATGTTGTAGTGGAGGGGTTAATTGTGAAACTTTTCTTTAATATCCTAACTACTTCCCCCTCCCATCCTCACTCTCCTGCATACTCCCTCCTTCCTCACACACACACACTAGTTTCTCCCTCTCTCTCCATTGTTGTTGAGGTAAGTAAAAGCTCTCTCCTTCTCTCCTTCTTTTGATCATCTTCCTCTCACTATTTCTTATTGCTCATTTTATAAAAAATGCTTAGATCGTCGATAGGATCGTGTAGAGCTAAGAAAATTCGAATTCCGTCACCTTTGATAAATTCCAAGTAAGTTGCTTTTCCCCCATTTATGCTAAAAATGTTCATACCAAGCTTTTATGATACTATGTTTGCTATATATTGCTTCTTTGTTTGATTTGGAGATGATTGGCATTTTATCCATTTTTGTGAGAATTTGATGTTTGAATCATTTCTTGAATTGGGTTGTTAGATGTTGTTATATGGGTCCTTTTAGGATTATAAGTTGTTCTAGTACCTTAAATTGCTAGTTAGGAGTGTTAGATTTTAGTTGTGTTGAGTTTTGGTGAAAAATGGGAAGAACCCAGTTCATCCTTACAGATTCCGGCAGAACAAGGGTTGTGGGCGACCGCCCACTTTTGGCTTGGGCGACCGCCCAGGTCATCAGTTGATATGGTGTTGAAACTTGGCTTTGGGCGACCGCCCATGATGGTTTTGGGCGACCGCCCATGTTGGCTGAACTAAAGATCTTTATTTTTAATTGTTTTTTAAGTCAGCTTGGTCTAGGCTCGAAGTACTACCCTAATTGAGTTAAATGGTCATCGTGGAACACTTTAGTGTTTGGAATTGGTTCCTTTGTGAACAATGGTGTATTGGAATTTGATCATGTATTGTTTGGGAATGTTTGGGCATCTTATGATGTGTTCGTGATTGTTCCAATCGAATTGATTTTGGATAAGACTTGGTCTAGGTTTTAGGCGATATCCTATAGTACCTAGAGGGTTATTATTGAACACTAAAGTGTAGGGTTTGGTCCGGTTGTGATCATGTACTAATAGGTGTAAAACTATTAGTACATCTAACATAAGCTCCACAGCTTATACCCAAAAGAATAAAATATACAATTCTTAATGACGTCAATGATGGTAAAACTATCCCCAAAAGGTTATACATTTAAATAATGTAAACCGATCCATAACAACCTGCCCCAAAATCTCAATCCTCCCGATGTCCTCCTCGATCCACGAATCCTAATCCTTTTCCTCCTGGGGGGGGTTAAGGAAAAGCAAAGATGGAAATAAACGGGGTGAGATAAAATCTCAGTAAGTTACTAATGCAACTACATGACATGCTAATTATGCAATGACCAATAGCAATTAACAATAGACAGATAGCAGCGGAATAATAAGTGTCATGCTGTCGAACAGTAACATCCAATAGTCAATCATATAAATAAACATATAACAACAAATGAGAGGCTCCCTATCGCCAACCGTCCCATCCCGGTTGGAAATAACGACCAGCTCATCATGCAACACATAAAGCTGAAATAAACACTCATAAGTGGATACATAGCCAAGGTTTCACCCAACTGAAGAACCAAATAAAGGTCGCTGCGCAGCTTCAATAATCAACAATCAACATCTTCATAGCAGCATGAAAGCTCGAAGAGAAAACCCCAGTACCGGAACCAATAACCATAAAAGTGTCACAAAGGACAAGGACCATGACACAAAGTCATGCCCGGTAGCTAGATACATTCACAGAGGAACGCTAACTTGACTTTTCCAAGGCCAATCTGGAAAAGGGTATAGAAGGGCGCAAAACAATGGTCAACATTATAATGGACTTGGCTTTGCCATTATAATCTTTCCCATCGCCCGATGCAACAAATATGCCAGCTGGGCTTCCAAATAAATGCTAAGTAATAAATACTAGCTTAATTAAACAACTTAGGGTTCCAAAGTAGGGAACCACACCAATTAAATCACCATAAAGATGCAAACGATTACTCAAGAAGAGTTCAACAACAATAAACACAACGAGTTTCTCATAAAAGAGCACAACAACGATAAACGGAATTTCTCATAAAGAGCACAACAACAATGATTATTAGAACACGATAGTTCCATAAAGAGGAACCATACCAAATACATTCCAAAGATGATACCCACAAGTTACACATAAAGAGCACAACCCAAACGGTCGCTCACAAATGGCACAATGACTATTACCAAAATGACCCTAAACATTTACTCATAAAGATATACTAGGACTATGAACTCAACCATCTCATCACACCTGGAATTTCAAAGTAGGAAATCAGAATGAATACACCTTAAGGTTAATCAAACCGTAAGTACCCAATCGCCAATTCACGCTTTACCTCCGCCCATAACGAACCAATTCTAAACACCCCAAACGAATCCAAAAGGTTACACTTATTAGAACATGATCACGACTGGACTAAACACTACACTTTGGTGTTCAGTAACCACCCCCTAGGTACTATAGGGCATCGCCTAAAACCTAGACCAAGACTCACTCAAAATCAATTTGATTGGAACAATCTCGAACACATCATAAGATTCCCAAACATATACCAAATGATCATCACAAAGATAAGTCAAACCAACAATACCTCAATAAGATGTTCCAATTCCCAATTAACACTTAATTAATTTCAAACACAAACTTGATCACAAATGACCCAATTCTATCACTAGAGTGTACTACAATGATCACTAAGGTCGACTAGAAGGACACCCAAGATTTGGATCACAACGCATTCTTCAATCACACAAATTAACAAAATGTAAACTTTCAGAGGTCTGTGCGGCCGCCCAATATGGACTGTGTGGTCGCCCAAAATCCCTCAAAACAAGAACAAAATCTTTCAGATAGATGTGCGGTCGCCCATACATTTTTGTGCGGCCGCCCAACCTTCTGAACTGCCGGAAATCGGGAAGAACAACTGGGTTCTTCCATTTTCAAACCCAAAACACATTTCAACCAAAATCCAACCCTCTAACTAGCATACTAATGTACCAAAACAACTTATAAGTCCAAAAAGACTCATACAACAACATTTAACAACCAAAATCAAGAATCAAACCCAACATTCATAAATCACCATTTTTGACCCAAAACTCAAATAAATTCCAAATAAATTGCAACCTCATTCAAACTTCAAATATAACAACAAAAGCATTATAGGAACATGATATGAACATTTTAACATCAAAATGGGGGAAAAGTAACTTACTTGATAAATCTCAAAGTTGACGGAATTCAATTCTTTTTGGTTCTACGCGATCCTATCGACGATCTAAACACATTTCACGTTTTAAGAAATGAGAGATTATGAGAGGAAGAAGAGGGAAATGAAGAGAGAAGGTAGAGAGAAAACTTACCTTTTTCACCCATGGAAGAGAGAGAGGGAGATGGCTGGGAATGGGAGAGAGTGAGGGAGAAGATGAGTAGGGAGGGAGTAGTTAAAACCTTTTTCATAAACTTACACTTAGGCCCCTTCTTCCACACTACACACAAATACTTGCACTCCCTACTAATTATTAAGACCCAACACTTCTACACTAGCACAAATGACCCAAATAAAATGCTAGGCATAATTATTATGAAACATAATATGCACACATAAATATTTAAATAAATAATAATTTAAATAAATAAATAAGCAAATAAATAAATAATAATTATTTATTACTAATAAAATAGATCCTAGATTTCGGGTCGTGACATTCACTCCTCCTTAAAGAAAATTTGACCCGAATTTTAACGAGACTTACCCGAAAGACCAAATAGCTACGGATACGATAGTTTCCGCCATTTCTCAAATTCCTCAATTGTCCATTCTAAACCACCACGTAGTAACCTTAAATAATGTTCACGATACCACGACCTCTCGCACATAACTTCCTTTAATCATAACCTTCACTACTAATTAGAATCCACGATCAAAATTGGAGAATCCCAATTGCTCCCAAACATAACTCTCGAGATATCCCAAGCTCACCTTATTTATAACCTTAACTACACCGCAGATGTACTTCCATTTGTAAATCGCATACTTAGTATTATTCCCCAGAAATTCCAAACATTACCATCTCGAGCTTAATTAGCTTTTAAAATATGAAAAGCTAAAGAAATTTTCCATCCCCATAATATTCACCAAAGGCTATATCTCTAAGGATTCCCATTATAGTGCTCTCGCTCTAGGTAGCACCTTAAACTAGAGGTGTAATATAAACTCAAAATTTTAATACAAAATGTTCACTTAAATCTACGCCATAATATCATCGTCATAACGCTCCACTCCTTGGAAGCCTAAAATAATTACGAATACGCAATAGTCCGAAAATGATCTAAATTTTATCTTCAAGGGATTTCCTCTAACTCCCTTTTTAGTTAACAACCTGTGCTCATATACCCAAGGAAATCGACAAATCTCAAATCCTCAATAGCTAACCCAAGTTAGTCTTTCACGCATACATTTATTATCCTAATGATACTTAGGCTCAATAGTACTACCATCATAATAAACCAATTAGCTAGCAACGTTCCAACTGACCCAATACCAAATCATGATATTCCTTAATTATGCCCAAGTATTGATACTCCACTTTCTTCACATACCCTTGGTCCAAATCGCGAAACGCCACCAAGGAGGGATTTAGGACCATAGAACCACTATCTTACCAAAATTCAAAATGCCTTTAACATAGATCGAGAAATTGTTACTCTCCCAAAATGTACTTATTAGTCCTTTCTAACTTAACACGCTTACCACCATTATCGATTATAACTTCCACCATACACTCATTACCCATAACAATTCACGCACCCCTCCATACTAATCAATCCCGATGTACTCACGGAGATGTACTAAAAGGAAACGAAATCTCTTAACAAGAAACCCTCGGTTGAATCCTCAACTTTTACAACTCAACCGTTACAATATAGATATTGATCTAATTATTAGTACTACAACCTTGTACCACACAATGCAATTTAACTCCAAGCTTCTCCTCAAACACTAGGTACCATTCGGAAGCAAATGAAAATCTTACGAATGATAAATACACCCAACAAATTGACCGAAACTAAATACTCAGATTTCAATTAAGAAAAGATAGGTATAACTCTACCCAAAGGAACGGTCTCAACAGTTCTAAGAAATTAGGAATGGAGAATATAACAATCCCCCTACAACAATAAACTAAAGCAATAGTAACATCAAAATCTTGCAATAGCAATATAGCTAATTTAGCAGGTGAGACATAACCATACTTAAGCACATCATAAGCACATAAAACTTCATCAGGTACCCTAAACTCCTCCATAGGAGTAGACACCTACAACATATAAGTCAAAGACTCAGAAGAAATAAATGCAACTAATGCACAGAAACACATAAATGCGATGATCCTAAAATGCACGCGCTCGCTCTCACGACGCAAAATAATACCTCCTGAAATTTATCCGTTACCTGGTGAGTGCTGATTGGTCGCAATTACTCTGCCCTATACCTTAGGGTTCCCCGAAGCATCTCTCTTCTAACCCGGTGAAGTACTGGTTCCTGTTCCTGATGATTGAACCTTAAACCTCGGACAGTCTTTTCTGAAGTGACCCAGTTGACCACAATTGATACATTTTCCTTGTTTCTTCCAACACTTATCCTCCAAATGGCCTTCCCTCTGACAGTAAGTGCAAAGCCACCTACCTTGTTTCCCTTGTTTCCCCGGAGTAGTACTCGGATTCCCTAGCGCGGTTTGTCCCTTAAACTGAGATGGTGCTCCCAAATTACCTCGGTTATCTGAACGGTGATGTGGTTGAGATTTAGCATGGCTTACTTGTTTACCCGCATTTGCAACCTTGGTCTTCCTCTTATGCTCCCCAATATCTTGCTCGATCAAGTACGCCCGGTCTACCGCATCCTGGAATGTCACAATCCTCTGGGCTATAAGCTGAGTCCGAATAGAAGTCTTCAAACCCCGGATGAATCTCATAGCTTTCTGCTCCTCGGTCCGCACAAGATAGTCACAATACCGGGCTAATTCTGTGAACTTAGCTGAGTACTGAGCTACTGACATCATGCCCTGCTCCAAGCTGAGGAACTCAATCTCTTTCCGGTTTTGATTCACTAGAGAGATAAAATGATCCTTGAATTTCCTCACGAACCACCCCCAAGAATATGGTATAAGAGTCGCATCCCAACTGGTCTTCAGTGCCTTCCACCAATGTTCCGCAGCGTCCACGAGCTTATCAAGCTGAAAACAGAACCCTATCCTCATCAGTGCAACCAAAGACATCGTAGATTTTCTCCATCGATTCTATCCATAGCTCGGCTTTCTTCACATCAGGCTCACCGTCGTACTCACTTGGTCTCAACTTCAAGAAATGCTTCAACCCATATCGCGGAGGTGCTACATGTTCCTCTCTCGGCCCTTGGTCATGAATTGCTTTCACGGCCGCTTCAAACCTGTCCTGAAACACTGCACGGTTTTCTTCCCGTAGACTATTAAGATTCTGAGTCCTACTAGAAGCTTCACCAATTTTTTCTTCTAGCCATTTCAAACAAATACCTGCATAAAACATCAACCGTTACTCACTCCGAACACCACTACCCTCCTAGGTCATTCTAGTCCACCTATACTTATACTTAGAGCTAAACCGTAGCTCTGATACCAACTGTCGCGACCCCGAACCCCGCGGGCCCGAGATCGCGAGCTGGACGTCGACTTAAAACCAAAACTCTAAAATATAGAAGTTAAAAATTTCATTTTGAACCAAAAGATGATAACACAAGGTTTTACAAATCCAAGTTTAAATCAACAAAGTACATCTAACATAAGCTCCACAGCTTATACCCAAAAGAATAAAATATACAATTCTTAATGACGTCAATGATGGTAAAACTATCCCCAAAAGGTTATACATTTAAATAATGTAAACCGATCCATAACAACCTGCCCCAAAATCTCAATCCTCCCGACGTCCTCCTCGATCCGCGAATCCTAATCCTTTTCCTCCTGGGGGGGGTTAAGGAAAATCCAAGATGGAAATAAACGGGGTGAGATTAAATCTCAGTAAGTTACTAATGCAACTACATGACATGCTAATTATGCAATGACCAATAGCAATTAACAATAGACAGATAGCAGCGGAATAATAAGTGTCATGCTGTCGAACAGTAACATCCAATAGTCAATCATATAAATAAACATATAACAACAAATGAGAGGCTCCCTATCGCCAACCGTCCCATCCCGGTTGGAAATAACGACCAGCTCATCATGCAACACATAAAGCTGAAATAAACACTCATAAGTGGATACATAGCCAAGGTTTCACCCAACTGAAGAACCAAATAAAGGTCGCTGCGCAGCTTCAATAATCAACAATCAACATCTTCATAGCAGCATGAAAGCTCGAAGAGAAAACCCCGGTACCGGAACCAATAACCATAAAAGTGTCACAAAGGACAAGGACCATGACACAAAGTCATGCCCGGTAGCTAGATACATTCACAGAGGAACGCTAACTTGACTTTTCCAAGGCCAATCTGGAAAAGGGTATAGAAGGGGGCAAAACAATGGTCAACATTATAACGGACTTGGCTTTGCCATTATAATCTTTCCCATCGCCCGATGCAACAAATATGCCAGCTGGGCTTCCAAATAAATGCTAAGTAATAAATACTAGCTTAATTAAACAACTTAGGGTTCCAAAGTAGGGAACCACACCAATTAAATCACCATAAAGATGCAAACGATTACTCAAGAAGAGTTCAACAACAATAAACACAACGAGTTTCTCATAAAAGAGCACAACAACGATAAACGGAATTTCTCATAAAGAGCACAACAACAATGATTATTAGAACAAGATAGTTCCATAAAGAGGAACCATACCAAATACATTCCAAAGATGATACCCACAAGTTACACATAAAGAGCACAACCCAAACGGTCGCTCAAAATGGCACAATGACTATTACCAAAATGACCCTAAACATTTACTCATAAAGATATACTAGGACTATGAACTCAACCATCTCATCACACCTGGAATTTCAAAGTAGGAAATCAGAACGAATACACCTTAAGGTTAATCAAACCGTAAGTACCCAATCGCCAATTCACGCTTTACCTCCGCCCATAACGAACCAATTCTAAACACCCCAAACGAATCCAAAAGGTTACACTTATTAGAACATGATCACGACTGGACTAAACCCTACACTTTGGTGTTCAGTAACCACCCCCTAGGTACTATAGGGTGTTGGGTTTCGATCAAACATGCGCAGCGGAATTTAGCATTTAAAATTTTGAAACCCAAAGCTATGGATCCGTTCATATGATTAAATCAAGTACAACATAAGAATAAAGGAATAAACTAACCCTTGATGGCTATCAAATTCTCTTGGTCTTTGGTGGAGGTTTGAAGACTTGATCACGATCACAAAGCTTGAACACGAACTTTGAAGATGATGATTTTCACCCTCTAGCGGTATCCACACTTCGAACGAATATCAAAGGAGCTTCTTCGATCTTGGTTGCTAGACCAACAACTATGAAACACACTTTCACAATTGATATGACTATATGGAATTTTTCTTTTGTGTATTATTTTGTTCTTCAACCAAAGATGTCTTAGAACAAAATAAAACCTCTCTTAAACTCTTTGGAGACTCACAAAAGCATTAGCTTTAAGTGCTGGCCGAATTTAGTCTTTTATACACAAGTATGACCTATTCCAAATAGGAAACTTGTGTCAAAATCCGTCCAAAATTCATTTCCTAATCAAATTAGGAATCTGCCACCCGACAGTACTGTGCGGCCGCCCAAAACCATCTGTGCGGTCGCACAACTATCTGAAACAAAACTGGTACAAAAATGGACTAAGTGTGCGGCCGCCCAGTACATACTGTGCGGTCGCCCACTTCCCAGAATGTCCAGAATTTCCAAAATTCCAATATAGTCCTTTTTAAAGATTCGTTCTATTGTGTGTGACCCTCTAGGATTATACTAAGTTGGCAATGGGTTCAAACATGAAACCATAATATATGATTAGGTTCTAGCAAACCGTCATACCTACCCAATTAGTATAACTAGATACAAGTTCGCATTCCTCTTAGAATATGTCATAATCCTTTTGTCCACGATATCATTGAACACAAGTCATGGTCAAAGAGTCAACTTGTTTTGTTCAATACTTTCTCGATTCCGAATATGTTGATAATCCAAATGACATTGATCCAATCAATTCATTTGAGTCCGGCCGAACATTTCATCAACATCATTCCTACGAGAGGCCCAAGCTTGACATCTCTCCGAGGAGGGACAAATCCATTTAGCTTATTATTCTTCCCTACGTGAATCCGATTATGCCAATCATACCCTTTATAACTACTCGGTTAAAAGTAGCGTTTAAATATGTCATACATAATGTTCATCAAGTGGAAGACTATAATAACTTCATGTCTAAGGATTCAAATGACATAACTAATATGAGATATATGTATGACATAGACCATGACATAAATCTCATAGAGCGGGTCATGTCCAGTACCTTGTTCCAAACAAGTACCCATAAATCTAACATGATCATCCCATGATCATTTAGCCTTTATACTAGTGCTTAACAAGTACCAGGGACGGAGATTATTATAAGTAAACATGAACAACAATAATAATCAAAACATCTCTTTATTGATATGAAATAAATGATAACAATTACAACGTTTATTAAACGTGCCTAGGGCACCACTACCAACAATCTCCCACTTGCCCTAGGCCCAATCTCCCATGTATCTAATACCCATGGACCTAACATGACCATCATGTTTAGCTTGTGGAAGTCCCTTTGTTAGCGGGTCCGCAACATTGTCATCAGTAGGTACTCTGCATATATTTACGTCTCCCCTATCAACGATCTCTCGAATGATATGAAAACGCCTAAGTATGTGTTTGGATTTCTGATGTGCTCTTGGTTCCTTTGCTTGAGCAATAGCACCATTATTATGACAATAAAGGTCTATTGGATTAGCAATACTAGGAACCACTTCAAGTTCAGTTATGAACTTCTTAATCCAAACAGCTTCCTTTGCAGCATCCGATGCAGCAATATACTCAGCTTCTGTTGTAGAATCAGCGGTTGTGCTTTGCTTGGAACTCTTCCAGCTTACAGCTCCACCATTTAACATAAACACAAAACCCGATTGCGATCGGCTATCATCTTTGTCAGTTTGGAAGCTTGCATCCGTGTAAGAATTTACAACGAGATCATCTTCCATTCCTCCATAGACCAAAAACGAGTCTTTAGTCCTTCTCAAGTACTTAAGAATCGCTTTTACAGCTATCCAGTGATTTTCGCCAGGGTCGGATTGGTATCTACTTGTCATGCTCAAAGCATAAGATACATCCGGCCTAGTACAAATCATGGCATACATGATGGACCCAATTGCCGAAGCATATGGAACATCATTCATTTTCTCACGCTCATCTTTTGTCTTAGGACATTGAGTCTTGCTTAGAGAAACTCCATATAACACGGGCAAGGTGCCTCTCTTAGAATTTTCCATACGGAATCTTCTAATGACCTTGTCAATGTATGTACTTTGGCTTAAACCAAGTAGCCTCCTTGATCTATCTCTATAGATCTTAATGCCAAGAATATATGCGGCTTCACCCATATCTTTCATTGCGAAGCACTTTCCTAACCAAGTCTTTACAGACTGAAGTGTAGGAATGTCGTTTCCAATGAGCAATATGTCATCCACGTATAAAATAAGGAATAGCACTATGCTCCCACTAATCTTCTTGTATACACAAGGCTCATCTTCGTTCTTGATGAAACCAAACTCTTTGACCGATTCATCAAAACGGAGATTCCAACTCCTTGAAGCTTGCTTCAATCCATAGATGGATCTTTGCAATTTGCATACCTTAGAATCTTGTTCAAAACCTTCTGGTTGTGTCATATACACATCCTCTTGGAGTTTTCCATTCAGGAAAGCGGTTTTGACGTCCATCTGCCATATTTCATAATCATGATATGCGGCAATGGCAAGCAAAATTCTTATAGACTTGATCATTGCTACGGGTGAAAAGGTCTCATCATAGTCAATACCATGAACTTGCCTATAACCCTTCGCTACAAGCCTAGCTTTGTAAGTATGCACCTTCCCATCCATGTCAGTCTTCTTCTTGAAGACCCATTTGTATCCTATGGTTTTTACACCTTCGGGCGCATCAATCAAATTCCAAACTTGATTGTCTTGCATGGATTGCAATTCGGATTCCATGGCTCCAAGCCACTTGTCCGAATCAGGAGAAGAAATCGCCTCTTGGTAGGTTGACGGTTCATCATTCTCAATGATTTCTACCTCATTACTATCCGTTACGAGAAATCCATATCTCTCGGGCTCGGATCGTAACCTACTAGATCTGCGAGATGCTTGTGTATTTTGAACAGGTTCCACAACTCTTTGTGGTTCTTGTTCCACTATTGGTTCAATGTTATTTTCTGGGTCTCGAATTTCTTCAAGATTTATTTTACTCCCACTGATTTCTTTGGAGAGAAACTCTTTCTCTAGAAAGACACCAGTTCGGGCAACAAACACTTTGTTGTCCTCTCGGTTGTAAAAGTAATATCCTTTAGTTTCCTTAGGATATCCCACGAAAATACATTTATCAGATTTGCGTGCTAGTTTGTCAGAGATAAGTCTCTTGACATAAACTTCGCAACCCCAAATCCTCATGAAAGATAAACTAGGTTTCTTTCCACTCCACATCTCATATGGAGTCTTTGGAACCGATTTAGTTGGACCTTGATTTAGTGTGAAAGCAGCGGTTTCTAGAGCGTAACCCCAAAAGGATATTGGAAGATCAACTTGACTCATCATTGATCGAACCATGTCTAACAAAGTCCGATTCCTCCTCTCGGACACACCATTCCATTGTGGTGTTCCAGGTGGAGTCAATTGTGAAACTATTCCACAATTCTTTAGATGATCATCAAATTCTTGACTTAAGTATTCACCACCTCGATCTGATCGAAGTGCCTTTATACTTTTGCCAAGTTGTTTTTCTACTTCATTTTGAAATAATCTAAATATCTCAAATGCTTCACTTTTATGTTTCATTAGGTAAACATACCCAAATCTACTATAATCATCAGTGAAGGTTATGAAGTATTGAAATCCTCCCCTAGCATTGCTACTTAATGGTCCGCATACATCGGAATGTATCAACCCCAATAAGTCGCTTGCCCTTTCACCCAACTTGGTAAAAGGTGTCTTAGTCATTTTTCCAAGAAGACACGACTCACAAGTGTCATATGACTCTAAGTCACATGAACCCAAAAGTCCGTCCCCATGGAGTTTTGAGATACGCTTCTCATTAATATGACCAAGACGGCAATGCCACAAATAAGTATGATTTACATCATTAGGTTTAGATTTCTTATTTACATGATAGACATTATTCTCATTCTTGACATCCAAGATATAAAGGCCATTAAATGAATTAGCAATACCATAAAGCACATCATTTAAATAAATAGAAAATTTCTTATTCTCAATAAGAAACTTAAAACCTTCATTATCCAAACAAGAAATTGAAATAATATTTCTGCTTAAATCCGGAACATAATAACAATTGTTCAAAACAAGAATTAATCCGGAAGGTAAAGTGACTTCATAAGTCCCTACGGCTAATGCATCAACTCTTGCTCCATTTCCCACACGTAGATCTACTTCACCTTCTTTAAGCAGTCTCCTATTCTTTAGTCCCTGCACATTTAGACAAATGTGAGAACCACATCCGGTATCCAATACCCAAGAATCAGTGGTAGAAAGGAGAATATCTATCATATAGATACCTGAAGTCGACGCAGCCTTGCTGCTCTTCTTCTTCTTTTGCTCTTCCAAGAAAGCCTTGCAATTACGTTTCCAATGACCAATTTCTTGACAATGGAAACAGATTGCATCCTTTTGTGAATCGGGTTTTGCCTCAGAAGCCTTGGCAACCTTTGCCTTGCTTATCTTGGGTTTGACAACTTTTGCCTTACCCTTGCCTTTGGCACCAGGCTTCTTCCCATCATGAACCAAGAGCACGGGAGAACCATTCTCCACAATTTTCATCTCTGCAGTTTTGAGCATCCCATGCAACTCAGAGAGATTCTTATCCATTCCATGCATGTTATAATTCATTACAAACTGATTATAACTTTTAGGCAATGAATTAAGAATGAGATCCGTGGCTAGCTCCAATGGGATTGGATAGCCAAGTTTCTCAAGGTGCTCTACATAACCTTTCATTTTAAGAAAGTGAGGACTCACTTGTTTCCCTTCATTCATTTTACTAGTAGTGAATGCAACAATGGTCTTGTACCTCTCTTGCCTAGCTTGCTCTTGAAACATGGTTCTCAACTCCACGCCTATCTCATAGGCTTCCAAATGTTCCAAACTTTGTTGGAGTTTTGAACACATAGCAGCAAGCATGAGACAACTTACATCTCTAGAATCATTACGATGTTTCTTGTAATTGTCTCTTTCTACCCTAGGGGCAGTAGGCAGTGGTTCAGCGGGGAGAGGCCCATCGAGAATGTACAACTTATCTTCTTGCCTAAGAACGATTCTTATGCTACGGATCCAATCCATAAAGTTGGTACCATTCTCTTCGAGCTTATCCTTTTCAAGGATCGATCGCAACGACATTGATTGAGTGTTATTAGTCATTATCTACAAATATGCAAAATTTCCAAAATTCAATAAGTACCGTTTTTCATTAAAGAGATAAATAATGTATTTTCAAAACAAAATACTCCCACTAAATTATATAACCTTCATATACATCCAATGTATAATATAATTCAAATGGGTTAAGATCCAACTTTAATTTAATTTCAAGTCCGCTAAGGCGGATTACACAAAATCAAATTAATTAGGTAGACAACTCTTGTCAATCATATCTCATATGACTCTTAGTTCCTTTTATGAGATTCTTTAAGAAATCAAATTTCAAAAAGCATGTTAAACCTCATCTTTGCCTAGGCCCAAAACTGTTTTGACGCCCAATTAAGTCTAACCATTTTAAACGCACAGTTAATGTGTCCCGCTAGGGCGTGCCCACACTATCTATCTTGCTCATACATAAACAAATTTAATGCACCTCGCTAGGGCCAATCTACATTAAAATCACTCATGTACTAACAAGTGTTTTAATCATGGCATGGCAATAAAAGACTTAAAACTTTCTTTGAAGGTTCATCACATATAGCATATAACACATTTATGAGCACATAATATAAACATATTATACATCAAGTTTAGCCACTAAATTAATCCCATTAATTTAAGCATGGTATTTATGTGTCATTAGTTTCTCTATAATTATGAGGATGAGACTATTTCAACTTTGGTTATTATCTCCAAATCAAGACAACAAGAAGTGCGGTCGAACTAAGCCATTAGGCAACCACAATCCCGCACTAATTCAAGAAACCAAGAAAGTAGTCCATGTGGCCGAAACTAAGCAATAGATGGTCTCGATGAACGTAGGCCAATTGCATTCACAATTCCACATGGATCTCCAATCATTGAATCAAGAACTTTGTTTCTCAATTTTAGCAATTATGAACTCTTCATAATTCTAACTTCGTTTTATCTTTGAAACTTTGATTGCGATCAAGTTTGGGAAACACAATCTCGATGAACGCAGATTAGCCATCCAAACCTTGAACCAATCTTAGAATCACAAGACTAAAACAAATAGGAAAATCAAACCCCAAGATCCTCACATAAACCAACTACCCATAACCCATTCCAGATCAGCAAGTCTGGACTGGTTGTGTTACTGGTTTTGTTGGACCTCTCGAAAATTCCAAATTCTGATT
This sequence comes from Campanula takesimana, assembly GCA_026119855.1. Classification (NCBI taxonomy): domain Eukaryota; kingdom Viridiplantae; phylum Streptophyta; class Magnoliopsida; order Asterales; family Campanulaceae; genus Campanula; species Campanula takesimana. The sequence continues at coordinate 472,079 of JAOWBW010000484.1, forward strand.
TCAACCAAAAATCAGACAATCTGATCCTTATGTGCGGCCGCCCAAAACTCACTGTGCGGTCGCCCAAACATGTGCGGCCGCCCAAGTGATTTTGTGCGGTCGCCCAAACTGATCAGAATGTACAGAATTTTGAAGTTCGAAAATTTTGTCTCAAAATCGTTTTTCCCCGATTATTAAAACTTTGATCCAATCAAAATTAATAATCAACAATTCTGAATCCACCATAATTTATTTATTGCGATTGAATCGTGCGATTAAAGTTGCAAAACAATAAGCCACATAAAATCACATAACACATAAACAACATATATTCCAATATTCAAATCATGCAAGGCACATAAACAATTTATATACACATAACATGATCTAGGTATTGAAATAATCAACATGAACGGGGCTCTGATACCACTGTTGGGTTTCGATCAAACATGCGCAGCGGAATTTAGCATTTAAAATTTTGAAACCCAAAGCCATGGATCCGTTCATATGATTAAATCAAGTACAACATAAGAATAAAGGAATAAACTAACCCTTGATGGCTATCAAATTCTCTTGGTCTTTGGTGGAGGTTTGAAGACTTGATCACGATCACAAAGCTTGAACACGAACTTTGAAGATGATGATTTTCACCCTCTAGCGGTATCCACACTTCGAACGAATATCAAAGGAGCTTCTTCGATCTTGGTTGCTAGACCAAAAACTATGAAACACACTTTCACAATTGATATGACTATATGGAATTTTTCTTTTGTGTATTATTTTGTTCTTCAACCAAAGATGTCTTAGAACAAAATAAAACCTCTCTTAAACTCTTTGGAGACTCACAAAAGCATTAGCTTTGAGTGCTGGCCGAATTTAGTCTTTTATACACAAGTATGACCTATTCCAAATAGGAAACTTGTGTCAAAATCCGTCCAAAATTCGTTTCCTAATCAAATTAGGAATCTGCCACCCGACAGTACTGTGCGGCCGCCCAAAACCATCTGTGCGGTCGCACAACTATCTGAAACAAAACTGGTACAAAAATGGACTAAGTGTGCGGCCGCCCAGTACATACTGTGCGGTCGCCCACTTCCCAGAATGTCCAGAATTTCCAAAATTCCAATATAGTCCTTTTTAAAGATTCGTTCTATTGTGTGTGACCCTCTAGGATTATACTAAGTTGGCAATGGGTTCAAACATGAAACCATAAGATATGATTAGGTTATAGCAAACCGTCATACCTACCCAATTTGTATAACTAGATACAAGTTCGCATTCCTCTTAGAATATGTCATAATCCTTTTGTCCACGATATCATTGAACACAAGTCATAGTCAAAGAGTCAACTTGTTTTGTTCAATACTTTCTCGATTCCGAATATGTTGATAATCCAAATGACATTGATCCAATTAATTCATTTGAGTCCGGCCGAACATTTCATCAACATCATTCCTACGAGAGGCCCAAGCTTGACATCTCTCCGAGGAGGGACAAATCCATTTAGCTTATTATTCTTCCCTACGTGAATCCGATTATGCCAATCATACCCTTTATAACTACTCGGTTAAAAGTAGCGTTTGAATATGTCAAACATAATGTTCATCAAGTGGAAGACTATAATAACTTCATGTCTAAGGATTCAAATGACATAACTAATATGAGATATATGTATGACATAGACCATGACATAAATCTCATAGAGCGGGTCATGTCCAGTACCTTGTTCCAAACAAGTACCCATAAATCTAACATGATCATCCCATGATCATTTAGCCTTTATACTAGTGCTTAACAAGTACCAGGGACGAAGATTATTATAAGTAAACATGAACAACAATAATAATCAAAACATCTCTTTATTGATATGAAATAAATGATAACAATTACAACGTTTATTAAACGTGCCTAGGGCACCACTACCAACATAGGGCATCGCCTAAAACCTAGACCAAGACTCACTCAAAATCAATTTGATTGGAACAATCTCGAACACATCATAAGATTCCCAAACATATACCAAATGATCATCACAAAGATAAGTCAAACCAACAATACCTCAATAAGATGTTCCAATTCCCAATTAACACTTAATTAATTTCAAACACAAACTTGATCACAAAGGACCCAATTCTATCACTAGAGTGTACTACAATGATCACTAAGGTCGACTAGAAGGACACCCAAGATTTGGATCACAACGCATTCTTCAATCACACAAATTAACAAAATGTAAACTTTCAGAGGTCTGTGCGGCCGCCCAATATGGACTGTGCGGTCGCCCAAAATCCCTCAAAACAAGAACAAAATCTTTCAGATAGATGTGCGGTCGCCCATACATTTTTGTGCGGCCGCCCAACCTTCTGAACTGCCGGAAATCGGGAAGAACAACTGGGTTCTTCCATTTTCAAACCCAAAACACATTTCAACCAAAATCCAACCCTCTAACTAGCATACTAATGTACCAAAACAACTTATAAGTCCAAAAAGACTCATACAACAACATTTAACAACCAAAATCAAGAATCAAACCCAACATTCATAAATCACCATTTTTGACCCAAAACTCAAATAAATTCCAAATAAATTGCAACCTCATTCAAACTTCAAATATAACAACAAAAGCATTATAGGAACATGATATGAACATTTTAACATCAAAATGGGGGAAAAGTAACTTACTTGATAAATCTCAAAGTTGACGGAATTCAATTCTTTTTGGTTCTACGCGATCCTATCGACGATCTAAACACATTTCACGTTTTAAGAAATGAGAGATTATGAGAGGAAGAAGAGGGAAATGAAGAGAGAAGGTAGAGAGAAAACTTACCTTTTTCACCCATGGAAGAGAGAGAGGGAGATGGCTGGGAATGGGAGAGAGTGAGGGAGAAGATGAGTAGGGAGGGAGTAGTTAAAACCGTTTTCATAAACTTACACTTAGGCCCCTTCTTCCACACTACACACAAATACTTGCACTCCCTACTAATTATTAAGACCCAACACTTCTACACTAGCACAAATGACCCAAATAAAATGCTAGGCATAATTATTATGAAACATAATATGCACACATAAATATTTAAATAAATAATAATTTAAATAAATAAATAAGCAAATAAATAAATAATAATTATTTATTACTAATAAAATAGAGCCTAGATTTCGGGTCGTGACAGTTGGAAATTATGCCCTAGGCCCTTAAGAAAGGTCTTATGTTACATCATGTTCTCATTTGTTATGGAGATAACAACCCTGGACTATTATATGTTTACATGTTTATTATTATAATCCCCGTCCCTAGTACTTATGAAGAACTAGTATAAGTTTAATTGATGATCATGTGTATATGATACAAATTAAGTTTATGGGTACTTGTTAGTGAACACGTACTGGAAATGACCCGCTATGAGATTTATGTCATGGTCAGATGTCATAATTAAATCTCATATAGTTATATCATTTATCCTTAGACCTGAGATTATCATAGTCTTCCACATGATGAACATTATGTTTGACGTACTCAAACGCTACCCCTAACCGGGTGGTTATAAAGGCTACGATTGGAATAATCGGATTCATGTAGGGAAGAATGATAAGTCAAGATGGGATTTGTCCCTCTCTCAAGAGAGATATCTACTTGGCCTCTCGATGAGTGAGATTGATGATAGTGTATGGCCATACCCAAATGAATTGAAGTGTTCAATGTCATTTGCTCATATCAATCTACTCGGGATCGAGAAAGCATTGGACAACATAAGTTGACATGGAGAATGTGTAGATACCCCGGGGGAAACCACGGCTTAGGCTAGAGCGGGTGAGTTATCCTAGGATGTCTAACTTGTTTTTAGAGTCGCCACCTATGTTTTGAGGAACATAAGAAAAACCTATTGATAATAGCCTAAGTTTGATTACGAAAACAAAGATTCTTTGTTTTGAGGTTCGGAGGTTAGGTTACGAGATGGGAAGTACCGAAACACCCATCTCGCCCAACTAAAGTTGGTCTTGCTTGATCAAAATCTACATGAATGATAAATGTTCTTATTCTTCTTCTTTAAATCATAAAAAGGGGTTTTAAAATAGAGTTTGGAATGTAGGAGATAACTCTTTAACCGACCTCAATGAGATGAGGTGATCATTAGAGTCATATCCCAAAATGATTTGGGTGATTGCACTTTGATAAAACAAAAAGAAAGAGAAAAGAGATGAAGTTGAGAAAGGAAAAGAAATAGCTTTACCTAGACTTCAAGAGACTTCAAACACTTCTTGTTGAATTACTTGGAGAAATCCTTTGGAAAATGCTTTGAAAGTATGAAATTTGGTTTTTTATTGAAATGTGAGATTGAGAGCCAAAGGTCCAAGGTCCTTGAAAATGGAGGTAAAGGGGGGTTTTTATAGGTGAAAGAGAGATGTTTTTGGTGCCAAAACTCAGTCACCAAGAAATCTTTCCCGGGCAAAATCCTGTAAATTGAGCAAGGGAGAGAATCCTGGCCAGAAATCTGTAACCGACGCCCAGAGGCGCGTGCTTCCTGCTTTGGGGGCGGGAGGCGCGCGCGTCTGGATCCTCCTATCGGAGGCGCGCGACTCAGAGAAGGCGATTTTGACAGAATGGACTAGAAAGTCAGCCCTGTTATTCAGTTTAGTCCTTGGACTTAACGAAGTCAGTCAGGAACTTAACAGAAGTAACAGAAACTAACGAGAAACACTTAAAATGGGGAGAAACACAAGATCAAATGTGCAATCGGGGTGAGCGGTCCAAGGCGGGGTGTCTACAGAGCCCCTCGGCGACGTGGATTGCAAAGCAAAACGCGTCGACGAAATTTAAAAACACCCGCCGAGGACATCACCAAGAAAAAGCAAAGACTCGATGAAAGCAGGAATTTGAAATTTCGAGAGATAGTGGTGCGCTCCCTGTGTGAGCGGCTTTTGTTGATAGAGGGGGTGGCATGATCCGTTAGGTGAACCTGCCGTCTGAATATGTTGAATGAGGCCGTTAGTGAACCTTTGAACGAGGCCGTTAGTGAACCTTTTGGAGAGGCCGTTAGTGAACCTTTGAGGAGGCCGTTAGTGAACCTTTGAGGACGAATCCGTTAGTGAAATCCGTTGATGAGGTCGTTAGTGAACCCTTGAATGAGGCCGTTAATGAACCTTTGGAGAGGCCTTTGGTGAACCTTTGGAGAGGCCGTTAGTGAACCTTTGAAGAGGCCGTTAGTGAACCTTTGAGGAGGCCGTTAGTGAACCTTTGTTGACGAATTCGTTAGTGAAATTCGTTGATGAAGTATTGCTTTGAAGTCGCGTGCCACTTGGAGTCACACTTGACTTTTTGACTTATGGGGTGCGGGCACATTTGACCGCGACCAGAAGAATGTTCCTGCTGGGGATGAAATGTTGAGATTGACTCTTGAGGGGGGTATGGCACCCGTGACAGAACTTAGGGAGTTCGGAATCCGTGGGGAAACATTGATGCTGAGCATGGATTCTTGCATGGGAGACTGCTTCTGAACCTGCCTGATGATGGGAAGAGCGCGCGTCTGGACATCGTTGTGGGATGCGCGCGCCTCGGATGGGTATGTCGGGGGGCGTGCGCCTGGTGCATAAGTTCAGCATATTTAAATAGACGGTTCACTGTTTTCGGCGAGTTTTCAAAATTTTGAAGAACCCCCCAAATTCCAAACCAAATTTTCGCGGAGAAATCACCCCAAAACACTTTATTGCTGCTCTAGGATCAATTCCGTCACAGAAACGATGTCGGATCGTCAACAATCTCCTCCGTTCGAGATGCCACAGGGCGAGGAGCCCGAAATTGGGGTTGAAGCTATGGACCCGAGCTTGCTTACCTTCCGGCCTCATACCCACATTTCTCATTTCGTGACTTCGGGTTTGGTAAGAATGCCTCACCTTTCTTGTCGATTTCGGATTTCATGAAGTTCCATTTTTTTTTACCCGAAATATTATTGCAGCAGCTTTATTGATCATTCCTTGCATGTTGTTTGTTGTTGCTGATTTGCTGTAAGAAACTGTAGATACCCGGGGGGAGAACCACGGCCTTAGGCTCGAGCGCGTGGTGTCATCCTAGGATGTCTAACTTGTTTTAGAGTCGCCACCTATGTTTTGAGGAACATAAGAAAAACCTATTGATTGTAGCCTAAATTTGATTACGAAAACAGAGATTCTTTGTTTTGAGGTTCGGGGGTTAGATTACGAGATGGGAAGTACCGAAACACCCATCTCGCCCAACTAAAGTTGGTCTTGCTTGATCAAAATCTACATGAATGATAACGTTCTTCTTCTTCTTCTTTAAGTCATAAAAAGGGGGGTTTAAAATAGGATTTGGAATGTAGGAGATAACTCCTTAACCAACCTCAATGAGATGAGGTGATCACTAGAGTCATGTCCCAAAATGATTTGGGTGATTGCACATTTGATTAAAATAAAAAGATAGAGAGGAGATGAAGTAGAAAAGAAAGGAAAAGATGAACTTTTACCTACAATTTGGAGAACTTCAAATATTGCTTGGAGAGATCCTTGGAGAACCTTTAGAAAGTGATTTTGGTATAGTTTTTGTAAGTTCAATTTTCGGTCTAAGTTTTCGATCCTTGAAAATGGAGGTAAAGAGAGGTTTTTATAGGTGAAAGAGGGGTGTTTTTTGGTGCCAAAACTCAGTCACCAAGAAATCCTTCCCGGGCAAAATCCTGTAAATTGAGCAAGGGAGGGAATCCTGGCCAGAAATCTGTAACTGACGCCCAGAGGCGCGCGCTTCCTGCTTTGGGGGCGGGAGGCGCGCGCGCCTGGCTCCTCCTGTAGGAGGCGCGCGACTCAGAGAAGGCAATTTTGACAGAATGGACTAGAAAGTCAGCCCTGTCATTCAGTTTAGTCCCTGGACTTAACGAAGTCAGTCAGGAACTTAACGGAAGTGACAGGAACTCACGAGGAACACTTAAAATGGGGAGAAACACAAAATCAAATGTGCAATCGGGGTGAGAGGTCCAAGGCGGGGTGTCTACAGAGCCCCTCGGCGACGTGGATTGCAAAGCAAAACGCGTCGACGAAAGTTAAAAACACCCGCCGAGGACATCACCAAAAAAAAGCAAAGACTCGATGAAAGCAGGAATTTGAAATTGCGAGAGATAGTGGTGCGCTCCCTGTGTGAGCGGCTTCTGTTGATAGAGGGGGTGGCATGATCCGTTAGGTGGGCCTGCCGGCTGAATGTTTTGAATGAGGCCGTTAGTGAACCGGTTTGATGAATCCGTTAGTGAATTCCTTGGATGAGTCCGTTGGTGAACCCTTGTTGACGAATCTGTTGGTGAATCCGTTTGATGAATCCGTTAGTGAATCCCTTGGATGAGTCCGTTGGTGAACCCTTGTTGACGAATCCGTTGGTGAATCCGTTTGATGAATCCGTTAGTGAATCCCTTGGATGAGTCCGTTGGTGAACCCTTGTTGACGAATCCGTTGGTGAATCCGTTTGATGAATCCGTTAGTGAATCCCTTAGATGAGTCCGTTGGTGAACCCTTGTCGACGAATCCGTTGGTGAATCCGTTTGATGAATCCGTTAGTGAATCCCTTGGATGAGTCCGTTGGGGAACCCTTGTTGACGAATCGTTGGTGAATCCGTTTGATGAATCCGTTAGTGAATCCCTTGGATGAGTCCGTTGGTGAACCCTTGCTGACGAATCCGTTGGTGAATCCGTTTGATGAATCCGTTAGTGAATCCCTTGGATGAGTCCGTTGGTGAACCCTTGTTGACGAATCCGTTGGTGAATCCGTTTGATGAATCCGTTAGTGAATCCCTTGGATGAGTCCGTTGGTGAACCCTTGTTGACGAATCCGTTGGTGAATCCGTTTGATGAATCCGTTAGTGAATCCCTTGGATGAGTCCGTTGGTGAACCCTTGTTGACGAATCCGTTGGTGAACCCATTTGATGAATCCGTTAGTGAATCCCTTGGATGAGTCCGTTGGTGAACCCTTGTTGACGAATCCGTTGGTGAATCCGTTTGATGAATCCGTTAGTGAATCCCTTAGATGAGTCCGTTGGTGAACCCTTGTCGACGAATCCGTTGGTGAATCCGTTTGATGAATCCGTTAGTGAATCCCTTGGATGAAATATTGCTTTGAAGTCTCGTGCCATTTGGAGTCACACTTGACTTTTGAATTGTGGGGTACGGGCACAGTTGACCGCGACCAGAAAAATGTTCCTGCTGGGGATGAAATGTTGAGATTGTCTCTTGAGGGGGGTGTGGTACCCGTGACAGGACTTAGGGAGTTCGGAATCCGTGGGGAAACTTTGATACGATGCATGGATTCTTGCATGGGAGACGGCTTCTGAACCTGCCTGTTAATGGGAAGAGCGCGCGTCCGAGCCTCGTCATGGGACGCGCGCGCCTCAAATGAGCATGTCGGGAGGCGCGCGCCTGGCGTATAAGTTCAGCACATTTAAACAGGCTGTTCGCTGTTTTCGGCTATTTTTCAAAAAATTGAAGAACCCTCCAAATTCCAAGCCCAATTTTCGTAGAGAAATCACTCCAAAACACTTTCTTGCTGCTCTAGGATCAATTCTGTCAGAGAAACGATGTCGGATCGTCAGCAATCACCTCCGTTTGAGATGCCACAGGGCGAGGAGCCCGAAATTGGGGTTGAAGCTATGGACCCGAGCTTGCTTACTTTCCGGCCTCATACCCATATTTCTCACTTCGGGTTTGGTAAGAATGCCTCACCTTTCTTGTCGATTTCGGGCTTCATGAAGTTCTGTTTTCTTTACCCGAGATATTGCTGCAGCAGCTTTATTGATCATTCTTTGCATGTTGTTTGTTGTTGCTGATTTGTTGTAAGAAACATGTTGGGATGTCCATTTTCATGTTCACACACTTGCTTGTGCATTGTTCTACCGTTGAAATCTCTGTGTTGAGTTTATCCGTTTTCTAGCAGACGTGCTGATGAAATTTTTGCTGTTCCTCTTTTCCTTTCAGGAGTGGACCCGTTTGACAGAGATTCGTGGTGGGGCTCATGGGCCCATCTCTATATGGAAGAGGTTGCCCGAGAATGTTCGGGCCCGAGTCACAGGGACTCATTTTGGTCTTTTTGTCACTAGCCTCCCAGCTTTGAAGAATGACCCTGATGTGGTTCAGGCATTGAGGGAGAGATGGTGGGATACCACCCATACCTTCCATTAACCCATGGGCGAGGTGACTATGACGCCTACTGATTTCACAGCTTTGACGGGCTTGCCGTTCATGGGGGTGCCTGTCCCTTTTGGCTTGAGAGGGGCTGCTCGGACTCCGGACGAGTTACTGGCCTTGGTTGACTGTCGGTTCGAGGTTAAGAATTCTCGAGTGACATGGGGGAGAATCCGAGCTTATTTCAGCATTCTGATGGCTGAGGCTCGGGGTGTTACTGCTGATCAGGTTGATGCTGTGGCCCGTTGCTTCATTTGGTACTTGTTATCCCACACTCTGTTTGCCAATGGGGGATCTTCGGCCTCTTTGGCTCTGCTTGACTTGTTAGTGGACTTGGACCAGATTGGCCAGTATAACTGGGGCGCAGCGGGCTTGGCTGCTTGTTACCACGGCATGGATTTGACCAGCCGCTCGACCACCAGCTCTGTTACGGGCTTCAGCTTGCTGTGGGAGGTATACCGCTTACTGTCCCTTTTATATTCTCCTTGCCTTAGTCATAACTGCCTTTCTCGTTGACTGTCATTAACTTTGTTTCTGCCTCTTGTCTACAGCTTTGGGCTTTTGCTGTCCTGAATCTGAGGGATTTCAAGATTGCCAAGGAAGGCCAGCCCCAGTATCCGGACTGCGCACGGTGGGCGTATAAGGAGAGGAATGTGAAGACTGGCACGAATCCCATTAGTCTTACTTCGGCCCGACGGCACTTGGACACCCTGAGGCCTGAGTCTGTTGCCTTTTCTTTGTATCCGTGGAGATCAGTTCAGCACTGGTTTGAGCACACTCTTATTCCTACCCGTTCTCGGCTTTTGATGAGTTCGGGTGAGTGCATGGCTCTGTACTTGGGGGACAGAGTATTTTGGCAGCATGGTACCCAGGTGACCGACTTTTACACCCCTCCTCGTCCTGCAGTTCCAGACGTTCCTCCTTTCTGCCCTCGTAACTGGAGGTCACTTTCAGAGGTTGATCGTGCGGCATATATGGTAGGGGTTGATGCCGTCCCTTATATTCATTTGGATCAGGATTATGGCCTCTTCAGGGAGAACAACTTGATGCAGGGCTTTATGTTCGCTGATCCGAGGAGATCACAGGCTGCTCCTTCGACCTCCGCTCGGTTTTACACTACCGGTGCTGGGTATTGTTTTGATCCTCCTTTGCCTCCTCCTTATTACACTAATTCAAACTTCGGGGTCTTTGAGGAGCAGAGGGAGATTGTTCCCGAGGATATGTCACCGGAGAGAGAGCCTCCCGCTCAGGCTGCCGTGGTATGTTTTTCTGACCATCTTTGCATTTTCTCAGTTCCCATCTTGTTTTTCTGTTCTTTGTATTGATGTAATTTCCTTTCCCCGTTCTTTGTTGCAACAGGTGCCCGTAGCTGCTTATAGGCACTTGGGTAGGCATAACAAAGGGATGAGGTGGAGGCTCCGTCAGCTGGAGGAGAGGGTGCTGGAGCTGTGCAGGGATATTGCTGCCATGACTAGAGATGCTGCTGGCGCGGTCTCTGGTGCTGCGAGAGGAGCTGCCCGAGGTGCTCGGGGCATGGGACGAGGCTGCAGGGATGCTACACTGGACATCGATGAGGCTGTCTCTTCAGCTAGGCAGTCGTTGAGCAGGAGTCTGAGCCATAGTAGGAGTCTGAGCCGAGAGGGTAGTCAGAGCCGGGGCGGCGCCAGTTCATCAGGGAGAGCTGTCAAGAGGACCCGTCCTGATGTTGTGATTGAGACATCCGAGTCTGAGGATGATGATGACGATGATGATGATGAGGATGATGATGACGATGAGGAGACCGAGAGCGGTAGCAGGGGGTGAGCACAGTGTTGGTGATGACGTGCCCGAGCTGTTGTGGCTGAGAGGATGAGGGATTGAAACACTTTTACTTTTGCATTTAACATGTATTTACAATCCTAGTTATCTTACTACTTGTTTTATGCTCTTTTAGCGACTCGATCTTAGATGTTGACTCTTTACAAACAAATATGTGCCCAAAAGGGTGCTTGTTGTCGATGCTTGAACTCCTTTTTGTTGCTGGGATTTGATTTTGCTGCAGGTTGGGTATGTTGAAGTGCTTGGGTTCTGTTCTGAACTGACAAGGGCTGTTTCTGTCTGAACTGCTGTCAAAGGCGCGCGCGTCGGGCCTTGTTTATGGGAGGCGCGCGCGTTGTGAAGCCCTGGTCGGAGGCGCGCGCTTCTGGACTGCTGAATTACAGCCCCTTTCTTTTCTGATCAGAATGTTCCAACAGCTATAAATTTGAACTATTTTCGACCAGAATGGTCACACAGCATTCTTTTGCAAACACTTTCTCCTCCTAAAATCACAAAGTTCTTGTCATAATGGCCCCCATGACTTTCTCCTTTGAAGTTAAGGTTTCCGTCCCCGAGGGTGAGAAGTCCGTCCCTATGGTGAGCCCCGCTCCAGCTGTGGGGTCCGTCTCGATGGTGGAGAAGCGTCCGAGCGTTTTTGATCGTTTGGGAAGGCCCAATGACGATGTTGTTGACCCCGTGAGACCGGTGGTTCATGTGCGGGACTATAGACCCCGTCATTTTCCCAAGAAGAAGAAAGGTAAAGGAAATTCCTCTTATGTGTGGAAGCGTCCCATGGTTGTCCCCGCTAAGGTTCCGCTTGATAAGGGTAAAGGGAAGGCCGTTGATGAAGCTCTGTCCCGTCCTAGCGTTTTCTCCCGTCTCGGCGGTCCCAAGAATGTTCCGTCCCCGTCCAAGAAGACTAAAGGACATAACAAGAAGCAATGGGTTCCCAAACCTAAGAAAGATTAGATTTTTCTTTGTACCCCAAGAGATTGCCATTTAGACCACTTTGTTTTAGGATTTAATATTTTGATGTCTTTTGTTGCTCAATAAATCCGTTGTAATGGTTTGAATAATTCATTGAATGAATAAAAATTGCATTTTGTTATTTGAAGTGAATTGGGTATTTTTGATATGTTTTAGACCGCACCCGAAGGTTGCCTACGTTCCTCCAGTTGGGAGGCTCAGGTCTTCGTAGTTCAAACAAACAAAGACCCTTTTTTTTTTTTTTTTTTTTTTTTTTTTGTGCACCCTGTTTTTTGCCTAGACCGCCCTTGCGGGTTTTCAATCTAGCGGGCTTCTTTTTTGCACGTGCTCTAATTTTTGCCTAGGCCGCCCTTGCGGGTTTTCAACCTAGCGAGCGATTTTTTTTTTTTTTTTTTTTTTTTTTTTTTTAATGGTCTTTGTTTATTAAGCGTAGAACCTCTTGAGATTGTCGAGGTTGACCTCCTTTGGCAGCTAGTCACCATCTAAATCCACGAGCCGGACTGCACCACCGCTTAGTATCTTTTTGACCACGTACGGACCGATCCATCGGGGTCCCCATTTCCCCAGGGGATTCATGGCATTGGGAGGATGTTGTCTTAAGACCAAATCTCCCACATTGATGTTTCGAGGCTTCACTTTTTTGTTGAAAGCTCTTGCCATCCTTTGCTGATATGCTCTCGTGCGTTCGAGTGCCCTTAACCTTTTCTCGTCGAGTAAGGCTAGCTGTTCGTATCGATTCTGCATCCAGTTGACCTCGTTGACTTGATTCTCGAGGAGGATCCGTAGAGATGGGACTTCAAGTTCGATAGGGAGTACGGCTTCAGAACCATAGACCAATGCATAAGGAGTTTCTCCTGTTGCGGATCGTATCGATGTGCGGTAGCCCCACAATGCTAATGGTAGCTTCTCGGGGCCATCTTCTTGAAGATGGTCTCGATGGTCTTATTTGCTGCTTCGACTGCGCCATTTGAAGGAGATGACTTGTGCTTGGTGATCTTGTATTCTACCAAAAGTGCATCCATTTCCTTCTCGAAGTGAGAGCCGTTGTCGGAAATGATTTCATGAGGCACGCCGTATCGGCACATGATATTAATCTTTACAAATTCGGCCACTTTCTTGGCGTTGAGGGTTCGATAGGCTTGTGCTTCGACCCACTTTGTGAAGTAGTCGACTGCTACTAGGACGAATGACTGCCCATTGCTCCCGGCAGGATGAACTTTACCGATGATGTCTATCCCCCAACAAGAGAAAGGCCAAGGTGTGACCATGTTGTAAAGTTGTGAGGGTGGAGCATGTTGTAGATTAGCGTGGAACTGGCACTTGGCACACCTTTTGACTTTCTCGATACAGTCTCGTTCCATAGTGCTCCAATAGTAACCAATGCGAAGTATCTTCTTAACTAGCATAAACCCATTCATGTGGGGTCCACATTCTCCTTCGTGCACTTCACACATTATCTCTTGAGCTTCGGTCTCATTGGCGCATAAGAGATTGATCCCGTCGTGGTGCCTTTTATATACTCGGTCTCCATTTAGTACATACCGAGAGGCTAACCTTTGCAGAGCTGCTTGAGACTTCTTATTGATGTTCTCGGGATAAGTGCCGTCTTTGAGGAAGTTCATGATATCTGAATACCACGGAGAGTTTGTTTGAACCTCGTTGATCTCGATACTCATGCAATATGCCGGACTGTTCCTTCGAGCAATTTTGAAGGGCTTCACCGTTTTTCCTTTGGGCATTTCAACTAATGAAGCTATAGTGGCCAGTGCATCGGCGAAGCGATTCTTATCCTTGGCAGGTAGTTGAAAGTGATCTCTTGGAATTGTTCAACCAGTTCTTCAAGGTGCTGACCATACTGTTGGAGAGTCGGGTCTTGGGTTCGCCATTTACCCGATTGCTGATTGATAAGAAGCAAAGAGTCGCCGAACACTTCTAGTTCCGTGACGTTTCTTTCGAGAGCTGCTTCGAGCCCTGCTATGCATGCTTCGTACTCGGCAATGTTGTTGGTAGCTTCGAATTCCAGGCGTATGGCAATGGGAGTGTAGATGTCTTTTGGATCGACAAGCAATACCCCTATACCAAAACCGTGTTTATTGGCGGCGCCATCGAAAAAAAGTTGCCACTTGTCTTCCTCGGTTGTGTACAAATTAAATGCTCATCGGGGAACTGTACATCTTCCCCCTTCACTTCGTCACATGGGAATTCGGCAAGCTGGTCACTGAACACTTTCCCCCTGACGGATTTTAGTGTGACGTAAGTGATATCGTAGCCGGCGAGCATGAAGTACCATTTGGCTATTCTTGTTGACATGAAAGGCTTCTCGAAGATGTAGCGGAGCGGGTCCACCTTTGCTACTAGCTTGATCGGAAAAGCTTCCATATAGTGTTTGAGCTTTTGAGTGACCCAAACCAATGCTGCACATGACTTCTCTAGGACAGAGTAGTTCTTTTCGCCTCCTTGGAATCGGCGACTGACAAAATAAATGGCGTTCTCCTTTGTGGACTCTCGTTGCTCTTGTGCTAACATAGCCCCTAGGGCTTCATCATTGACAGTGAGATAAAGCAACAGAGGTTTCTCCTTGTGTGGCGGAACTAGAACAGGAGGGCACGTTAAATAATGCTTCACTTGCTCGAAGGCTTCTTGGCATGCGTCGGTCCATTCTAGAGCCACATTCTTCTTGAGTAACTTGAAGATTGGCTCGCACATGGAAGTGAGTTGGTGCACAAACCGACTGATGTATTGTAGTCTGCCCATGAAACCTTTAATCTCTTTCTGCGTCTTCGGAGGAGGCATGTCAATGATTGCCTTGATTTTGGAGGGGTCTACTTCGATTCCCCTTTCAGTGACCATATAACCAAGAACTTTGCCTCGGATAACCCCGAATGTGCACTTTGCAGGGTTGAGCCTCATCTTGTGTTGACGAAGCCTTTCGAAGAACTTGCGGAGATCGATCAAATGTTGACCATCGGTCCCTTTGGAGTGAATGATCATGTCGTCCACATAGACCTCGATTTCTTTGTGAATCATATCGTGGAACAAGTCCGTCACGGCTCTTTGGTAGGAAGCCCCAGCGTTTCTTAACCCAAACGGCATGACTGTGTAGCAGAAGGTCCCCCACGGTGTTGTGAAGGCTGTCTTATGTTGATCTTCCTCGGCCATGAGAATCTGATTGTACCCAGCGAACCCATCCACAAATCAGCGAACCTCGTAGGCAGCAGTGGAGTCGACTAGCATGTCGATATTAGGGAGTGGAAAATCATCTTTTGGGGAAGCTTTGTTTAAATCCCGGAAGTCTACACAAACTCGGACCTTGCCGTTCGCCTTCCTGACTGTCAAATGTTGGCTAACCATGTCGGATACTCGATAACCTTGATGAAACCCACGCTGAGGAGCTTCTCAATCTCTTCTTTGACCTGCAGAGACCATTCTGGCTTGATCTTCCTGAGCTTCTGCTTTACTGGCCTGGCATCTTCTCTGATCGGAATCCTGTGCTCCGCTACCTTTCTGTCTAAACCCGGCATGTCTTTGTATGACCATGCGAACACATCCACGAACTCCCGTAGTAATGCAGTCAATCTGTATCTGTCGTCTCCCTTGAAGAAGCTTCCAATCTTGGTTTCTTTTGGCTCTTCTTCGGTACCCAGATTAACAACCTGCAATTCTTCGTCATCCTTTGGACCATTCTCGCCACGACTACGGACTTGTTGAGCAAGTTCATTTAAGTATGTTGTGTTTTCGTGGTCTATTTCATCATAATTTGAATCGTTATTAACTTGTTCGTTAAGTTCATTATTAGTTAATTCATCATTTATGATGTTTGCAATCTCAGGGTACTCAGAAATATCAAATTTTTCATTAGCAAAGAAAGGAAACACACGCTCGGCTATGGCCTCTAAATCCTCTTGGGTGAGGGTATTAGAGACACTCTCGGACTCGAAAGTAAGTGTAAGCTGCTCTTCCTTTGTTGCTGTGCGGGGTATGCAACCCATTTCTTGGGATAAGAATTCCTCGGATACCACAGGTCCTTTTGTTGAATACCAATTGATGATCGGCTCGGAGCTTGGCGGGATCTCACTGATGGTCTCGTTCATGATGACGGTGTCATGGATGGCGTTGACTTGGCATTCATTCATTACGGCAAGCTCTTCGAACATGGAGGCTAAATCTGTCAGTTCTTCCCCACGGTGATTTCTGTCTCGGACTCTATAGTCACCTTCCTTCCCCACCATTCACGGGGCGACATGGGAGTTGGTTCCCTTTCGGATTTCTGGATCTCACAATCGGAGAAGATTTCGAGGCCAGGCTTTTTGACACCTTTATTGTTAACCCACGGCTCGGGAAAGATCATGTATGGAATGTCTTCCCCCTGGCGGACAAAATATCCATTCAACGTCTTGCGGTAAGGCCTTAGGTTAGGGACTTCATACCGACGGCCTTCTTTACGAGCTCGGGCCTTTTCGCTCTTGATTGCTTGTTCTTGCTTCAAGTCTTCTTCGGAAGGCTCGTACCCCAAACCGAATGTGTTCTTGACAAATGGGACTTGCACGGGTTGTAGGATTCCTTGCTGATATTTCCCTAAGCCTAAACCAGGGAAGTAGTCCATATCCCTCATCATGCGGAGTACTTTGTGATTGCTGGGGGTCCATGATCCATTCCCCCCTTCTTTGTCAATGGCGTTGATTGAGACGCCGGAGAGAGTGGAGTCTGGTAGACCGTGCTGAACTTGGTGGACGGGCTCACCTTTTCTGTGGATAGTAATGTTTTCAGCCATTACGGTCACTATTTCATCACCATTTCGGATCTTGACACATTGGTGGAGAGTTGACGGTACGGCATTAGCATTATGAATCCATGGTCGACCCAACAGTAAGTTGAACGAGGCCGGGATATCAAGCACTTGGAATGGAACGGACATGACCATGCTTCCAAACTCAATGTCAATTTCGATCATACCCATGACTGTACGGGCGGTGCTGTCATAACCTCGGATTACTTGAGTAGAGGGCTTTAAATCAGAATCCTTAAGCCCCAGTATGCCCATGATTCTACCAGGCATGAGATTGAGTGCGGAACCACCGTCCACTAAGACTCTTGAGACGGGCCTCCCCCTTGCTCGTACCTTGAGGTAAATAGCTTCGTTGTGGTCGGAACCAAACGGTGGAAGGTCCATATCGGCAAAGGTGATAACGTTGCCAAAGTGAATGTGACCAATCATTGCTGTGAGGTCCTCGGGAGTAGTATCGGGAGAAACTGATGTATCATCGAGATTGCGGATGACAAGATCTCGATGTTTCTTTGAGGATGCAATGAGGTCCCAAATAGAGATGTTGGCTTGAGTTTTCTTGAGTTGGACAAGTAGAGGATCTTCGGGAGTGTTGTGAGCTTGCGGCCTTTGAGAAGAGGAGCTCGGTGCGGAAGTGGAAGGGTTGCTTGCTATGACTCGACCGGATCGAGTTAGCATATTGACGTTCCCATCTTGCTTATTTTTCCTATTCTCTAGTACTTCCCTCATTACCTCATCATAAGTCACTACATAACAAGAATTGTCAATTTTATTCATAACATTGGGGCCCCCATTCACAATTGGGATTGAATGGGTGGTCCCCTCAAGTTCTCCTATCTCTATTACATTGACGTGCTCGTCATTAGTCACTACAAATTCTTTCTTATCTATGAGATCTTGAATGACATTGCGGAGAACGAAGCATTCCTCGGTGGTGTGGCCACTATATTGGTGGTAGCCACAATGTTTGTGGTGAGCATGATTGTCGTGGATCGATTTGGGTTGGTACCCTTGCACGGGTGTGACTTGACCCTTTGCCTTGAGGACCTCGAACACTTCGGTTTGAGTCATGCCTTGGAGAGGCGTGTACACACGGTCACTTCGGGGCCTTTTCCCTTGAGGTGGAGGAACCTTTTTGTAATTCCCCTTGTCAATAGTGACGGCGTTAACCGAGGCCTCTTTTGTGGAGTTGGAAGCGGCCTTGTAGCGGTAAGTAGAGTGGTCTTCTTAATCTCCTTGAGCAAGTCATCCATGCGTACCCCCGCCTCATACATTTGGGAGAAGTCGGAGTAGCAAGCCCCACTTAGGTGGGTGCGGAGATCAATCTTGAGACACTTGAGAAATATGTCCATTTGCTCTTTTGTGTTCGGCCTCTCAACAATTTCAGAGAGTTTGTCATTCCATCTCCTTGTGAAGTCGATGAAGGACTCATTGTCTCGTTGAGTAGTGTTCTCTAGCTCTTTCCTTGTGGGCCGGTGAGTGGTGTTGCCTTGGTATTGGTTCTTGAAGGCAAGCATGGCGGAGTCCCAATCAAGACGGACAGTGAGCGGGAGAGTAGCATACCAATCTTTTGCCGCCCCCTCGAGAGTGAGGGGAAAGCATTGAGCCATCACCTTGGTGGAGACCTTCTTTGGAACCATTGCCCAAATATAAGTCTCGATGTGAGCCATAGGACAAGAGTTGCCCTTGAATTTGCTTATGTCGGGCATCTTGAACTTATCGGGAAGAGCGGCCATAGTACTCATGAGGATGGATGATTGATAAAGGCTTGTGTCGGAGCCTTTCCCTATGTTGAGCCCATTGAATTTTTGGTCGATGTAGGCCATGATGGAATCCACCATTTTGGGCTCGTTGTTCTCGGAACTCGGTTCCCCCATTTTCTTGGTGCGAGTGCTGACATACGGACTTTTGAACAAACCCTCGGTCCATTCGGATTCATCATCATTGTTCTTGTTCTTTCCCTTGGCAAGGTTGGTGAGCTTTTCTTTCATTATCTCCATTTCGGCCTCGTGGGCCTCCCTTTGGCTGTCGAGGTGGGATTGCCAAATGTCATCTTTGCTTTGTGCCTCCTTGTTAAGGGTGGAGACTTGCTCTTGGAGGAGTTGGACCATAGTTGAGAGCTGTTCGAGAGACATGGTGTTGCTGCTGCCGGTCATGGTTGATGTTGGAGCTGTTGGAGTGATCTCTTCACGGACTAACCGATTTGCTGAATCCCGGTAGACTTTGTAAGTACCAATTGAACCTATATTGCAGAAGAGGCCCTTGTCAGTCTTGAGTAACACTTGCGGTCCATGAAGAGGCTTAGAGCACACAGTTGGGCACACGACTCGAACCACATAAGAAAAGACTCTTTTTTTTTTTTTTTTATAAGTCGGAGGGAATGAATCCCTTTTGGGGTTTCTAAGAAAGTAATGGAATCGTCACACTAGTATATAGACCATCTCGCGGTCCCATATACTCATCGGATTCCATCACGCTTGTGAATCCTACATGTATCGGGATTAGACTAAATTAATGTAGTAAAGCATACATGCGGGGACGGATTTTTATTTTCGTCCAAAATAACCACTTTTGGGGACGGATTTTTATTGCGTCCCTTTCAAAAAGTTGGCATGTATGATTTGAAGACATTAGTTTAGGGAAATCTCGGTACATGGAAACCGACTTGAGTCACGGAGTGTTAGACCCTAACTAGAATTGTGTGGTTTGTGCTCGGCTTGAATATGAGGCTCAAAGGTCACCCCCGGCATGTAGTCTTGAACTACGCCACGGGCTGAGGTTTACCGCTTCGAAAGAGCCAAGGTCTGGTGGAGCTTGAAACTTTCTAGGACGGGCCTCGACGGGTTTGGGGTTGGACTTGTGCGACTCGATAGTGAGCAGTTCATAGGAATATGTGCATGTAGTGTGAGGTCTAACAAGTGACAAAATTTTTATTTTTTTTTTATTTTTGAAAAGAAAGAAAAACACACAAAACACATAAGCACATAAAATTACAACTCCCGAGTCACCCGTGTGACCGGTAAATAAAACACAAAATTAAAACAGTCCGAGGGTTCAATTCTGTTCTGATGCAGGCAACTGTGCCCACACCCCACTGTACTGCTCAGTCACTGAAACCTGTTTCTGTTCTGGGAATCAACCCAGAAGCGTGCGCCTCTGAGTGCTGAAGTGAGACGCGCGCGCATGGCGTAATGCTTATGGGAGGCGCGCGCTTCTGGGGTACACCTGTCAGAATGTCAGACCTTGGACTCAGGGGATTGCCCTGGTCCCATGTTCATATTGTAACCCCTGCAGAAGTGATTAGTGCAGAATAACAGAAGAAGAAGATGAAGAACATGAAGAAGTGGGCGATTCTGGTTCTTGATGCGGGATGCGCGCGCCTTAGGCTTAAAAGGCCAGACGCGCGCGCCTCCCCCATCAGGAAACAGAATGCCCAGAAAAGATGTAGATTTCGATCAGAATGCAAGTTTAACCCTCAAAACTCCCCAGCGGAGTCGCCACTGTAGATACCCCGGGGGGAGAACCACGGCCTTAGGCTCGAGCGCGTGGTGTCATCCTAGGATGTCTAACTTGTTTTAGAGTCGCCACCTATGTTTTGAGGAACATAAGAAAAACCTATTGATTGTAGCCTAAATTTGATTACGAAAACAGAGATTTTTTGTTTTGAGGTTCGGGGGTTAGATTACGAGATGGGAAGTACCGAAACACCCATCTCGCCCAACTAAAGTTGGTCTTGCTTGATCAAAATCTACATGAATGATAACGTTCTTCTTCTTCTTCTTTAAGTCATAAAAAGGGGGGTTTAAAATAGGATTTGGAATGTGGAGATAACTCCTTAACCAACCTCAATGAGATGAGGTGATCACTAGAGTCATGTCCCAAAATGATTTGGGTGATTGCACATTTGATTAAAATAAAAAGAGAGAGAGGAGATGAAGTAGAAAAGAAAGGAAAAGATGAACTTTTACCTACAATTTGGAGAACTTCAAATATTGCTTGGAGAGATCCTTGGAGAACCTTTAGAAAGTGATTTTGGTATAGTTTTTGTAAGTTCAATTTTCGGTCTAAGTTTTCGATCCTTGAAAATGGAGGTAAAGAGAGGTTTTTATAGGTGAAAGAGGGGTGTTTTTGGTGCCAAAACTCAGTCACCAAGAAATCCTTCCCGGGCAAAATCCTGTAAATTGAGCAAGGGAGGGAATCCTGGCCAGAAATCTGTAACTGACGCCCAGAGGCGCGCGCTTCCTGCTTTGGGGGCGGAGGCGCGCGCGCCTGGCTCCTCCTGTAGGAGGCGCGCGACTCAGAGAAGGCAATTTTGACAGAATGGACTAGAAAGTCAGCCCTGTCATTCAGTTTAGTCCCTGGACTTAACGAAGTCAGTCAGGAACTTAACGGAAGTGACAGGAACTCACGAGGAACACTTAAAATGGGGAGAAACACAAAATCAAATGTGCAATCGGGGTGAGAGGTCCAAGGCGGGGTGTCTACAGAAACATGTTGGGGCGCCTATTTTCATGTTCACACACTTGCTTGCACATTGCCCTTCCATTGAAATCTTTGTGTCAAATTCATCCGTTTTCTAGCAGTCATGCTGATGAAATTTTCGTTGTTCCTTCTTTCCTTTCAGGAGTGGACCCGTCTGACAGAGATTCTTGGTGGGGCTCATGGGCCCATCTCTATATGGAAGAGGTTGCCTGAGAATGTTCGGGCTCGAGTTACAGGGACTCATTTTGGTCTTTTTGTCACCAACCTCCCAGCTTTGAAGAATGACCCCGATGTGGTCCAGGCATTGAGGGAAAGATGGTGGGATACCACCCATACCTTCCATTTACCCATGGGCGAGGTGACTATGATGCCTACCGATTTCACAGCTTTGACGGGCTTGCCGTTCATAGGGATGCCTGTCCCTTTTGGTTTGAGAGGGGCTGTTCGGACTCCGGACTAGTTACTGGCTTTGGTTGACTGCCGGTTCGAGGTCAAGAATTCTCGAGTGACATGGGGGCGAATCCGAGCCTATTTTGGCATCTTAATAGCTGAGGCTCGAGGTGTTACTGCTGATCGGGTCGATGCCGTGGCCCGTTGCTTTATTTGGTACCTGTTATCCCATAGTCTGTTTGCCAACGGGGGATCTTCGGCCTCTTTGGCTCTTCTTGACTTGTTAGTGGATCTGGACCAGATCGGCCAGTATAACTGGGGCGCAGCGGGCTTAGCTGCTTGTTATCACGGCATGGATTTGACCAGCCGCTCGACCACTAGCTCGGTTACGGGCTTCAGCTTGCTGTGGGAGGTATACCACTTACTGTCCCTTTTATATTCTCTTTGCCTTGGTCATAACTGCCTTTGTCATTAACTTTGCTTCTGCCTCTTGTCTACAGCTCTGGGCCTTTGCTATCTTGAATCTGAGGGATTTCAAGATTGATAAGGAAGGCCAGCCCCAGTATCCGGACTGCGCACGGTGGGCGTACAAGAAGAGGAATATGAAAACTGGTACGAACCCTATTAGTCTTACTTCGGCCCGACGGCATTTGGACACCTTGAGGTCTGAGTCTGTTGCCTTCTCTTTGTATCCGTGGAGATCAGTTCAGCACTGGTTTGAGCATACTCTTATTCCTACCCGTTCTCGGCTTTTGATGAGTTCGGGTGAGTGCATGGCTCTGTATTTAGGAGACAGAGTGTTCTGGCAGCATGTTATCCAGGTGACAGACTTTTACACCCCCCCTCGTCCTGCAGTTCCAGACGTTCCTCCTTTCTGCCCTCGTAATTGGAGGTCACTTTCAGAGGCCGATCGCGCGGCATACATGGCAGGGATTGATGCCGTCCCTTACATTCACTTGGATCAGGATTATGGCCTCTTCAAGGAGAACAACTTGATGTAAGGCTTCATGTTTGCTGATCCGAGGAGATCACAGGCTGCTCCTACGACCTCCGCTCGGTTTTATACTACCGGTGTCGGGTATTGCTTTGATCCTCCTTTGCCTCCTCCCTACTACACTTATTCAAACTTCGGGGTCTTTGAGGAGCAGAGGGAGATTGTTCCCGACGACATGTCACCAGAGAGAGAGCCTCCTGTTCAGGCTGCTGTGGTATGTTTTCCTGTCTGTCTTTGCATTTCTCAGTTCCAGTCTTGTTTTTCTGTCCCTGATGCAATTTTCTTTTCTGCCCCCCGTTGTAACAGGTACCGGTAGCTGCTTATAGGCACTTGGGCAGACAGAACAAGGGGATGAGGAGGAGACTGTGTCAGCTGGAGGAGAGGGTGCTAGAGATGTGCAGGGATATTGCTTCCATGACTAGAGATGCTGCTGGTGCTGTCTCTGGTGCTGCGAGAGGAGCTGCCCGAGGTGCTCGGGGCATGGGACGAGGCTGCAGGGATGCTGCACTGGACATTGATGAGGCTGTCTCTTCAGCGAGGCAGTCACTGAGCAGGAGTCTGAGCCGGGGAGGCAGTCAGAGCAGGGGTGGAGCCAGCCAGAGCAAAGGTGGTGCGAGTTCGTCTCGGCGGGTGCAGAAGAGGAGCCGACATGAGATCAGAGTTGATGAGTCTGAGTCTGAGGATGATGATGATGATGATGATGATGAGGAGACCGAGAGCGGCAGCAGGGG
Organism: Campanula takesimana; assembly: GCA_026119855.1. Taxonomy (NCBI): domain Eukaryota; kingdom Viridiplantae; phylum Streptophyta; class Magnoliopsida; order Asterales; family Campanulaceae; genus Campanula; species Campanula takesimana. The sequence continues at coordinate 495,394 of JAOWBW010000484.1, forward strand.
GTGAGCACAGTGCTGGTGATGATGTGCCCGAGCTGTTGTGGCTGAGAGGAAGAGGGATTGAAACACCTTTACTTTTGCCTGTAATAACATGTAACATGTATTTACAATCCTAGTTGTCTTACTACTCATTTTATGTTTTATTAGCGACTTGATCTTAGATGTCGACCTTTACAAACAAATGTGTGTCCAAAGAATGCTTGTTGTTGATGCTTGAACTCCTTTTCGCTGCTGGGATTTGATTTTGCTGCAGGTTGGATATGTTGAAGTGCTTAGGTTCTGTTCTGAACTGACAAGGGCTATTTCTGTCTGAACTGCTGTCAAAGGCGCGCGCGTTGGGCCTTGCTTGTGGGAGGCGCGCGCGTTGTGAAGCCTTGGTCGGAGGCGCGCACTTCTGGCCTACTGAATTACAGCCCCTTTCTTTTTCTGATCAGAATGTTTCAACAGCTATAATTTTGAACCATTTTCGACCAAAATGGTCACACAGCATTCTTCTGCAAACACTTTCTCCTCCTAAACCACAAAATTCTTGTCATAATGGCCCCAATGACTTTCTCTTTTGAAGTCAAGGTTTCCGTCCCCGAGGGTGAGAAGTCCGTTCCAATGGTGAACGCCGTTCCAGCTGTGGGGTCCGTCTCGATGGTGGAGAAGCGTCCGAGCGTTTTTGATCGCTTGGGAAGGCCCAATGACGATGTTGTTGACCCCGTGAGACCGGTGGTTCATGTGCGGGACTATAGACCCCGTCATTTTCCCAAGAAGAAGAAAGGTAAGGGAAATTCCTCCCATGTGTGGAAGCATGTGTGGAAGCTTGGTTGTCCCTGCTAAGGCTCCGCTTGATAAGGGCAAAGGGAAAGCCGTTGATGAAGCTCCATCCCGTCCTAGCGTTTTCTCCCGTCTTGGCGGTCCCAAGAATGTTCCGTCCCCATCCGAGAAGACTAAAGGGCATAACAAGAAGCAATGGGTTCCCAAACCTAAGAAAGATTAGATTTTTCTTTGTACCCCAAGAGATTGCAATTAATTAGACTACTTTGTTTTAGGATTTAATGTTTTGATGTCTTTTTTTGCTCAATAAATCCGTTGTAATGGCTTGACTAACTCATTGAATGAATAAAAATTGCATCTTGTTATTTAAAGTGATTGGGTATTTTTGATATGTTTTAGACCGCACCCGAAGGTTGCCTACGTTCCTCCAATTGGGAGGCTCAGGTCTCCGTAGTTCAAACAAACAAAGACCATTTTTTTTTTTTGCGTGCACCCTGTTTTTTGCCTAGACCGCCCTTTCGGGTTTTCAATCTAGCGGGCTTCTTTTTTTTTTGCACGTGCTCTAATTTTTGCCTAGGCCGCCCTTGCGGGTTTTCAACCTAGCGAGAAATTTTTTTTTTTTTTTTTTTTTTTTTATGGTCTTTGTTTATTAAGCATAGAACCTCTTGAGCTTGTCGAGGTTGACCTCCTTTGGCAGCTGGTCACCATCTAAATCCACGAGTCAGACTGCACCGCCGCTTAGTATCTTTTTGACCACGTACGGACCGATCCATCGGGGTCCCCATTTCCCCAGGGGATTCATGGCATTAGGAGGATGTTGTCTTAAGACCAAATCTCCCACATTGATGTTTCGAGGCTTCACTTTTTTGTTGAAAGCTCTTGCCATCCTTTGCTGATACGCCCTTGTGCGTTCGAGTGCTCTTAGCCTTTTCTCGTCGTGTAAGGCTAGCTATTCATATCGACTTTGCATCCAGTCAACCTCGTTGACTTGATTCTCGAGGAGGACCCGTAGAGATGGGACTTCAAGTTCGATTGGGAGTACGGCTTCAGAACCATAGACTAATGCATAAGGAGTTTCTCCTGTTGCTGACCGTATTGATGTGCGGTAGCCCCACAATGCTAATGGTAGCTTCTCGGGCCAATCCCTTCCTGTTGAGGCCATTTTCTTGACGATGGTCTCGATGGTCTTATTTGCTGCTTCAACCGCGCCATTTGCTTGGGGACGGTGTAACACCCATCGAATTTCTTGTTAAATATCTGACATATTTGTTAAATACTTGAACTTGCATATTATGTGCTAGTTTTATTTGGGTTAAATCTTTAACTGCTTTAAATAGTTAAGGTGGTTAAATGTCTAGTTTTGACTTTTGGGTCATTTGTGAAAATTTGACTTTAGGGGTCTTTTTGTTAAAAGTGAAACTTGTGGGGCCTAAGAGCAATTCTTTGAAAGTTTAAGTATATCATATTGGTTGGGTTTGTCTGAGGAAGACATTTCTCCCCAATTCATTACGTACACTCCCTCTGTTCTAAAACCTAGGGTTAAAAGTTTACCCTCTTCTCGACTCCTCGAGTTTAATTATCCCTCCGTTCTTGATTCTGATCCCGGATTAATATTCGTGGCGTTGAATAGAGCATTCCAGGCCGAACAGAAATAAGTTTGGGTCAACTTGAATTTTGACTAGGTAAGTTATTAGCTCCCCCTTGCTTGTAATAACATGCATAAATGTTATTCTCGATACTTGTGAACGTTAATTTTGTGTTTGGGATGATTTTTGTGGTACTTGTAAATTTGGGACAAAGGGAGTAATAACTTCTCTGTATAAATGGTGAAAGAACATAGAAAGGTTACTTTACTCATGTCTTGCCTTGTTAGAATTGTTAAAACGTTAGTAAAAGTTACTCCTACGCTTGGGACGGAGAATTGTTAAGTTTGAACTCAGGGGAAAACTACCAAATTGTACCGAGCATGGTCGTGCGCCTTTATTTGGCACGGTCGTGCCGAATATCACCTTTAGGCAAATTTCCTCGACAGTGTTGGCACGGTCGTGCCGAAAATTAGTTTTGTGTGAGAACTCTCGACCTTGATGGCACGGTCGTGCCATTTTTGCACGCGCGGTCGTGCCAAGTGGGAATTCTGATTTTCCCTCTTGAATTGTTTCCTCCATAACTTTCTATAGGAAAGTCGGAATCAAGATCCGAAAGAAGCTGAATAACCTAGACTTAGAGGGCTATTCAAAGACTAAATTAATGAGGTTTTAAGGTGATTGTATAGAGCACCTAGATAGGTGTTTTAGGACATTGAACTTAAGTATAAGAGTAGTAGCTCTTCCTTATGTCTTGAAAGTGCTATGAACAAGCACTAATGTGTTATACTTGTTGTACACCTTAGGGGCATTAGCATAAGGTCTTAGACTTGAACATCCTAAGAATAGGATTGGGATTTTGTAAGAGTAAATGTATAACTCTTATACATGCTTGAATGTCCAAAGATTGCAATTATAATTTGAATATAAGATAATAAAATCTTGTACTTGACTTGACACCAATACATATGTATGGTAGTGAACTTGAAAGTGCTATGAACAAGCACTAACGTGTATGAGACATGTTCTTGTTGTGTATGTGCAAACATTGCATACATTTGCTTGATACAAGGTGACTTCTTGATTACTTGAAGCATGTTCCTTGTTGAGCTAGTCCACTACTCTTGGATTGGTTCTTCTCCCGTAGTTCAAGTAAATATCTACTTGTACTTCTTGTGTGAGTCCAGCTGGTTCTCCTTGCTTGTTCGAAAATGTATAGGTTCACGCTTGTCGCGAGAGCTGGGGTTTAAGTGACAATCGGGTCCCTATGTATTTCCGCCTGACCCCTTACTACCGGCCATAGTAAGGGCATAGCTTCCTTAGTTGGAGCAATAAGCCTGACTTAAGTGAATGCTAAACTCCTGTCTTGAACACCTCGTGAATAATCATGAGTACTGATATTGGGAATGACACTGGTTACCGGGTCTTCTGATACATACTGAATAATCAGTTTCTTGTTATTGATCGTGATTGTCAAAGTAATACAAGCTACGACAACAATGGTATTCTTGGGAGGAATAAGGAAGGAAGCAATATCCTTATAACTTGCTTGATTAGCTTTATGTGCTACTTGATGAGTGGATTATCCTCTCATATACTTGTTACTTGATGATACTTGATATATGATTACATGAGTATCTACTTGAATTGCATGATAACATGTCATGTAGTTGCATCTAATAGCTTACAGAGATTTATCTCACCCTTTATTTGTTTCCCCCCCCCAGGAAAGGAAGGATAGTGTGCAGTGAGGCTCGACATAGTTGGGAGCTTGCTTCGCAGGTCGTGATTCTTTTGGGGCTTGTGTCCTTTTACACTTGGTGAGGACGATGTATTGGGTTGTATAACTCCTTATTTTGGGGTAGACAGTCTTGTTTAGTTCTTGTTGTCACTAGACATCTTGTATAGATGTTTCCGCTGTGTATGTATTAAGTTTGGTTTTAAATTTTCTTGTCTAGAACTCGTGTTGTGAGCTAGTATAGCTCCTTACTCTAGAGTATATATATCATGTCAGTTTGTTAAACAAATGTCATTAAGTTTCTTGTTAAGTTTCTTGTTTCTCGTTAGGCACTCCCATCCAGGTTCGAGGTTCTATTAGGGGATCCCGGAACCTGGGGGCGTGTCAGACGGTAAGGAGATGACTTGTGCTTGGTGATCTTGTATTCTACCAAAAGTGCATCCATTTCCTTCTCAAAGTGAGAGCCGTTGTCGAAAATGATTTCATGAGGCACGCGGTATCGGCACATGATATTAATCTTTACAAATTCGGCCACTTTCTTGGCATTGAGGGTCCGATAGGCTTGTGCTTCGACCCACTTTGTGAAGTAGTCGACGGCCACTAGGACGAATGACTGCCCATTGCTTCCGGCAGGATGGACTTTACCGATGATGTCTATCCCCCAACAGAGAAAGGCCAAGGTGTGACCATGTTGTAAAGTTGCGAGTGTGGAGCATGTTGCAGATTAGCATGGAATTGGCACTTGGCACACCTTTTGACTTTCTCGATACAGTCTCGTTCCATAGTGCTCCAATAATAACCAATGCGGTGTATCTTCTTGACTAGCATAAACCCATTCATGTGGGGTCCACACTCTCCTTCGTGCACTTCACACATTATCTCTTGGGCTTTGGCCTCATTGGCACATAAGAGATTGATCCCATCGTGGTGCCTTTTGTAGACTCGGTCCCCAATCAGTACGTACCGAGAGGCTAGCCTTTGTAGAGCCGCTTGAGACTTCTTAGTGTTGTTCTCGGGATAAGTGCCATCTTTGAGGAAATTCATGATATCCGAATACCACGGAGAGTTTGTTTGAACCTCGTTGATCTCGATACTCATGCAGTACGCCGGACTGTTCCTTCGGGCAATTTTGAAAGGCTTCACCATTTTCCCTTCGGGCATTTCGACTAATGAAGCTATGGTGGCCAGTGCATCGGCGAAGCGTTTTTTATCCCTTGGCAGGTAGTTAAAAGTGATCTCTTGGAATTGTTCAACCAATTCTTCAAGGTGCTGACCATACTATTGGAGGGTCGGGTCTTGGATTCGCCCTTTACTCGATTGCTGATTGATAAGGAGCAAAGAGTCTCCGAATACTTCTGTTTCTTTCGAGAGCTGCTTCGAGCCCTGCTATGCATGCTTCGTACTCGGCAATGTTATTGGTGGCTTCAAATTCCAGACGGATGGCAATGGGAGTGTAGATGTCCTTTGGATTGACAAGCAACATTCCTATACCAAAACCGTGCTTATTGGCGGCGCCATCGAAAAAAAGTTTCCACTTATTTTCCTCGGTTGCAGTACAAATTAAATGCTCATCGGGGAACTGTACGTCTTCCCCCTTCACTTCGTCACATGGGAATTCGGCAAGCTGGTCACTGAACACTTTCCCCCCGACGGATTTTAGTGTGACGTAAGTGATATCATAACCGGCGAGCATGAAGTACCATTTGGCTATTCTTGTTGACATGAAAGGCTTCTCGAAGATGTAGCGGAGCGGGTCCACCTTTGCTACTAGCTTGATCGAAAAAGCTTCCATATAGTGTTTGAGCTTTTGAGTAACCCAAACCAACGCTGCACATGACTTCTCTAAGACAGAGTAGTTCTTTTCGCCTCCTTGGAATCGGCGACTGACAAAATAAATGGCATTCTCCTTTGTGGACTCTCGTTGCTCTTGTGCTAACATAGCCCCTAGGGCTTCATCATTGACAGTGAGATAGAGCAAAAGAGGCTTCTCCTTGTGCGGCGAAACTAGAACAGGAGGGCACGTCAAGTAATGCTTCACTTGGTCGAAGGCTTCTTGGCACGCGTCGGTCCATTCTAGAGCCACATTCTTCTTGAGTACTTGAAGATTGGCTCGCACATGAAAGTGAGTTGGTGCACAAACCGACTGATGTATTGCAGTCTGCCCATGAAACCTTTTATCTCCTTCTGCATCTTTGGAGGAGGCATGTCAATGATTGCCTTGATTTTGGAGGGATCTACTTCAATTCCCCTTTCAGTGACCATATAACCAAGGACTTTGCCTCGGATAACCCCGAACGTGCACTTTGCAGGGTTGAGCCTCATCTTGTGTTGACGAAGCCTTTCGAAGAACTTGCGGAGATCGATTAAATGTTGACCATCGGTCCCTTTGGAGTGAATGATCATGTCGTCCACATAGACCTCGATTTCTTTGTGAATCATATCGTGGAACAAGTCTGTCACGGCTCTTTGGTAGGAAACCCCAGCATTTCTAACCCAAATGGCATGAATGTGTAGCAAAAGGTACCCCACGGTGTTGTGAAGGCTGTCTTATGTTGATCTTCCTCGGCCGTGAGAATCTGATTGTACCCAGCGAACCCATCTACGAATGAGCGAACCTCGTAGGCAGCAGTGGATTCAACCAGTATGTCGATGTTAGGGAGTGGAAAATCGTCTTTCGGGGAAGCTTTGTTCAAATCCCGGAAGTCCACACAAACTCGAACCTTGCCGTTTGCCTTTCTGACTGTCACGATGTTGGCTAACCATGTCGGATACTCGATAACTTTGATGAAACCCACACTGAGGAGCTTCTCGATCTCTTCTTTGACTTGCAGAGACCATTCTGGCTTGATCTTTCTGAGCTTCTGCTTTACTGGCTTGGCATCTTCTCTGATCGGAATTCTGTGCTCCGCTACCTTTCTGTCCAAACCCGGCATGTCTTTGTATGACCATGCGAACACATCCACAAATTCTCTGAGCAGTGCAGTCAGATTGTCTCTGTCGTCCCCCTTGAAGAAGCTTCCGATCTTAGTTTCCCTTGGCTCTTCGTCGGTACCCAGATTAACAACATGCAATTCTTCGTCAGCCCCTGGACCATTTTCACCACGACTACGGACCTGTTGAGCAAGTTCATTTAAGTATGTTGCGTTTTCATGGTCTATTTCATCATAATTTTAATCGTTATTAACTTGTTCATTAAGTTCATTATTAGTTAATTCATCATTTATGATATTTGCAATCTCAGGGTACTCAGAAATATCAAATTTTTCATTAGTAAAGAAAGGAAACACACGCTCGGCTATGGCCTCCATATCCTCTTGGGTGAGGGTATTAGAGACACTCTCGGACTCGAAAGTAAGTATGAGCCGCTCTTCCTTTGTTGCCGTGCGGGGTATGCAACCCATTTCTTGGACTAAGAATTCCTCGGATACCACGGGCCTTTTCGTAGAATACCAATTGTTGATCGGCTCGGAGCTTGGCGGGATCTCACTGATAGTCTCATTCATGATGACGGTGTCATGGATGGCGTTGACTTGGCATTCATTCATTATGGCAAGTTCTTCGAACATGGAGGCTAAATCTGTCGGTTCTTCCCCCACGATGATTTCTATCTCGGACTCTATAGTCACCTTCCTTCCCCACCATTCACGGGGCGACATGGGAGTTGGTTCCCTTTCGGATTTCTGGATCTCACAATCGTAGAAGATTTCGAGACCAGGCTTTTTTACACCCTTATTGTTAACCCATGGTTCGGGAAAGATCATGTATGGAACGTCTTCCCCTTGGCGGACAAAATAGCCATTCAACGTCTTGCAGTAAGGCCTTAGATTAGGGACCTCATAACGACGGCCTTCTTTACGAGCTCGGGCCTTTTCATTCCTGATCGCTTGCTCTTGTTTCAAGTCCTCTCTAGAAGGCTCGTACCCCAAACCGAAAGTGTTCTTGACAAATGGGACTTGCACAAGATGTAGGATTCCTTGTTGATATTTCCCTAGGCCTAAACCAGGGAAGTAGTCCATATTCCTCATCATGCGGAGGACTTTGTGATTGCTGGGGGTCCATGATCCGTTTCCCCCTTCTTTGTTAATGGCGTTGATTGAGACGCCGGAGAGAGTGGAGTCTGGTAAACCATGCTGAACTTGGTGGACGGGCTCACCTTTTCTGTGGATAGTAACGTTTTCGGCCATGACGGTCACTATTTCATCACCATTTCGGATCTTGACACATTGATGGAGAGTTGACGGGACGGCGTTAGAACTGTGAATCCATGGTCGACCCAAAAGCAAGTTGAACGAGGCCAGGATGTCAAGCACTTGGAATGGAACGGACATGACCATGCTCCCAAACTCAATGTCTATTTTGATCATGCCCATGACTGTACGGGCGGTGCTGTCATAACCTCGGATTACTTGAGTAGAAGGCTTCAAATCGGAATCCTTAAGCCCCAGTATGCCCATGATTCTGCCAGGCATGAGGTTGAGTGCGGAAACCACCGTCCACTAAGACTCTTGAGATGGGCCTCCCCCTTGCTCGTACCTTGAGGTAAATAGCCTCGTTGTGGTCAGAACCAAATGATGGAAGGTCCATATCGGCAAAGGTGATGACGTTGCTAAAATGAATGTGACCGATCATTGCCGTGAGGTCCTCGGGAGTAGTATCAGGAGAAATTGATGTATCATCGAGATTGCGGATGACAAGATCTCGGTGTTTCTTTGAGGATGCAATGAGGTCCCAAATAGAGATGTTGGCTTGAGTTTTCTTGAGTTGGACAAGTAGAGGATCTTCGGGAGTGTCGCGAGCTTGCGGCCTTTGAGAAGAGGAGCTTGGTGCGGAAGTGGAAGGGTTGCTTGCTATGAGTCGACCGGATCGAGTTAGCATGTTGACGTTCCCATCTTGCTTCTTTTTCCTATTATCTAGTACTTCCCTCATTACCTCATCGTAAGTTACAACATAACAAGAATTGTCAAGTTTATTCATAACATTGGGGCCCCCATTCACAATGATTGAATGGGTGGTCCCCTCGAGTTCTCCTATCTCTATTACATTGACATGTTCGCCATTAGTCACTATAAATTCTTTCTTGTCTATGAGATCTTGAATGACATTGCGGAGAACGAAGCATTCCTCGGTGATGTGGCCACTATATTGGTGGTAGCCACAATATTTGTGGTGAGCATGATTGGGGTTGACCGTCTTGGGTTGGTACCCTTGTACGGGTGTGACTTGAACCTTTGCTTTGAGGACTTCGAAAGCTTCGGTTTGAGTCATGCCTTGGAGAGGTGTGTAGACACGGTCATTTCGAGACTTCTTCCCTTGGGGTGGAGGAACCTTTTTGTAATTCCCCTTGACAATAGTAACGGCGTTGACCGAGGCCTCTTTTGTGGAGTTGGAAGCGGCCTTGTAGCGGTAGCTAGGAGCACTTTTCTTGACTTCCGCATAGCAAGCCCCACTTAGGTGGGTGCGGAGATCAATTTTGAGACATTTGAGAAAGATGTCCATTTGCTCCTTGGTATTTGGTCTTTCCACAATCTCGGAGAGTTTATCAATCCATCTCCTTGTGAAGTCGATGAAGGACTCGTGGTCTCGTTGAGTAGTGTTCTCTAGCTCTTTCCTTGTGGGCCGGTGAGTGGTGTTGCCTTGGTATTGGTTCTTGAAGGCAAGCATGGCGGAGTCCCAATCAAGACAGACAGTGAGCGGGAGAGTAGCATACCAATCTTTTGCCGCCCCCTCGAGAGTGAGAGGAAAGCATTGAGCCATCACCTTGGGGGAGACCTTCTTCGGAACCATTGCCCAAATATAAGTCTCAATGTGAGCCATAGGACAAGAGTTGCCCTTGAATTTGCTTATGTCGGGCATCTTGAACTTATCAGGAAGAGCGGCCATAGTACTCATGAGGATGGATGGTTGATAAAGGCTTGTGTCGGAGCCTTTCCCCATGTTGAGCCTATTGAATTTTTGGTCGATGTAGGCCATGATAGAATCCACCATTTTGGGCTCATTGTTCTCGGAACTTGGCTCTCCCATTTTCTTGGTGCGGGTGTTGACATAAGGACTTTTGAACAAACCTTCGGTCCATTCGTATTCGTCATCGTTATTTTTGCTCTTCCCCTTAGCAAGATTAGTGAGCTTTTCTTTCATTAGCTCCATCTCGGCCTCGTGGGCCTCCCTTTGGCTGTCGAGGTGGGATTGCCAAATGTCGTCTTTGCTTTGTGCCTCCTTATTAAGGGTGGAGACTTGCTCTTGGAGGAGTTGGACCATGTTTGCGAGTTGCTCGAGAGTCATGGTATTGTTGGTGTTGGAGCCGCCGGCCATTGTTGATGTAGGAGCTGTTGGAGTGATCTCTTCACGGACTAACCGATTTGCCGAATCCCGGTAGACTCTGTAAGTACCAATTGAACCTAGATTGCAGAAGAGGCCCTTGTCAGTCTTGAGTAACACTTGCGGTCCACGAAGAGGCTTAGAACACACAGTTGGGCACACGACTCGAACCACATAAGAAAAGACTCTTTTTTTTTTTTTTACAAGTCGGAGGGAATGGATCCCTTTTTGGGGTTTCAAAGAAAGTAATGGAATCGTCACACTAGTATATAGACCATCTCGCGGTCCCATATACTCATCGGATTCCATCGCGTTTGTGAATCCTAGATTTATCGGGATTAAACTAAATTAATGTAGTAAAGCATACATGCGGGGACAGATTTTTATTTTGGTCCAAAATAACCACTTTTGGGGACGGATTTTTATTGCGTCCGTTTCAACAAGTTGGCATGTATGATTTGAAGACATTAGTTTAGGGAAATCTCGGTACATGGAAACCGACTTGAGTCACAGAGTGTTAGACCCTAACTAGAATTGTGTGGCTTGTGCTCGGCTTGAATATGAGGCTCAAAGGTCACCCCCGGCATGTAGTCATGAACTACGCCACGGGCTGAGGTTTACCGCTTCGCAAGAGCCAAGGTCGAGTGGAGCTTGAAACTTTCTAGGACGGGCCTCGACGGGTTTGGGGTTGGACTTGTGCGACTCGATAGTTAGCAATTCATAGGAATATGTGCATGTAGTGTGAGGTCTAACATGTGACAAAATATTTTTTATATTTTTTTTTCCAAAAGAAATAAAAAAAAAAATAAGCACATAATTACAACTTTCGAATCACCCTTGTGACCGATAAAATAGAACATAAAATTAAAACAGTCCGAAGTTCAGAATAACCACTGATGCAGGCAACTGTGCCCACACCCCCATCATACTGCTCTGTTCTGAGACATGTTTCTGTTCTGGGAACCAACCCAGAAGCGTGCGCCTCTGAGTGTTGATACGAGACGCGCGCGCCTGGCGCGATGCTATTGGGAGGCGCGCGCTTCTGGGCACACCTGTCAGATTGTTAGATTTTGGACTCAGGGGATTGCCCTGGTCCTATGTGCATATTGTAAACCCTGCAGAAATGATTAGTGGAGAATAGCAGAAGAAGAAGATGAAGAACATGAAGAAGCGGGCGATTCTGATCTTTGATGCGGGATGCGCGCGCCTTAGGCTGAAGAGGCCAGAAGCGCGCGCCTCCCCCATCAGGAGTCACAATGCCCAGAAAAGATGTAGATTTTGATCAGAATGCAATTTTAACCCTCAAACGTCCCTAGCAGAGTCGCCACTGTAGATACCCCGGGGGAAACCACGGCTTAGGCTAGAGCGCGTGAGTTATCCTAGGATGTCTAACTTGTTTTTAGAGTCGCCACCTATGTTTTGAAGAACGTAAGAAAAACCTATTGATAATAGGCTAAGTTTGATTACGAAAACAGAGATTCTTTGTTTTGAGGTTCGGGGGTTAAGTTACGAGATGGGAAGTACCGAAACACCCATCTCGCCCAACTAAAGTTGGTCTTGCTTGATCAAAATCTACATGAATGATAAACGTTCTTCTTCTTCTTCTTTAAATCATAAAAAGGGGTTTTAAAATAGAGTTTGGGATGTAGGAGATAACTCTTTAACCGACCTCAATGAGATGAGGTGATCATTAGAGTCATGTCCCAAAATGATTTGGGTGATTGCACTTTGATAAAACAAAAAGAAAGAGAAAAGAGATGAAGTTGAGAAAGGAAAAGAAATAGCTTTACCTAGACTTCAAGAGACTTCAAACACTTCTTGTTGAATTACTTGGAGAAATCATTTGGAAAATGCTTTGAAAGTATGAAATTTGGTTTCTTATTGAAATGTGAGATTGAGAGCCAAAGGTCCAAGGTCCTTGAAAATGGAGGTAAAGGGGGATTTTTATAGGTGAAAGAGAGATGTTTTTGGTGCCAAAACTCAGTCACCAAGAAATCTTTCCCGGGCAAAATCCTGTAAATTGAGCAAGGGAGAGAATCCTGGCCAGAAATCTGTAACCGACGCCCAGAGGCGCGCACTTCCTGCTTTGGGGGCGGGAGGCGCGCGCGTCTGGATCCTCCTGTCGGAGGCGCGCGACTCAAAGAAGGCGATTTTGACATAACGGACTAGAAAGTCAACCCTGTTATTCAGTTTAGTCCCTGGACTTAACGAAGTCAGTTAGGAACTTAACGGAAGTGACAAAAACTAACGAGAAACACTTAAAATGGGGAGAAACACAAGATCAAATGTGCAATCGGGGTGAGCGGTCCAAGGCGGGGTTTCTACACCATGACTTATGTCCAATATGATATCGCGTGACAAAAGGATTGTGATATGTTCTATGAGGATAACGAACGTCGTTTAAGTTATATTAATTGGGTAGTCATGATGGTTTGCTAGAGTCCGCTCATAACTTATGAGTTTGACCCTGGTCGGACTCATTACCAACTTAATATAATCCTATGGGGTCACACACAAAGGATGAATCAAGAAAAGGCAAAAGTTGGATTTTTGGCTACCACAGCCGTGCCAGTTATAAAGCACGACCATGCTGATTTGCACAGCCGCGCGAGTTAACTGGCTCGATCGTGCTAATATTGATCTGCTGCATGTCGGGCTCGACACAATTGGCACGACCGTGCCTAATTGTGAGCACGACCGTGCCAAAGCTCCTGGGGCCAGAATTGGACAGTTTAATTGGTGACGGGATTTAGGCCTTCTAGGTCATTAAGGGTTAATGAATAGGGACTATAAATATATCTTTTCATCAGCCATTAAACTAATGCAACCTAGTATGTTTGAGAAACATAATTCTTGATCCAAGATTGAGAATCAAAGATCAAGAACACCAAAATTCATATAGCCTTTGAATAATAGAAAAGAGTTTTCTAATGGGTCTAGCAATCCAGATCTAGAATCGTTTTAGATATTCGTCCGCATGTGGATACACATAGAGGATGTTTGCTTTAACATCTCAAGTTCGTGTTCCTGTGATCCTGATCCGAAGAACGCGAAGAACGAGAAGACCAAATCTTAAATCTTGAAGACTTGAAGATTTGAAGATCTGGAAAATTTAAATGCACAACAACGGTTAGTATTCTAAATTCATCTTGCTATTAATTTAATCATCGTGAATGGATCTTGGGGCTTAGGGTTTTGTTGATTTTATATTGCTTTATTCCGCTGCGCATGTTGCTTCAAAACCCAACATTTATATCTAGACCCACCACATGTAGGACATGATATCAAGTCTTTGTTACTCCCCCAAAACAACACACAATCATTCTCACAAACATATATTTTCTCATGAGGCAAACCTAGACCCTTAATTAAGGCTTTACACTTATAATAAGATTTTGGCAATTTCTCATCCTTCGGCAAGATTCCCTTTATAGATCTCAATAGTGCATCAATCCCCTTATTGGGAATCCCATACTCAGATTTCAAGTGTAACAATTGACTTACTGCCGTGAGTATGGTGTGAGATGCGAACCCGTTCCACAATGGTTCATTGCAAGACTCAAATAAATCAAAAAACATTTTTGCATGCATATTAGGATTCTCATTATATGAATCACAATTTGGACCCACGGCTTCCCTTAACATTTCAATCCCCCAATTCTCATTTCTCTCATTTTCTAGGTTAATAATTTCCATTTCAATGTTTGATTCCCCATGTTGACTCCACCTTTTATAGTCCGGCACAAACCCATTATTAAGTAAACAAATTCGTACATGCTCTCGTGTCTTAAATACGCTAAAATCACATTTACTTGATGTACATCGTATCTTGCCATCAGCCATACAATATGGGTGCGAAAAAGCAAAGTCAAGAAACTCTTCAACTCCTTTTATAAAATTTTCCACATAGCTATCATTATCACAATCATGCCTATACATCCAATTTCGATTACGAGACATTTCTCCTACAAAACAAATTAATCCTATCAAAACATCTTTAAGCGTGTTAAAAATTAATATTTCTTAATGATTTTTAATTATAGCACACAATTTATAAAATCAGAATCGGTTTCTGCCCAAATAGAAAAAGAAAGTAATGTGGGAAAAAACTAAAATTGAGTCAGCATTAGCAATATGATCCACTTTATTTTATGAACGTAACTGTAAGGATCCCGTCCCCGCGACAAGGTCGACACGTGTCCAAATCCGGGATGGTTCCAAACACAATGGCACAATTTAACGGAGTCGCCACACTTTGTTAATTTTAAACCCAACAAAATGAAAAAGGTTAGAGACAAAAGGTTCGGAGGTCAGGTTACGGCTTGGGAAGAGTTTTACCTCACCCAAGCCGCCTCGGTCAAAACCGAGTCTCCCTTGTTAATTAACAAAAGTGCATGTGTGTGTGTGTGTGTTTTAACGGAAAATCTCTGTTTTTGACTGTTTATCAATTTTAACTGAAAAAGAAGGTTTTATTTACACAAGAAACAACAGAACAAGGGGTAAAAGGGTCATTTTCCATCTGACCCAAACCATCCGTACGGATGGGATGATCTTCCCTGGGATTTTTACATTTTATCAAGAAACAGTCCAGTTCCAGGCAGAAACAGAGCATTCTGCTAAAACTGGACTTAAACAGTTTTGATTCCAGTTTTATTTCAACACAACAAACTTAAACAAAATCATTCCTATGCCTAATGATCATCAATTGAACCCCAAAACAAGTATTTAGGTGTGATCAAAGCAATCATTGGAGAAAATCACACAAAGGTGATGAACATGGCCAAATGAGACAAAATGACCATTTGATGATTAAAGATGGAAACTTTATCATCAAGATGACATTTTTATACATTATTAACCTCTTAGGGACCAAATTATTGCATAAAGATTCAATCTTTATGACCCAAAATGGGATTTCAAAGCTAAATCAAAAGGGTAAGATGATAAACACCAAGGTTTTATCATCCCACATGATTATCATTGCCAAATCAAAACAAAATCAACATAAAGATTTGGAATTTCACCACAAGAGTGGATCCTTAAGCCAAATAGAACCTTGGGACAACATTGTTTGACATAAAGATTTGATCTTTATGATCCCAAAGGGGATTTTGAAGCTAGATCAATGTTTGGATGATAAAGATTGAAACTTTATCATCCAAATGACCATCCTTGCTACCAATGAACAACATAATCAACCAAAACATGTGCCTTTTTCATTAAAATAGATCATTAATTTGTTATAAATAAGAAATTCAACAAACCATGATCATCCTTAGGTTAGAACCACTTTCACACAAAGTGTGAAGGGCACCTTGAATCATCCATGGTTTGGACCATAATGTATAACAATATATATATATATATATATATATATATATATATAGTGCTTGAAGGACAAGACTTGAAATAAGATTAAGATTAAAGTGCTTGAAGGACAAGACTTGCAATGAAATTAAGTTGCTTGAATGGACAAGACTTGCAAGAATTAAGAGATGAACAACAATAATATGAACAAGCAAAAGAGATAAGATGAAAAGAAGGATGGGGGAGAAGGTGGCTTCACCTATGTTTAGTTAGGCCAATCTTCCTTTCTCTTTCAATCTCAAAACACTCTCTGGAGCAATTTTAGCAGAGTAACACTAACAATAATCGTTTCTCCCCCCCGGAATGATCAGCAAGGGCTTCAATTTATAGGCCCTGTGACCTCCCAAAGTAGCCGTACGGATAGGGATGGTGCCTTTTGGATTTTTCCAATTTTTTATTCTAGAAAGGCCATTGTGTCCATATTTTGTCCTAGTGAGGTCTTGGCCTATCAGTTTATCCCTGAATGGTGCCTAGAATTCCTCTAAGTTGGTCAAATTCAGATTGGGGTACTTACAGAGCCCCTCGGCAACGTCGCTTTTGAAGAAAGCGGGGTTGTCGATAAATGCATCCCAATCTGATGGGAGGACGGCAAAGGCCGATTTGATTCCAATGGATGGACCTAGAGGTATAGGATTCCTACGTATCCCTTTTGTGGGGAATCAAGCCTAACGTAGTTCGAAAGAGGGGTGAGAGATTTTAAGGCTACTCAAACCTATAGACGACCGTCGAGGTCGGGTGGGGAACTCGGGCATGACTCTCATCTGGTCAGGGGCAAAGATTCGGGCATGACACTCATTCGGTCAGAGGCAAAGGTTCGGGCGTGACACTCATTTGGTCAGAGGCAAGGACTTTGGTGTGACACTCATTCGGTCAGAGGCAAGGACTCGGGCATGACACTTGTTCGGTCATAGGCAAGGACTTGGGCGTGACACTCATTCGGTCAGAGGCAAAGACTCGGGCGTGACACTCATTCGGTCAGAGGCAAAGACTCAGGCATGACACTCATTCGGTCAGAGGCAAGGGGTTCGGTCAACCTGGCTCTATGGGAGAGGGTTGACTACAAGACTGGTCTTACGTCATCTTCGACTGCCGGGAGAACAACGGATTTGTCTCTCACTTGGTCAAAGTTGGGGTTTGATACTCTTTTGGTCAATCGGGTCAACATGGGCTTACGTCAAGGACCGCCTAAGAATTTCTTTTCTAAATCTTTTCTCGAGATCATTCGGGTGACCTAGATTTTGGTTCACATGGGGCCACTCGGGGGGACCTAACTCTTATCTCAAAATGGTCGCTCGGGGGACCTAACTCTTATCTCAAGACGGTCGCTCGGGGGACCTAATTTTCATCTCACAATGGTCAAAGTCGGGATTTGACTCTCTTTTGGTCAACCTATACCAAACAATTTTTAGCTGGGCTTATGTCAGGGACGGCCGATTTTGGACAACAAATTTTTAACTGGGCTTACGTCAGGGACGGCCGATTTTCTTAAACATTTAACTGGGCTTACGTCAGGGACGGCCAATTTCGAACAACAAATTTTTAACTGGGCTTATGTCAGGGACGGCCGATTTCGACAACAAATTTTTAACTAGGCTTACGTCAGGGACGGCCAATTTCGACAACAAATTTTTAACTGGGCTTACGTCAGGGACGGCCAATTTTCTCAAACATTTAACTGGGCTTACGTCAGGGACGGCTAATTTTGGACAACAAATTTTTAACTGGGCTTACGTCAGGGACGGCCAATTTCGTCAACAAATTTTTAACTGGGCTTACGTCAGGGACGGCCAATTTCGACAACAAATTTTTAACTGGGCTTACGTCAGGGACGGCCAATTTCGAACAACAAATTTTTAACGTGGCTTACGTCAGGGACGGCCGATTTCGACAACAAATTTTTAACTGGGCTTACGTCAGGGACGCCCAATTTCGACAACAAATTTTTAACTGGTCTTACGTCAGGGACGACCAATTTTCTCAAACATTTAACTGGGCTTACGTCAGGGACGGCCAATTTGGCTCTTATGGAGAGGGTTGACTAAATTGCTGGTCTTACGTCATTTTGGACTGCCGGGACAAAAACGGATTTGACTTACACGGATCAATCCTAAAGGTTTAGTCAACACTAACTACGAGATGGTTGACTAACAAGGATGGTCTTACGTCATTTTGGACTGCCGGGACAACAACGGATTTGACTTTCACTCGGTCAATCCTAAAGGTTTGGTCAACACTAACTACGAGATGGTTGACTAACAAGGATGGTCTTACGTCACTTTAGACTGCCGGGACAACAACGGATTTGACTTTCACTCGGTGAATCCTAAAGGTTTGGTCAACACTAACTACAAGATGGTTGACTAACAAGGATGGTCTTACGTCATTTTGGACTGCCGGGACAACAACGGATTTTACTTTCACTCGGTCAATCCTAAAGGTTTGGTCAATACTAACTACGAGATGGTTGACTAACAAGGATGGTCTTACGTCATTTTGGACTGTCGGGACAACAACGGATTTGACTTTCACTCGGTCAATCCTAAAGGTTTGGTCAACACTAACTACGAGATGGTTGACTAACAAGGATGGTCTTACGTCATTTTGGACTGCCGGAGAAAAACGCTTCATCCTAAGATGGCCACTTCAAGGGTTGGACACTCTTTTGGTCGCTCAAGGGTTCCGGTCAACTCTAACTACGAGATGGTTGACTAACAAGGATGGTCTTACGTCCACTCGGACTGCCGTGACAACGCTGGGTTTGACACTCTTTTGGCAAACCTAAGGGCTTTCTAAAATGACCACTCCGGGTTCCAAGGTTTTCTTAACCTATCAAGACCACTCCAGGTTCCAAGGTTTTCTTAACCTATTACGACCACTCCAGGTACCAAGGTTTTCTTAACCTATCACGACCACTCCGGGTCAAAAACTTGGGTCAACTCCATCTTTGGACAAACTGGTCTTACGTCCGCCTAAGGACTGCCGGGACAAAACTAGGTTCCAATGGACTTACGTCAAAAGACCGCCTATCCTTTCACAACATTTCCACAAAAAATTATTTTTACAAACACTCCCTCAAACGCCCAATGCGATTTGGAAGGGGACGGAAAAAACATTCTTCTCATAAACACATCCTTAAATGCCCAATGCGATTTGGAAGGGGACGGAAAAATCATCCTTTTATAAACACACCCTCAAATGCCCAATGAAATTTGGAAGGGGACGGAAAAAACATCCTTTTATAAACACACTCAAATGCCCAATGCGATTTGGAAGGGGACGGAAAAAACATCCTTTTATAAACACACCCTCAAATGCCCAATGCAATTTGGAAGGGGACGGAAAAATCATTCTTTTATAAACACACCCTCAAATGCCCAATGCAATTTGGAAGGGGACAGAAAAATCATTCTTTTATAAACACAACCTCAAATGCCCAATGCGATTTGGAAGGGGACGGAAAAAACATCCTTTGATCAAAAAGGCTTTGGCTTGAAACATTGTTTTGGTCAAACTTGGAAAATGCTCAATTTTAAAGGCAAATCTTTTCACGAAGCATTTTAGTCAAATTCCGATTTTAACTTAACCACGAGGTTTACTATGCATAAAGTCCCTTGGAGCTTTGTCCATTTCTTAGCAGTGATCGGGTATAGAGAACCCTTTTGTCATTGATTTTGGGGTAGCCCCATGTCCTTCTCGC
This sequence comes from Campanula takesimana, assembly GCA_026119855.1. Lineage (NCBI taxonomy): Eukaryota > Viridiplantae > Streptophyta > Magnoliopsida > Asterales > Campanulaceae > Campanula > Campanula takesimana. Next base: position 514,853 of record JAOWBW010000484.1, read on the forward strand.
TGTTGATGTTGGAGGTAGCCCCATGTTCTTATTGGTGTCGGTGGCGGCATAGCCCCATGTCTTTGTGGAAGTGGCCCCATGTCTTTGTGGCGGTAGCCCCATGTCTTTGTGGAGGTAGCCCCATGCCCTTGTGGTCGTTGGTGTGGAGGTAGCCCCAATGTCGTCCTTCGACCTTTGATGCTGGCGTAGACCCCATATCATCTTTTGACCTTTGGCGTTGGCGTAGACCCAACATGACCTTTGAGATCAGGACTTAAAACGGGCTTCTGGGAAGAGGTGAGTGATTGACTTACTTTCCAAACGGACTTCCTAGGGTGACGGAGAGCGGCCCTAAGGGTCCTAACGTAAAGGTTACGGGGACAAGGAGCCTCCTTGGCTTGTCGGAATATAGTCAGGATAACATGGGATAAAACCTTACTGGCTTGGGACCAGATGGTACTCACACTAGTTCGAGCCATCAAGGCGATCGGAGCAACTGAGATGGTCATCACATGGAGGTGCAAACTTAGGAGGCCAATGCTTGACCAAGATATATTACCATGTGGTGCCATGACAGCTAAACTCGAAGGGTTCATGGGAACGAAATGACATGAGGGGCGCAGAATTGGTCATCATGTGACGGACCAAGGAAAGGGGAGAGAGTTACCCTAAGCACCTTTTGTTTCTTTTCTTTAACAGACGCTTTGGAGGATAACAGGGATCCGTCCAAATACTTGACTAACTTCCTACGGAACTATGCCTAGGGGTTTAATGGGGACCTAGGGGACAACACCTAGGGGTTTGGAGGGAATTTCAACGGGGACCTAGGGGACAACACCTAGGATTCCAACGGGAATCTCAACGGGGACCTCGGGGAAAACACCTAGGGGTTTAACGGAGGTTTCAGCGGGGATCACAAACGGGATCACAACGGGGATCATAACGGGATCACAAAGGGGATCACAACGGGATCACAATGGGGATCACAATGGGATAACAATGGGATCATAATGGGAATCACAACGGGATCACAACGAGATCACAATGGGGATCACAACAGGATCACAACGGGGATCACAACGGGATCACAACGAGATCACAACGGGATCACAACTGGATCACAACGGGATCACAATGGGAATCACAACGGGATCATAACGGGGATCATAATGGGGTCACAATAGGATCACAACGGGATCACAATGGGAATCACAATGGGATCACAACGGGGATCACAACGGGATCACAACGAGATCACAACGGGATCACAACGGGGATTACATCGGGTATCACAACGGGGATCACATCGGGGATCACAACGGGATCATAATGGGATCACAACGGGGATCACAACGGGATCACAACGAGATCACAACGGGGATCATATCGGGGATCACAACGGGGATCACATCGGGGATCACAACGGGATCACAATGGGGATCACAACGGGATCACAACGAGATCACAACGGGGATCACAACAGGATCACAATGGGAATCACGACGGGAACCTTAGAAGGATAGTGGGGATCCATCCAAAGATCTAACCTCCTAGGGAACTATTCCTAGGGACTCTAACGGGAGTCTTGGAAGGATAACGGGGATCCATCCAAAGACTCAACGAAACGCCTTTATGGAGGTCTTGGAGGATAACGGGGATCCGTCCAAAGACTTAACGAAATGACGCTCATTAACGCAAGAATGCGATGCGTAAAGGCCAAGAAGCAAAAGCGGAGCAAAGTCATGCAATGTGCAATTATTTATTCATCCAAGTTTACTTAAAAAGCATTTTTATTCCTAAATGGTTGGAAAAGATTTCTCTTCTTTATCGTAACTACTCTAATTCCTAGATCAGTGGAGGTCATCACTACGTCTATAGACCCCTCGTTTTTCACCTGTATTGCACACTCCCAAGGACGGACTATCCCGGGCGAGGGTCCTATAGGGCAAGCGGCTTCCACCGACTGAAAGAAATGGTCCTAAGGTCTAGTGCGTCGCAAGGTTCCCGATGTGCGGGTCATCCTACTCATGATTAAGCCCCAGTTGGGATCGAGACTGTTCTAAAGGCGGCACCGATATTCCGACATGACCTCATTTTGAATGAGGTGTCTCAATCCTCGACCATGAGCTTAAATATGACTCATTCATTAGGGCTTAACGATACGGTGTTACCCAATCTTTAGCACATGACCGTTGTTAATTGTGATCGTCATTAACACACGGGTTAAAGGCAGGTTAGGCTACGCTTGCATTACATCAAGGAGTCGTAACCCGGGTATTAACTTGGCCACAATTGACTTTGGACACGTGCTTAAAGACAATGGTAACGTGAACTAGACCAAAAACCAACCAAAGTCACGGTATTTGTGTGTCACGGACATGTGTGGTTGACTCGGCTCGGAAGGGGAGGTGGAATGGACCCGTGCGCGCTCGAAGGGAACAAGAGCGCCAATCGAGCTGCATCTGGCATCCATCATGGGTTTAAAAGGTATTTGGAACGTGCAAGGTCAAGTGCGCGTTGTGTGAAGTCAATTCTATATTCCCCTTTTGAGTCAAAATAGAGATTTTTATTTTGCTTTTCAATATGATGAGCATGGCATAAGCAAGATATGAACAAGTATGAACAAGCATGGAGTAAACAATTTATACACAATAAGTCAAAGAATACAAACAAAGACCAAAACTTGTATATGTACCAAGTTGCGCACAACCAAGGATTTTGAATCAAACATTTTGCAAAAGAACAATTTTCTCATTGAAACCATTTGTACAAAGCAAGTTGTGCACAACAAAAAGAGTCAAGAAATTTTTACAGAAAAGGGTTATGCACAATGAGATTTTGGAAACCATTTGAACCCAAAGACATCTTTCTTCTTTCTTATAGGGTCATAAAGAAATTCAATGTTGAGAAATAGAAGTTCAAGATTTTGTGGTCAATGTCACGACCCGAAAACTAGGCTCTATTTTATTAGTAATAAATAATTTTTATTTATTTATTTGCTTATTTATTTATTTAAATTATTATTTATTTAAATATTTATGTGTGCACTTTATGTGTCATAATAAATTATGTCTATCATTTTAATTGGTCTTTTGTGCTAGTGTAGAGTTTGGAGTCTTAAGTGTTAGTAGGGAGTGTAAGTATTTGTGAGTAGTAGGGGAGGGGCCCTAAGTGTAACTTTTTAAAACCATCTTACTTACACTCTCCATCACCACTCTCCTCCCTCACTCCCTAATTTTCCCAGCCACTTCTCTCTCTCTTCCATAGGTGAAAAAGGTAAGTTTTCTTCTCTCCTTCTCTCTTCATTATCTTCCTCTTCCTCTTGTTATTTCTCATTTCTTAAAACATGAATCATGTTTAGATCGTCGATAGGATCGTAGGAAGCAAGAAATTTCGAGTTCCGTCACTTTTGAGAAAATCCGGGTAAGTTACTTTTCCCCCATTTTTATGCTAAAATGTTCATATCATGTTTATATAACGCTTGATGTGTTATATTGGAAGTTTGGTTGAGTTTAGAATTTATTTGGAATTTATTTGAGTTTTGATAAAAAATGGTGTTCTTGGGAATGTTGGGGTTCAAATCTTGTTGTGGGTAGCTAGATGTTGTTATTTAGGTCCATTTCAAGTTCACAAGTTGTTTTGGTGCATTATTATGCTTATTGGAAGTCTTGATTTTGAGTATTAGAGAAATGGTGAAGTTTTGGGTAAAATTTGGTTACTTGGGTTCTTCTGCGTTTTTTCTGAATTTAGGCTGTGCTCGGCCGAGCGCGTCCCTTGACTCGGCCGAGCGGAGCAGACCAGAGAGTCATAGTTTTGGAGCCGAGGTTGCTCGGCCGAGTCATATAGAACTGCTCGGCCGAGCACCCCTCTTTTTCCAGTTTGTCCGTTTTTCGTTCGATCTTCCGGAGGCCATAACTTTCTCATCCGGACTCCGTTTTAGGCGTGTAAACTATCATTTCGAAGCTCTCTTGGAGTACTACAAGATGGTATAGGTTTTTGGTTAAGTTATAAGTTTTATACTTCGGGATTTTATTGGGTGTTTGAGGTTAAGAGGAGTTGTATCGATCCATTGTGAACAAGTTTTGTAAATCCAATTGAGTGACTTTAATGGGTTGTTATGATCATTTTGTGATATAAGTGAGGACTTCATACCTTGAGACCCTTTATTGAAAGTTATTTTACTGATCGGATTGATTTTAGAATAAGACTTGGTCTAGGTTTTAGGTGATACCCTATAGTACCTAGAGGGTTGTTTTGGAACACTAAAGTGTAGGGTTTAGTCCCGTCGTGATCATGTTCTAATAAGGGTAACCTTTTGGATTCGTTTGGGGTGTTTAGAATTGGTTCGTTATGGACGGAGGTAAAGCGTGAATTGGCGATTGGGTACTTACGGTTTGATTAACCTTAAGGTGTATTCATTCTAATTTCCTAATTTGGAATTCCAGGTGTGATGAGATGGTTGAGTTCATAGTCCTAGTATATCTTTATGAGTAAACGTTTAGGATAATTTTGGGTTATAGTTGTTGTACTATTTGTGAGCGACCGTTTGGGTTGTGTTCCTTATGAATAACTTGTGGGTATCATCTTTGGAATGTATCTGGTATGGTTCCTCTTTATGGAATTATCGTATTCTAATAATCATTGTTGTTGTGCTCTTTATGAGAAATTCCGTTTATCGTTGTTGTGCTCTTTTATGAGAAACTTCTTGTGTTCGTTGTTGTTGAACTCTTCTTGAGTAATCGTTTGCATCTTTTATGGTGATTAATTGGTATGATTCCCTACTTTGGAATCAATAGTTGTTTATTGTGCTAGTATTTTATTACTTAGCCTTTACTTGAAAGTCCAGCTGGTATTTTGTGTGTGTTTGGGCGATGCGAAACATTATGATGGCACAGCCAAGTCTATTGTGATGTTGACCATTGTTTTGCCCTTATTTTCCTCTTCCAGATCGGCATTGGTTGAGACATTTTGGAGCATGACTTTGTGGCATGGCTCCCGCCCTTTGTGGCACGTTACTTTATTATTGGTTCCGGTACCGGGGTTTTCTCTTCAAGCTTTCATGCTGCTATGAAGATGTTGATTGTTGATTATTGAAGCTGCGCAGCGACCCTTATTTGGTTCTTCAGTTGGGTGAAACCTTGGCTATGTATCCACTTATGAGTGTTTATTTCAGCTTTATGTGTTGCATGATGAGCTGGTCGTTATTTCCAACCGGTATGGGACGGTTGGCGATAGGGAGCCTCTCATTTGTTGTTATATGTTTATTTATATGATTGGTTATTGGATGTTACTGTTCGACAGCATGACACTTGTTATTCCGCTGCTATCTGTCTTATGTTAATTGCTATTGGTCATTGCATATTAGCATGTCATGTAGTTGCATTAGTAACTTACTGAGATTTTATCTCACCCCGTTTATTTCCATCTTTGTTTTTCCTTAACCCCCCCCCAGGAGGAAAAGGATTAGGATTCGCGGATCGAGGAGGACGTCGAGAGGATTGAGATTTTGGGGCAGGTTGTTATGGATCGGTTTACATTATTTAAATGTATAACCTTTTGGGGATAGTGTCACCATTATTGACGTCATTAAGAATTGTATATTTTATTCTTTTGGGAATAAGCCGTGGAGCTTATGTTAGTGGTACTTTGATGATTCAAACTTGGATTTATAAAACCTTGTGTTGTCATCTTTTGGTTCAAAATGGAATTTTTAACTTCTATATTTTAGAGTTTTGGTTTAAGTCGACGTCCAGCTCGCGATCTCGGGCCCGCGGGGTTCGGGTCGCGACAGTTGGTATCAGAGCTACGGTTTAGCTCTATGTATAAGTATAGGTGGACTAGAATGACCTAGGAGGGTAGATGGGTTCGGAGTGAGTAACGGTTGATGTTTTATACAGGTAATTGTTCTCAATGGCTAGAAGAAGAGCTGGTGAAGACATCAGTGGGGCTCAGAATCAGAATGATCTTCGGGAAGAAAACCGTGCAATGTTTCAAGGGAGGTTTGAAGCGGCCGTGAAAATCAATTCATGACCAAGGGCCGAGAGAGGAACATGTAGCACCTCCGCGATATGGGTTGGAGCAGTTCTTAAAGTTGAAACCAAGTGAGTACGACGGTGAGCCTGATGTGAAGAAGGCCGAGCTATGGATAGAATCGATGGAGAAAATCTACGAGGTCTTTGGTTGCACTAATGAGGATAGGGTCTGTTTTCAGCTTATGAGCTCGTGGGGGCTGCGGAACATTGGTGGATGGCACTGAAGACCAGTTGGGATGCGACTCTTATACCATATCCTTGGGAGTGGTTCGTGAGGAAATTCAAGGATCATTTTATCTCTCTAGTGAATCAAAACCGGAAGGAGATCGAGTTCCTCAGCTTATAGCACAGCGGATTCAGACTTATCAGGATGCGGTGGATCGAGTCTACTTGATTGGGCAGGATATTGGGGAACACAAAAGTAAGACTGAGATGGTTAACCCGGGTAAGCAAGGAGAAGCAGAGTAAGTCACAACAGCAACATTCGGATAACAGAGATAATCCTGGAGTGCAAACTCGATTCAGAAAGCAACTTCAAGGGCAACCAACAGTAGGAAATCAAGGTTCTAATAAGGGGACACGAAATGGGAAAGTCTGCAGCTACTGTCAGAGGAAAGGACACTCAGAAGACAAGTGTTGGAAGAAGCAAGGAAAATGTGTGAAGTGTGGTCAGTTGGGACACTTCGTTAAAGATTGTCCGAGGTTTAGAGTTCAGTCATTGGGGACAGGAACTGGAATACCACAGGGTCAGAAGAGAGATGCTTCGGGAAGACCTAAAGGTTCAGGATAGGGTATTTGTGATCAATCAGCACTCACCAGGTAACGGATAATTTCAGGAGGTATTATTTTGCGTCGTGAGAGCGAGAGCGTGCATTGTAGGATCATCGCATTTATGTGTTTCTATGCATTTAGTTGCATTTATTTCTTCTGAGTCTTTGACTTAGGTGTTGTAGGTGTCTACTCCTATGGAGGAGTTTAGGGTATCTGATGAAGTCTTATGTGCTTATGATGTGCTTAAGTATGGTTATGTCTCACCTGCTAAATTAGCCATGTTGCTATTGCAAGATTTTGATGTCACTATTGCTTTAATCTATTGTTGTAGGGGATTGTTATATTCTCCATTCCTGATTTCTTAAAATTATTTGAGACCGTTCCTTTGCGTAGAGTTATACCAAATTTTTTTTTTTGTAATTCGAGTATTTAGCTTCGGTCAAATTGTTGGGTGTAATTATCATTGTAAGGTTTCTACTTTCTTCCGAATAGTACCTAGTGTTTGAGGAGAAGCTTGGGGTTAAATTGCATTGTTGTGGTACAAGATTTTAGTACTGATAATTAGATCAATATCTATATTGTATCGGTTGGGTTATAGGAGTTGAGGATTCAATGAGGATCTCTTAAGGAAAATTTTGGTCACTTTTAGTACATCTCCGTGAATGCATCAGAATGGATTAATATGGAGAGGTGTACGATTTTTTATAGATGACAAGTTTGTTGTAGGAGTTATGATCATTAATGGTGGTAAGCGTGTTAAGTTAGAAAGGACTAAGTACATTTTGGGAGAGTAATAATTTCTCGATTTATGTTAAAGGCATTTTGAAATTTTGGTTAAATAGTGTTCTATGGTTCAAAATCTTGTCTTGGTGGAATTTCTTGTTTGGATTACAACTATGTGAAGAAAGTTGAGTATAAATACTTGGGCATATTAAAGAATACTATGTTTTGGTATTGGGTCAGTTGGAATGTGACTAGCTAATGGGTTTATTATGATGGCAGTACTATTGAACCTAGTATCTTTAAGTTAACGAATGTATACGTGAAAGTCTAATGTGGGTCAGCTGTTGGAGATTTAGGGATTGCTAAACTTCCTTGGGGTATATAAGCGCGGATTATTAATTCAAGAAAAGGAATTAGAGGAAACCCCTTGACGATAAAAATTTAGATCATTTTCGGACTATTGAGTATTCGTAATTATTTTAGACTTTCCAGGATTGGAGTGTTATGACGATGATGTTATGGCGTAGATTTAAGTGCACATTTTGTATTAAATTTTTGGGTTTATATTGCACCTCTAGTTTAAGGTGCTACCTAGAGCGAGAGCACTATAATGGGAATCCTTAGAGATATAGCCTTTGGTGAATATTATGGGGATGGAAAATTTCTTTAGCTCCTCATATTTTTAAAAAAAAAAAAAACTAATTTAGCTCGAGATGGTAATGTTTTGAATTTCTGGGGAATAATACTAAGTATGCGATTTACTATTGGAAGTACCTTTGCGGTGTAGTAAGGTTATGAATAAGGCGAGCTTGAGATACCTCGAGAATTATGTGTGGAATTAATTTGGATTCTTCGATTTTAGTACGGATTTTGATTAGTAATGAAGAAACTAATGGAATGATTCGGTTCGAGAGGTGGTGTTATCGTTAGCATTACTTAAGGGCACCTTTTAGTGGGTTAGATTGGACAATTGAGGAATTTGAGAAATGCGGAACTATCGTATCCGTAGCTAATTAGTCTTTCGGGTAAGTCTCTTTAAAATTCGGGTCGAATTTTCTTTAAGGGGGAGTGAATGTCACGACCCGAAAACTAGGCTCTATTTTATTAGTAATAAATATTTTTATTTATTTATTTGCTTATTTATTTATTTAAATTATTATTTATTTAAATATTTATGTGTGCACTTTATGTGTCATAATAAATTATGTCTAGCATTTTAATTGGTCTTTTGTGCTAGTGTAGAGTTTGGGGTCTTAAGTGTTAGTAGGGAGTGTAAGTATTTGTGAGTAGTAGGGGAGGGGCCCTAAGTGTAACTTTTTAAAACCATCTTACTTACACTCTCCATCACCACTCTCCTCCCTCACTCCCTCATTTTCCCAGCCACTTCTCTCTCTCTTCCATAGGTGAAAAGGGTAAGTTTTCTTCTCTCCTTCTCTCTTCATTATCTTCCTCTTCCTCTTGTTATTTCTCATTTCTTAAAACATGAATCATGTTTAGATCGTCGATAGGATCGTAGGAAGCCAAGAAATTTCTTGTTCCGTCACTTTTGAGAAAATCCGGGTAAGTTACTTTTCCCCCATTTTTATGCTAAAATGTTCATATCATGTTTATATAATGCTTGATGTGTTATATTGGAAGTTTGGTTGAGTTTAGAATTTATTTGGAATTTATTTGAGTTTTGATAAAAAATGGTGTTCTTGGGAATGTTGGGGTTCAAATCTTGTTGTGGGTAGCTAGATGTTGTTATTTAGGTCCATTTCAAGTTCACAAGTTGTTTTGGTGCATTATTATGCTTATTGGAAGTCTTGATTTTGAGTATTAGAGAAATGGTGAAGTTTTGGGTAAAATTTGGTTACTTGGGTTCTTCTGCGTTTTTTCTGAATTTAGGCTGTGCTCGGCCGAGCGCGTCCCTTGACTCGGCCGAGCGGAGCAGACCAGAGAGTCATAGTTTTGGAGCCGAGGTTGCTCGGCCGAGTCATATAGAACTGCTCGGCCGAGCACCCCTCTTTTTCCAGTTTGTCCGTTTTTCGTTCGATCTTCCGGAGGCCATAACTTTCTCATCCGGACTCCGTTTTAGGCGTGTAAACTATCATTTCGAAGATATCTTAGAGTACTACAATATGGTATAGGTTTTTTGGTTAAGTTATAAGTTTTATACTTCGGTATTTTATTGGGTGTTTGAGGTTAAGAGGAGTTGTATCGATCCATTGTGAACAAGTTTTGTAAATCCAATTGAGTGACTTTAATGGGTTGTTATGATCATTTTGTGATATAAGTGAGTACTTCATACCTTGAGACCCTTTATTGAAAGTTATTTTACTGATCGGATTGAATTTAGAATAAGACTTGGTCTAGGTTTTAGGTGATACCCTATAGTACCTAGAGGGTTGTTTTGGAACACTAAAGTGTAGGGTTTAGTCCCGTCGTGATCATGTTCTAATAAGGGTAACCTTTTGGATTTGTTTGGGGTGTTTAGAATTGGTTCGTTATGGACGGAGGTAAAGCGTGAATTGGCGATTGGGTACTTACGGTTTGATTAACCTTAAGGTGTATTCATTCTGATTTCCTAATTTGGAATTCCAGGTGTGATGAGATGGTTGAGTTCATAGTCCTAGTATATCTTTATGAGTAAACGTTTAGGATAATTTTGGGTTATAGTTGTTATACTATTTGTGAGCGACCGTTTGGGTTGTGTTCCTTATGAATAACTTGTGGTATCATCTTTGGAATGTATCTGGTATGGTTCCTCTTTATGGAATTATCGTATTCTAATAATCATTGTTGTTGTGCTCTTTATGAGAAATTCCGTTTATCGTTGTTGTGCTCTTTTATGAGAAACTTCTTGTGTTCGTTGTTGTTGAACTCTTCTTGAGTAATCGTTTGCATCTTTTATGGTGATTAATTGGTATGATTCCCTACTTTTGAATCAATAGTTGTTTATTGTGCTAGTATTTTATTACTTAGCCTTTACTTGAAAGTCCAGCTGGTATTTTGTGTGTGTTTGGGCGATGCGAAACATTATGATGGCACAGCCAAGTCTATTGTGATGTTGACCATTGTTTTGCCCTTATTTTCCTCTTCCAGATCGGCATTGGTTGAGACATTTTGGAGCATGACTTTGTGGCATGGCTCCCGCCCTTTGTGGCACGTTACTTTATTATTGGTTCCGGTACTGGGGTTTTCTCTTCAAGCTTTCATGCTGCTATGAAGATGTTGATTGTTGATTATTGAAGCTGCGCAGCGACCCTTATTTGGTTCTTCAGTTGGGTGAAACCTTGGCTATGTATCCACTTATGAGTGTTTATTTCAGCTTTATGTGTTGCATGATGAGCTGGTCGTTATTTCCAACCGGTATGGGATGGTTGGCGATAGGGAGCCTCTCATTTGTTGTTATATGTTTATTTATATGATTGGTTATTGGATGTTACTGTTCGACAGCATGACACTTGTTATTCCGCTGCTATCTGTCTTATGTTAATTGCTATTGGTCATTGCATATTAGCATGTCATGTAGTTGCATTAGTAACTTACTGAGATTTTATCTCACCCCGTTTATTTCCATCTTTGTTTTTCCTTAACCCCCCCCCAGGAGGAAAAGGATTAGGATTCGCGGATCGAGGAGGACGTCGAGAGGATTGAGATTTTGGGGCAGGTTGTTATGGATCGGTTTACATTATTTAAATGTATAACCTTTTGGGGATAGTGTCACCATTATTGACGTCATTAAGAATTGTATATTTTATTCTTTTGGGAATAAGCCGTGGAGCTTATGTTAGTGGTACTTTGCTGATTCAAACTTGGATTTATAAAACCTTGTGTTGTCATCTTTTGGTTCAAAATGGAATTTTTAACTTCTATATTTTAGAGTTTTGGTTTTAAGTCGACGTCCAGCTCGCGATCTCGGGCCCGCGGGGTTCGGGGTCGCGACAGTTGGTATCAGAGCTACGGTTTAGCTCTATGTATAAGTATAGGTGGACTAGAATGACCTAGGAGGGTAGATGGGTTCGGAGTGAGTAACGGTTGATGTTTTATACAGGTAATTGTTCTCAATGGCTAGAAGAAGAGCTGGTGAAGACATCAGTGGGGCTCAGAATCAGAATGATCTTCGGGAAGAAAACCGTGCAATGTTTCAAGGGAGGTTTGAAGCGGCCGTGAAAATCAATTCATGACCAAGGGCCGAGAGAGGAACATGTAGCACCTCCGCGATATGGGTTGGAGCAGTTCTTAAAGTTGAAACCAAGTGAGTACGACGGTGAGCCTGATGTGAAGAAGGCCGAGCTATGGATAGAATCGATGGAGAAAATCTACGAGGTCTTTGGTTGCACTAATGAGGATAGGGTCTGTTTTCAGCTTATGAGCTCGTGGGGGCTGCGGAACATTGGTGGATGGCACTGAAGACCAGTTGGGATGCGACTCTTATACCATATCCTTGGAGTGGTTCGTGAGGAAATTCAAGGATCATTTTATCTCTCTAGTGAATCAAAACCGGAAGGAGATCGAGTTCCTCAGCTTATAGCACAGCGGATTCAGACTTATCAGGATGCGGTGGATCGAGTCTACTTGATTGAGCAGGATATTGGGGAACACAAAAGTAAGACTGAGATGGTTAACCCGGGTAAGCAAGGAGGGCAGAGTAAGTCACAACAGCAACATTCGGATAACAGAGATAATCCTGGAGTGCAAACTCGATTCAGAAAGCAACTTCAAGGGCAACCAACAGTAGGAAATCAAGGTTCTAATAAGGGGACACGAAATGGGAAAGTCTGCAGCTACTGTCAGAGGAAAGGACAATCAGAAGACAAGTGTTGGAAGAAGCAAGGAAAATGTGTGAAGTGTGGTCAGTTGGGACACTTCGTTAAAGATTGTCTGAGGTTTAGAGTTCAGTCATTGGGGACAGGAACTGGAATACCACAGGGTCAGAAGAAAGATGCTTCGGGAAGACCTAAAGGTTCAGGATAGGGTATTTGTGATCAATCAGCACTCACCAGGTAACGGATAATTTCAGGAGGTATTATTTTGCGTCGTGAGAGCGAGCGCGTGCATTGTAGGATCATCGCATTTATGTCTTTCTGTGCATTTAGTTGCATTTATTTCTTCTGAGTCTTTGACTTAGGTGTTGTAGGTGTCTACTCCTATGGAGGAGTTTAGGGTATCTGATGAAGTCTTATGTGCTTATGATGTGCTTAAGTATGGTTATGTCTCACCTGCTAAATTAGCCATGTTGCTATTGCAAGATTTTGATGTCACTATTGCTTTAATCTATTGTTGTAGGGGATTGTTATATTCTCCATTCCTGATTTCTTAAAATTATTTGAGACCGTTCCTTTGCGTAGAGTTATACCAAATTTTTTTTTTTTGTAATTCGAGTATTTAGCTTCGGTCAAATTGTTGGGTGTAATTATCATTGTAAGGTTTCTACTTTCTTCCGAATAGTACCTAGTGTTTGAGGAGAAGCTTGGGGTTAAATTGCATTGTTGTGGTACAAGATTTTAGTACTGATAATTAGATCAATATCTATATTGTATCGGTTGGGTTATAGGAGTTGAGGATTCAATGAGGATCTCTTAAGGAAAATTTTGGTCACTTTTAGTACATCTCCGTGAATGCATCGGAATGGATTAATATGGAGAGGTGTACGATTTGTTATAGATGACAAGTTTGTTGTAGGAGTTATGATCATTAATGGTGGTAAGCGTGTTAAGTTAGAAAGGACTAAGTACATTTTGGGAGAGTAATAATTTCTCGATTTATGTTAAAGGCATTTTGAAATTTTGGTTAAATAGTGTTCTATGGTTCTAAATCTTGTCTTGGTGGCATTTCTTGTTTGGATTACAACTATGTGAAGAAAGTTGAGTATAAATACTTGGGCATATTAAAGAATACTATGATTTGGTATTGGGTCAGTTGGAATGTGACTAGCTAATGGGTTTATTATGATGGCAGTACTATTGAACCTAAGTATCTTTAAGTTAACGAATGTATACGTGAAAGTCTAATGTGGGTCAGCTGTTGGAGATTTAGGGATTGCTAAACTTCCTTGGGGTATATAAGCGCGGATTATTAATTCAAGAAAAGGAATTAGAGGAAACCCCTTGACGATAAAAATTTAGATCATTTTCGGACTATTGAGTATTCGTAATTATTTTAGACTTTCCAGGATTGGAGTGTTATGACGATGATGTTATGGCGTAGATTTAAGTGCACATTTTGTATTAAATTTTTGGGTTTATATTGCACCTCTAGTTTAAGGTGCTACCTAGAGCGAGAGCACTATAATGGGAATCCTTAGAGATATAGCCTTTGGTGAATATTATGGGGATGGAAAATTTCTTTAGCTCCTCATATTTTTTTTTTAAAAAAAAAACTAATTTAGCTCGAGATGGTAATGTTTTGAATTTCTGGGGAATAATACTAAGTATGCGATTTACTATTGGAAGTACCTTTGCGGTGTAGTAAGGTTATGAATAAGGCGAGCTTGAGATACCTCGAGAATTATGTGTGGAATTAATTTGGATTCTTCGATTTTAGTACGGATTTTGATTAGTAATGAAGATAATAATGGAATGATTCGGTTCGAGAGGTGGTGTTATCGTAAGCATTACTTAAGGGCACCTTTTAGTGGGTTAGATTGGACAATTGAGAAATTTGAGAAATGCGGAACTATCGTATCCGTAGCTAATTAGTCTTTCGGGTAAGTCTCGTTAAAATTCGGGTCGAATTTTTTTAAGGGGGAGTGAATGTCACGACCCGAAAACTAGGCTCTATTTTATTAGTAATAAATATTTTTTATTTATTTATTTTCTTATTTATTTATTTAAATTATTATTTATTTAAATATTTATGTGTGCACTTTATGTGTCATAATAAATTATGTCTAGCATTTTAATTGGTCTTTTGTGCTAGTGTAGAGTTTGGGGTCTTAAGTGTTAGTAGGGAGTGTAAGTATTTGTGAGTAGTAGGGGAGGGGCCCTAAGTGTAACTTTTTAAAACCATCTTACTTACACTCTCCATCACCACTCTCCTCCCTCACTCCCTAATTTTCCCAGCCACTTCTCTCTCTCTTCCATAGGTGAAAAAGGTAAGTTTTCTTCTCTCCTTCTCTCTTCATTATCTTCCTCTTCCTCTTGTTATTTCTCATTTCTTAAAACATGAATCATGTTTAGATCGTCGATAGGATCGTAGGAAGGCAAGAAATTTCGAGTTCCGTCACTTTTGAGAAAATCCGGGTAAGTTACTTTTCCCCCATTTTTATGCTAAAATGTTCATATCATGTTTATATAATGCTTGATGTGTTATATTGGAAGTTTGGTTGAGTTTAGAATTTATTTGGAATTTATTTGAGTTTTGATAAAAAAATGGTGTTCTTGGAATGTTGGGGTTCAAATCTTGTTGTGGGTAGCTAGATGTTGTTATTTAGGTCCATTTCAAGTTCACAAGTTGTTTTGGTGCATTATTATGCTTATTGGAAGTCTTGATTTTGAGTATTAGAGAAATGGTGAAGTTTTGGGTAAAATTTGGTTACTTGGGTTCTTCTGCGTTTTTTCTGAATTTAGGCTGTGCTCGGCCGAGCGCGTCCCTTGACTCGGCCGAGCGGAGCAGACCAGAGAGTCATAGTTTTGGAGCCGAGGTTGCTCGGCCGAGTCATATAGAACTGCTCGGCCGAGCACCCCTCTTTTTCCAGTTTGTCCGTTTTTCGTTCGATCTTCCGGAGGCCATAACTTTCTCTTCCGGACACCGTTTTAGGCGTGTAAACTATCATTTCGAAGCTCTCTTCGAGTACTACAAGATGGAATAGGTTTTTCGGTTAAGTTATAAGTTTTATACTTCTGGATTTTATTGGGTGTTTGAGGTTAAGAGGAGTTGTATCGATCCATTGTGAACAAGTTTTGTAAATCCAATTGAGTGACTTTAATGGGTTGTTATGATCATTTTGTGATATAAGTGAGGACTTCATGCCTTGAGACCCTTTAATTGAAAGTTATTTTACTGATCGGATTGATTTTAGAATAAGACTTGGTCTAGGTTTTAGGTGATACCCTATAGTACCTAGAGGGTTGTTTTGGAACACTAAAGTGTAGGGTTTAGTCCGGTCGTGATCATGTTCTAATAAGGGTAACCTTTTGGATTCGTTTGGGTGTTTAGAATTGGTTCGTTATGGACGGAGGTAAAGCGTGAATTGGCGATTGGGTACTTACGGTTTGATTAACCTTAAGGTGTATTCATTCTGATTTCCTAATTTGGAATTCCAGGTGTGATGAGATGGTTGAGTTCATAGTCCTAGTATATCTTTATGAGTAAACGTTTAGGATAATTTTGGGTTATAGTTGTTATACTATTTGTGAGCGACCGTTTGGGTTGTGTTCCTTATGAATAACTTGTGGGTATCATCTTTGGAATGTATCTGGTGTGGTTCCTCTTTATGGAATTATCGTATTCTAATAATCATTGTTGTTGTGCTCTTTATGAGAAATTCCGTTTATCGTTGTTGTGCTCTTTTATGAGAAACTTCTTGTGTTCGTTGTTGTTGAACTCTTCTTGAGTAATCGTTTGCATCTTTTATGGTGATTAATTGGTATGATTCCCTACTTTGGAATCGATAGTTGTTTACTGTGCTAGTATTTTATTACTTAGCCTTTACTTGAAAGTCCAGCTGGTATTTTGTGTGTGTTTGGGCGATGCGAAACATTATGATGGCACAGCCAAGTCTATTGTGATGTTGACCATTGTTTTGCCCTTATTTTCCTCTTCCAGATCGGCCTTGGTTGAGACGTTTTGGAGCATGACTTTGTGGCATGGCTCCCACCCTTTGTGGCACGTTACTTTATTATTGGTTCCGGTACCGGGGTTTTCTCTTCAAGCTTTCATGCTGCTATGAAGATGTTGATTGTTGATTATTGAAGCTGCGCAGCGACCTTTATTTGGTTCTTCAGTTGGGTGAAACCTTGGCTATGTATCCACTTATGAGTGTTTATTTCAGCTTTATGTGTTGCATGATGAGCTGGTCGTTATTTCCAACCGGTATGGGACGGTTGGCGATAGGGAGCCTCTCATTTGTTGTTATATGTTTATTTATATGATTGGTTATCGGATGTTACTGTTCGACAGCATGACACTTGTTATTCCACTGCTATCTGTCTTATGTTTATTGCTATTGGTCATTGCATATTAGCATGTCATGTAGTTGCATTAGTAACTTACTGAGATTTTATCTCACCCCGTTTATTTCCATCTTTGTTTTTCCTTAACCCCCCCCAGGAGGAAAAGGATTAGGATTCGCGGATCGAGGAGGACGTCGAGAGGATTGAGATTTTGGGGCAGGTTGTTATGGATCGGTTTACATTATTTAAATGTATAACCTTTTGGGGATAGTGTCACCATTATTGACGTCATTAAGAATTGTATATTTTATTCTTTTGGGAATAAGCCGTGGAGCTTATGTTAGTGGTACTTTGCTGATTCAAACTTGGATTTATAAAACCTTGTGTTGTCATCTTTTGGTTCAAAATGGAATTTTTAACTTCTATATTTTAGAGTTTTGGTTTTAAGTCGACGTCCAGCTCGCGATCTCGGGCCCGCGGGGTTCGGGGTCGCGACAGTCAATCCGCTGAAAAGTCTCTTGGGGGTAGAGTGGGCGACAGCACCAAGCGGGGATGAACGGGAGATCTATTAACCTTTGTATAAAGGAAGTCGCTAGGGAATTAGGATATTAGGCAAAGGCAACCTGTAATTGGTTTGATTCGCCCACCCGGCAGAGGGACTCAGCACTGGAGACTATCAGCCTATAGAGTTATTTAGTGCCCCCCTGCTTGCCTTAGCACCGGACGAACAGATTGACGAAGGGAAGGATTGCAGAAGAACTATCGGCCCAAGAAGTCCAAAAGACAACTTTTAGTGATCGGTTGTTAATTTGCAACATTTTGACCCTTTTACCAAACTAGACGTACGGCTAGAACCATGGGGTTGAGATTTTTCTCCAGCTTATTGCATTTCCAGAACATATGTACTCAAAACAGTTCAAACAGAAACAACAAATACACACAAATATGCACAAAGTCAACCAACGGAAACGGGAGTTTGACCCACACAAAAGTGCCTTCAAAGCTTCTAAAGAGAAGTTTGCAAGCACTTTATATCCCCAGCGGAGTAGCCACTGTAAGGATCCCGTCCCTGCGATAAGGTCAACACGTGTCCAAATCCGGGATGGTTCTAAACACAATGGCACAATTTAACGGAGTCGCCACACTTTGTTAATTTTAAACCCAACAAAATGAAAAAGGTTAGAGACAAAAGGTTCGGAGGGAAGAGTTTTACGTCACCCAAGCCGCCTCAGTCAATACCGAGTCTCCCTTGTTAATTAACAAAAGTTCATGTGTGGGTGTGTGTTTTAACGGAAAATCTCTGTTTTTGACTGTTTATCAATTTTAACTGAAAAATAAGGTTTTATTTACACAAGAAACAACAGAACAAGGGGTAAAAGGGTCATTTCCCTCTGACCCAAACCATACGTATGGATGGGATGATCTTCCCTGGGATTTTTACATTTTATCAAGAAACAGGCCAGTTCCAGGCAGAAACAGAGCATTCTGCTGAAAACTGGACTTAAACAGTTCTGATTCCAGTTTTATTTCAACACAACAAACTTAAACAAAATCATTCCTATGCCTAATGATCATCAGTTGAACCCCAAAACAAGTATTTAGGTGTGATCAAAGCAATCATTGGAGAAAATCACACAAAGGTGATGAACATGGCCAAATGAGACAAAATGACCATTTGATGATTAAAGATGGAAACTTTATCATCAAGATGACATTTTTATACATTATTAACCTCTTAGGGACCAAATTATTGCATAAAGATTCAATCTTTATGACCCAAAATGGGATTTCAAAGCTAAATCAAAAGGTTAAGATGATAAACACAAAGGTTTTATCATCCCACATGGTTATCATTGCCAAATCAAAGCAAAATCAACATAAAGATTTGGACTTTCACCACAAGAGTGGATCCTTAAGCCAAATACAACCTTGGGACAACATTATTTGACATAAAGATTTGATCTTTATGACCCCAAAGGGGATTTTTGAAGCTAGATCAATGTTTGGATGATAAAGATTGAAACTTTATCATCCAAATGACCATCCTTGCTACCAATAAACAACATAATTAACCAAAACATGTGCCTTTTTCATTAAAATAGATCATTAAGTTGTTATAAGTAAGAAATTCAACAAACCATGATCATCCTTAGGTTAGAACCACTTTCACACAAAGTGTGAAGGGCACCTTGAATTATCCATGGTTTGGACTATAATGTATAACAATATATATATATAGTGCTTGAAGGACAAGACTTACAATAAGATTAAGATTAAAGTGCTTGAAGGACAAGACTTGCAATGAAATTAAGTTGCTTGAATGGACAAGACTTGCAAGAATTAAGAGATGAACAACAATAATATGAACAAGCAAAAGAGATAAGATGAAGAGAATGATGGGGGAGAATGTGGCTTCACCTATGTTTAGTTAGGCCAATCTTCCTTTCTCTTTCACTCTCAAAACACTCTCTGGAGAATTTTAGCAGAGTAACACTAACAATAATCGTCCCCCCCCCGGAATGATCAGCAAGGGCTTCAATTTATAGGCCCTGTGACCTCCCAAAGTAGCCGTACGGCTAGGGATGGTGCCTTCTGGATTTTTCCAA
Source organism: Campanula takesimana (assembly GCA_026119855.1). Lineage (NCBI taxonomy): Eukaryota > Viridiplantae > Streptophyta > Magnoliopsida > Asterales > Campanulaceae > Campanula > Campanula takesimana. Next base: position 534,062 of record JAOWBW010000484.1, read on the forward strand.
TTTTTAATTCCATAAAGGTCCTTGTGTCCATATTTTGTCCTAGTGTGGTCTTGGCCTATCAATTTATCCCTTAATGGTGCCTAGAATTCCTCTAAGTTGGTCAAATTCAGATTGGGGTACTTACAGTAACATAGTGATTTCCAGCAACCATTTTTAGTAAGTAGTTTGGCTCAGTTGTGTAAAGACTTGGACTTGGCTTTTAAGCTCTTTCAAAAGATTCTTGAAAGTGAACTAAATTTTAGTTTTTACCCAATTGGGGAATTTATCAGTCCCGAGTTCTGTAGATACCCCGGGAGAGCCCACTACTTGACTAGAGCGGTGGAAGGATCCTAGGATGTCTAACTTGTTTTAATTGTAGAGTCGCCACCTATGTTATTAAGGGAACATAAGAAAAACCTAAAGAAATAGCCTAATTTATGTACAAAACCAGAGATTCGGGAGAGAAGGGTTTGGGGATTAGGTGATGGAGTGGGAAGTACTTAAACACCCACTTCGCCCCGCTTACGCGGGTCTTGCTACTATTGGTGTTCTAATGCTAAATATCCTTATTTTAATATGAGAAAAGTGCTAACAATTATAATGTAAAGAAAATGGGAATTACAAAAGGAAATAAAAGAAAATTGTTTTATTTATAAATTTATGCTAAAGATTAAATATCAAACAATTACATTAAGAAATGAATGGTAAATTAGAATGGAGTTTAGAATGTTGGAATGTAACCTTGACCAAACTGAAATAGGAAAGTGGCCTTTTGGTTGTATTCCTTTTTATGGGGATTGCATACACATTAAAAGAAAAGAAAAGATGAAGAAAGCAAATAAGATTAAGAGTTTAGAAGAAAAGAATAAACATTGTACCTTGTGCTTGAATGGGGAAGAACCAATTTGTCTATAGTAACCACTCTTGAAAATGAACTTTTAGTTTTAAGAGAGTTTTTGAATCAAGAATCCTTCCTCTCTTCCATGGTGGAATGAAGAGGTATTTATAGGTGTTAGGGAAGTGTTTGTGGTCACAAAGATGGCTCTTCCCCAGATCAAGCCAAGGCATAATGTCCTTGGGGGTTACAAATCAGAAAAGGAGGGAAATTTGGCAAAATCTGAGATTCTGGAGGTGGGAAGCGCGCACATCCCAACCCCCCCCCTATGGGAGACACATGCCTGTCACAAAGGAGGGCAAAGGCGCGCACGTACCCGCCTTCAGAAAATCCATATTTTAGCCCAAAAGTTAACCCCGTTATGCAGTTAAGCCCCAAAACTAACGAAATCAGTCAGAAACTTAACGAACACTACGTAAGTCAACAAAAACCAAGTTAACAAAGACTCAAGGTTAACTTTGTCACTTAGTCGAGTCCAATACTAACGGAGTAAGTCAAGAACTTAACGGAAAGTAACAAAAGTAAACAAAAAGTAACAAAACTTAACAGAAAAGAGGAAGATAGAGAATGTGTATGCAATCGGGACATGAGAGGTCCAAGGAAGGGTGTCTACAGAGCCCCTCATCGATGTGGATTGCAAAGCAAAATGCGTCGACGAAAGAAAGACAACCGCCAAGGACATCAACAAAAGAAAATAAAGACTCGATAAAAAGCAGGAATTATTGAAATTATGAGAGACAGGGATGCGCTCCCTGTGTGAGCGGCTTTTGTTTATAGAGGAGGTGGCGTGATCTGTTTGTAAATCTGCCGGCCGAATCCGTTAGTGAACCCGTTTGATGAATCCGTTCGTGAATCCCTTGAATGAGTCCGTTAGTGAACCTTTATTGACGAATCCGTTAGTGAATTCGTTTGATGAATCCGTTAGTGAATCCCTTGAATGAGTCCGTTGGTGAACCCTTGTTAATGAATCCGTTAGTGAATCCGTTTGATGAATTCATTAGTGAATCCCTTGAATGAGTCCGTTGGTGAACCTTTGTTGACGAATCCGTTAGTGAATCCGTTTGATGAATCCGTTAGTGAATCCCTTGAATGAGTCCGTTGGTGAACCTTTGTTGATGAATCCGTTAGTGAATCCGTTTGATGAATCCGTTAGTGAATCCCTTGAATGAGTCCGTTGGTAAACTCTAGTTGACGAATCCGTTAGTGAATCCGTTTGATGAATCTGTTAGTGAATCCCTTGAATGAGTCCGTTGGTGAACCCTTGTTGACGGATCCGTTAGTGAATCTGTTTGATGAATCCGTTAGTGAATCCCTTGAATGAGTCTGTTGGTGAACCCTTGCTGACGAATCCGTTAGTGAATCCGTTTGATGAATCCGTTAGTGAATCCCTTGAATGAGTCCGTTGGTGAACCCTTGTTGACGAATCCGTTAGTGAATCCGTTTGATGAATCCGTTAGTAAAACCCTTGAATGAGTCCGTTGGTGAACCCTAATTGACGAATCCGTTAGTGAACCCGTTGGCTGAATCCGTTAGTGAATCCATTTGCTGAACCCGTTTGTGAGTCCGTTGGTCGAATCCGTTTGTGAATCCGATTGATGAGTCCGTTTGTGAACCTGTTGCTGAATCCTCTAGTGAATCCATTTGTTGAACCCGTTTGTGAGTCCCTTGGTCGAATTCATTTGTGAATCCGATGGACGAGTCCGTTTGTGAACCCGTTGGCTGAATGCGTTAGTGAATCCATTTGCTGAACCCGTTTGTGAGTCCCTTGGTCAAATCCGTTTGTGAATCCGATTGATGAGTCCGTTTGTGAACCTGTTGCTGAATCCTCTAGTGAATCCATTTGGTGAACCCGTTTGTGAGTCCCTTGGTCGAATTCATTTGTGAATCCGATGGACGAGTCCGTTTCTGAACCCGTTGGCTGAATTCGTTAGTGAATCCATTTGCTGAACCCGTTTGTGAGTCCGTTGGTCGAATCCGTTTGTGAATCCGATTGATGAGTCCGTTTGTGAACCTGTTGCTAAATCCGTTAGTGAATCCATTTGTTGAACCCGTTTGTGAGTCCCTTGGTCGAATTCGTTTGTGAATCCGATGGACGAGTCCGTTTGTGAACCCGTTGGCTGAATCCGTTAGTGAATCCATTTGTTGAACCCGTTTGTGAGTCCCTTGGTCGAATCCGTTTGTGAATCCGATGGCTGATTCCATTTGTGAACCCTTTGCTGAATCCGTTTGTGAATCCATTTATCGAATGCTTGTACCTATTATATGTATGCTTTTGTATACATATGTGCTTGTGTGATATGTGAAATAGAAATTGAGAGAAAATTGTGATTGTGGTGTGATGTGATTTGGGAAGCATAGATTTCTTGAGAGAGATTTTTCGAGAATGGAGAAATTGCTTTTGTGTGCTGTGTGATTTTTTAGGAAAGTATTAATTAATGATTTTCATACCTTCACTTACCATGGCCGCTTGATTCAGGATGGAGATGTTGTGGTTTTGATGAAGATGATGAACTTCTCTTGCTTTCGATGGAATGTTGGTGAGATAACATTCTGAATGATGGGTTGGTCGTGCCAAAGACTGCCTACGTATCCCTTAAAGAGAATCAGACCAGCGTAGTTCAAGGATGATGGAGAACGTTGGGGAAGAAGCTAGGAGCAAATACTTTTACGCAAGTAAAAAGACAAGAAAAAGAAAAATAAAAATCTTTTTGTCATTTTTTTTTAAGATTAGAAGGAAAAGAATATCTATACATTTGAGAAAAAGTTTTTTTTTTAGTTCGTGGGTGAACCATTTTAAGCATTGTGTGTTTGTGAAGCCAACCCAAGATCAAGTCATGTTCGATCGAAGTCCGGATTGCCTTGTTGCTTGATTTCTGTCGTTATCGCCGCTGTGCCCAACGAAGATTGATGTCTAGCCCCAAGAGATTTGTTGGTTATGGGGATTTAAAAGACTTTTGATGCCGAGATAAGGGGTTGCTGATTGTAAATCCCCTAGAACGCCTTTGATGTCAAACTTTGAGTGACTCGTGAAGCCCCAAGATAAATCATCTCTTGACCCGTTCAAATGAATCGCCTTTTTTTGTTGACGTGAGCAAGCCCTAAGAGAAGATTATTGATACCAAGCTTAGAGAGGTTGCCAAGCCCCAAATGTCATGTACTTGTTGTTTGCGAGCTTCACGATGATGGAATTTGAAGACCTTTCGATGTAAAGCTCCAAATTATCTTGGAATCGGCTTGGCATTGCACCGTTTGGTAGAACTCTTGATAGTGATCTCCTCCTTTCTTTTGCTTGGAGATGAATGGCCCTTTTTGTGGTTGGTACCCAAGTGGTGGAAGGTCCACGTGTAGCAAGGTCTTCGGAAAATGTCTTGAGAGAGATTGTGGATGATAAGGTCTTGGCGTGATAAGGTCCCTAAATGGGTATGCTCGCTTGAGTCTTATTGAACTAAAGACGGATCTTCGGATGCAACTAGTGCTTGAGGCGCAAGAGCCACACTTTTTGCTTTTGACCTTAGAGAAGGGGGTGCAGAATTGCAGACACATTGGGATTGGCCAAGGAATTTACCGCTAAAACCCTAGAGTTTAGCATATTGAGACTTCCTTCATAATATCGTTGTAAGTTATTACAAGAATCATCAAATTCATTCATTACTTTGGAGCCTTCTTTCAAACCAAAAGACCTTTTGACGTGAAGTACTAGGAGACCCTTTAAGCTTGGACCACTCCCCACATTGCATTGCTCGAGTACCCTTCGCCCAAAAGATTGTTAATTGCGAAGCCCCAATATTTCCCTTTGCTTGGATCACTATAATGCCGTAGCCCAAAGATTGTAGGTTGCAAAGCCCCTTGAGACCTTTGGTGCTAAACTTATTGAGGAAGCTTCCAATGTTGCATATGACTTTGCTGGGGCCATTGTTGGGAGATGACGTGAATTGCTTCTCGCTGAGGGAGACTTTCAAACTTGAGTGTAGCCCCTAGAGTGCCATCACCGATTGTAAGTAGAGCAAGAAAGGCCTATCCTTGATCGGGGGAACAGGCATGGGAACACATGACAAGAAGGCTTTTCGATATTCCTCTTGAGAGAGACTTTGAGGATAGTCTCACACATCTTTCTTGAGCGTAGCCCCTAGGGCTCATTAACTGTCAAATGAAGCAAAAGAATCTCTCGTTCTTGAGTCACATAGTCCCTAGGGCGTTATCATTTGTTGAGCAAAGCAAGAGACTCATCCTCGTGCGAGGAAACAAACATAAGAGGACATGGCAAGATCTACTCCATTCTTGGAAGCCTTTTGACATACTGTAGGGGCACATGATTGAAGAAGCTTGAAAACTGAATTACATGTTGTTGCTATTCGCTGCCCAAACCAATCGACTCACTGGGGACTATTTGTGCAACCTCGTACCTCTGAATGATGGGCTCATTCTCGGATGGACCTTGGTTGCCATGGGGCTTCTTTCTCATAAACCCAATAAATGCACATTGCAAGAACAATCTCTCTTATGACAATAACCTAAAAGGACATTTGATTGTGCCGTATCTTGTCGAGCCTTTTGCAATTCCGAAGTTGAATTGGTGGGGAATTGACTTGTTGAGGAGATTCAATGTATAACTTGTCTTCTTTAGAGGCCGGGGATCTCCTTTTCTCTTTCCCTTCTCTCTCTCACTCTCTTATCATTTTTTTTATGACGCACCCTGTTTTTTACCTAGACCGCCCTTTCGGGTTTTCAATCTAGCGGGCATCTCTTTTGCGTGTTCATTTTGACTCGATTAATGAGAAAGTGTGCATTGACTCTAGCTGAGGATGAGAGACATGCGATTTTGCGGTGGAGACCTGTGAATACCCCTTTCCGATGAAGCGACGCATGGGAAGTATCTTGTGATTATTCTTATTTACAAAAGGAATATTCTTAACGACATTAAAATTATGAGAGTCGCCACGCCGTTTTAATTAAAGCCAAAACATTGAAAAAAGCATTTTAGTGGGTTCGGGGGTCAAATTACAACAAGAGAAGAATATTGGACGTTATCACTCCTATTGCCCGAATGATCGGTCTTTCTATCATGATACGGTGTGTTAGTAGTGTGTTAGTGATTTAGACCGGATCCGAAGATTGCCTACGTTCCTCTCAATGTGAGAAGCTCAGGTCAGCGTAGTTCGCAGAGAATTAGAATAGGCAGAAGAATCGGGATCATGCATAATGAGGGGGGAATTACCTAAAGATTAGGGTTTAGAAATAGTTCCTAGATCATCCTCGGGTTGATGAACCCTCGATCATCATCGGCTATGAAATAACATGTAATTATGAAGATCGCAACCCTAAATATGGCATAAATAAGGTTTTAATCTATGAACACGAAGAACATGCGAAGAACATATTATGAACATATGAATGAGCATGCAAAGAATATGAAGAAACTATGAATAAACATGTACGAACATGAATATAAAAGATCTACATTAAAAATAATGCAAGAATACGAAGAAAAAGTTAGAAAACTTACCTATGTTGGCAAGAAATAAACCTTGGATCTTCTTGAGTGTTTGAATGTTAATTAGAGAGAAAAATAGTGTTTAGGAACTCCAAAATTCGTACTTAGAGCTCTCAAAATCGGATCCCAAAACCAATGGAATGGAGTGACTTATATAGTAAACTGAGGGGAAGATCTGATGGTCCAGATCATCCGGCGCAAGGTTGGCCGCCTGGCCATTGTTGAAGCCGGTGACAAGAGTGGCCGCGTGGCCAAGATCAACGCGGAGCAAAGTTGGCCGCGTGGCCAAGGATGCCGGCTGACTTGATTCTTAAGCTAGGGTTTCTGCATGGTTTTAAGGAAACCATTTACTACCTAATTTGATAGATTTTGTCATAAATGAGATATTTCGCGAATCCGGGACAAGTCTTTGTAAGGTTTCTAATTCCTATAAAGTCCTTGTATTTTTGGGAAATTCCTAATAAACTCATTTTCAGGTCGGGTACTAACAGTAGCCCCTCGGCGACACTTCTTGCAAGGCAATGTGGGGTCGACGATAAAAGAAGGATCCGTCTGAAACATGAGTTTGAAAATAGATGAAAGGTAAGGGAACGGCTGAACCTTGGCAGGCGACCTACGTATCCACGGGGGAATCAAGCCAAACGTAGTTCAAATCTGATGGAAATTGAGAATGACTGTCCTCTGATGGGGAGCAACGTCCTCTGCTGGGGAAAATGCACCTGCTGGGGATGATAGATGACCGCGTCGGTCGGGTGGCTGGACCTTTTCAGGTTTCCTACGTATCCTCCGAGGAATCAAGCCGGTCGTAGTTCAGAGATATTAGGGAAAAACGAGCCATCGGACTTCTGCTAGGGATAATAAACCTACGGGCACTATCCTGCATGAAGAACGAGCATTTGTAAGCAACGAAGTTGTTTGGGAAAACTAAAGACTATGTTGTCTTCATAATCCCAAGATGGAATGATAAACGCAATCAGGATCGCCAGGGTTCCTGCCGATTGCACTAAAGTAATAGATGTTGGATCTCTCGCGAACAGAAACGCCGAGGCTTCTGCCAATCGCGATTGATCTAGGATGCGTATGTCATAGAGGCGCCGAAGTCTCTACGATCATGCAAATCCTAATAAATGCTGGATCTCTCGTAAACAGAAACGCCGAGGCTTCTGCCAATCATGATTGATCAAGGATACGTATGTCATAGAGGCGCCGAAGTCTCTACGATTAAGCAAATCCTAAAATAGATGCTGGATCGCTCGCAAACAGAAACGCCGAGGCTTCTGCCAATCACGATCGATCTAGGATGGTATGTCATAGAGGCGCCGAAGTCTCTATGATCATACGAATCCTAAGCAAATATTCTGTGAAGAATGGAAATTTTAAGGGGCTTTCCGTACCCAAAGGTAACGAATATTAGTCAAAATTGTGCTAAGGGCATTTAAGATGAATTAATGGGAAAAGATCAGGGACAAAAGTGGAATTTTATCTGAAGGGGCAAGGTTGGCCGTGTGGCCAAACACACTAAATTGCAAAAGTGGCCGCGTGGCCAAGAACGCTGAGTGGTCAGATCTCCTTCACGCGGATCGCTGATCTGACGGCTGGGGTTGCAAGGGCGAAAGTGGCCGCGTGGCCAAGGTAGCCGGCGGGCTGACTCTTGGTCACATCACCAGAAACCCTCCCTCTTCTTCTTCTTTTCTCCTTTCTTCTTCTTCCTTCCTCCATTGACGAGTTAGAGAGAGAAAACTGAGTTTTTAGAGAGAGAAAGCTCAGATTTTGATAATTTCGAAGATTTCATTTCACATATCTCTTGAAGCTATGGCAGATTGGATCAACGAGGCGTTATTTAGGGATTTCCCAGGCCAAGGTGGGTATATGATTCCACAACAAGAGCCACAAGGAGAGGGGCACGGTAATGCTCAGGGCGGAGGAAATGTAGGGGCTGACCCAGGAGCGGGCTTTGAAGCGGCGCCCTTGATTCCACGGGGCGGTTTGAGACCACGACCGCGACTCGGAATTATTGCGATAATCTGCTGCGGTCTACGTTCGACCAAGATTACGATTTTTACATTGACTCTGAGCGTCATTGGTCGATGGGGCTTCCGGAGACGCGAGAGGTAAATTTCGAATTTTCACTCTTCTCCTTCTCACACATTTGTATGTTTTATGCACATAATATGAAATGCTAGAATAATGGAATGCTAGAATTTAAATTGCTAGAATTGTAGATTGCTAGGATGGTAACGTACCTGTGCTGTGTTTACCTGCAGAGGATCAAGGCTCGTGGGTCCACAGTGACTGTGGGCAAACTGTGGGCATCCCTGCCGGAGGGACCGGGCGGTTTGCGTGCTCGGATCGAGGCTATGGGTTTTGGCAAATTCTTTGACAGTGTCCGCATGGTCGGGGCTACCCTGAAGGTGGCAGCGGTGATAGAGGTGTGCCGGGAGTTCTGGTGGGATACCACCTATACCTTCCACTTTAGTTGGGGAGAGATTACCATCACGCCGACGGATTTCGCGGCCATCACAGGGTTGAGGTTTACTGGTACCCCTTTGCCTTTTGATGAGAGCTTGGCGGAGCGACGGGACTATAGACAGGCTCTGCTGGGAGTTGACACCGACCTGGGAGGAGGTGTCAAGGGTTATGGAGTGGAGGCCGGGAAGGTGAATCGCTTGGTGGAGGTGGCTATTGAGGCCTTTAGTAGGGGGGAATATGATTTGGATTGCTTGGTCCGGCTGTTCTTATGGTACAGCTTCTCAGAGATTTTGTTTCCCAGTGGGGCTACTGTCTGCCGGTACTCACTGCTAGGGGCTCTTGTGGACTTGGACTTAGTCGGTGGGATTTCTTGGGGTGGAGCCGGTTTGGCTGAGATTTACCGGGCTTTGGACCATTGCTCGAGGTCTAGCTCGTCGGCCTTTGACGGGTTCCAGTTCGCCTTTGAGGTACGCTCTTGACTACCCTCCTTTTCACTTGTTGAGATTTCTTTTCTATCTTTTGGTCTGAAATGTCTCTCTCATTATATGCACAGGCTTGGGTGTACGAGGTCTTCGGTGTCGCCCCCTTTCAGTTGGTGATGAGTGCTAACAAAGTTGTTCCCATTATGTCGTACTGGTGCAAGGGCAACAGGGCTCCTTCCCGCAGAAACCGGGACAGGAAGACAGTGGATGCTGCTGATCTGAGGAGGGTGTTCGCGATGTCTGAGCCCATCGGGGTTAGATTTTACCCATGGAGCCCGGCCAATGAGGCTTCGGTGGGTCCCTATGTAGTGGATCTGACCGCTTCTAGGGTTCTGCTTGTGGGTCTCACCGGGGAGGCCATGTATCTTGGAGAGAGGGTGGTTCGTCAGCACAGGGCTGGTGCTTTACCGTGGGCTCCTTATGACCCTCCTCGGGATATGCTCCGTCCCGCGAGGTTGGCGACTTTCTTGGCTCCCACTCCGGCAGAGCATTACAGGGGGTGATGATTATGCCGGCTATGTACGGACACGGCTGGTCAATCCACAGGTACGGGCTAGGATGTTGTCCGGAGAGGGGTCGAGCTCGGCCCGTTATGTTGGTCGGAGTCGGCCTTTGGTTGACATGACCCTTCGCTCGAGTAGCGTGAGAGTGATGAGGGGCGGCCGGGAGGTGGAGCTCAGCTTGGAGCCGACTGATGCCGATCTTGTTGAGGAGACATTCATACCTCCGCCCGACGCTGGGGTATGGCTTGGTGCTTTATATTAGTCATGTTTGCATACACCTATTTCTTTCTGCATTGTAATCATTTGCCTTGGTTTCACTTTCAGGTGACTCGGGAGGCATATATCCGTTCAGCTCGACGGGAGAACGTGTTGATGCGCTTACTGAGGGAGGCGTACCATTCATGTACTTGTCAGAGGGACGACGTTGCGTTACCCCAGCGTCATGAGCGGTCTCCGAACGGCGCAGGCTCTTCTCACATTGGTGGTCGAGCGGTCCGGGGACGGAGTTCGGGTGCCGGTAGCTCTCGGGCTTTAGCGCGGCGTGGAGACATCACGGAGGAAGATTCAGATTAGGCGGGGTCCACCTTTATTTCCTACACTGTTAGCTAGTAGAGAGAGGGATATGTATGTACAGAACAAATGTATAAAACGCATGTATGTATATTATGTTCTAAAATGCAATTTTATTGTGGGAGCCTACTTGTGCAAACTAGTTATTTTACAAATGTTCCTAATTTTATACAATGCATGAGCCATGGAAGGGGGAAGGTACGTAGTCGCATGGATCCGTCACGGAGTGGGAGGAAACAAATTGGATTTCTGCATGGAGCAATGTTGGCCGCATGGCCATGGCGAGGCCCAGAACAATGTTGGCCGCCTGGCCATGGCAAGATCCGGAGCAAAGTTGGCCGCGTGGCCTAGGACGAAGTTGGCCGCCTGGCCAAGGACAATATCGGCCGCGGGGCCAAGGGCATATGTGGCCGCGTGGCCAAATCATGCGCCGCCTCCGGTTTTCCTTTTCCTGGCAAGAATCGGGAGTTGTGCAGTATTTAATGAACCCTTTGCAGCCATAAAAACATACCAGCAACCTTTTGAGCAGTTTTTGAGTTCCTTTTAGCCAATTTTCTTGCTCTTTGCCATGGATCAAGAGGCTAGGATCACAAGCCTTGAGAAAAAAGTCTTTATAACCTCTTTGGAGAAGTGGGTTGCCAAACTTCCTGGTTCTAGTCGTAGGAAACTTGATGAACGGTATGGGATAAAGTGTCTTTGGTCACTTTTGCACATGAACTCCAATACCAACCTTTTGCAAGCCTGTGGGAGATTTTGGAATGATACCCTCCATGTCTTCAACTTTTCATTCAACGAGATAACACCCACTTATGAGGACATCGCGGCATTATGTGGCTACGAAGGGAAGGGTAAAGTTGCCTTGCCTTTAGACTTCATTTGCTTGAGGGACAAATTGATGACCTTTGGCGTGCCCGCGGATGACTTTGATAGGTATGCTAGGGGCGGTTATGTCGACCTTTCTTGGATGCCACAACACTTTACACACATGGATGTGACCTCTGACCGTTCCTTGGACCATCTTGCGCTATGTCTGTTTGCCTCCACCCTTTTCCCTTCTGAGGTTGGATTTGCTAGTGAGGGGTGTTTGGGCATGGTGAACTTGGCTCGTTTGGGTTATGATATTGTACCGCCATTCTTGGGGAGATGCTCTGTGGGATTCCCCATCTTGCGGCTTATGGTGGGATGCCTTGTGGTAGTGATAGGCTTTTGACCATGTGGTTGCAAGAGCGGCTTCGAGTGAATAAACCGGCGGCTTCTCTGAAGGTGGCCCCATGGATGCACCGCATTAGAGGCATGGCGGAGCGGTTTAGGGCATGACTCTCAAAGGTTGGGAAAAGTATTTGGCGGAAATGGTGACTGACGACATTCAGTGGGTAGTGCCCCATTGGCGCATTCACTCTGTGAGGGAGAAACAAGTGGGCTTCACATGATCAAAGTTCCGACCCTTTCTGGGACTACCTTTTACTATCCCTCTAGAGTGCTTCGTCAGTATGGTTTGGTGCAGACCATCCCGGAGGGTTGGGACGAGGAGAGAGATGATTTTCCTTTTGGGGTACTTCAGTTGGATGATAGTGCCTCAGTCCTTCTTTCTCAGATGTGGGGCGAGGCCGGTTTTAGTCGTAGGACCTTCCTCACACGCTCTAGCAACACCTTCCTGCCACGCGAGTATTTGGATTGGTATATGGGGAGACTTGGGCATGCGGAGCAGACTCTAGAGACCCTAAGGGGCACTATTTTGGGATCCTATGCTCCAAGTTTTTCCTTGAGAATTAAGGAGGCTGAGGCTTATGAGAGGAAGATGAGTAAGAGCGTGGCTAACGGAGGCGGAGAAGAAGTGGGGGCGTCAAAGAAGAGGAAGGGCGAAGAGGCTCCTAATGGAAAGGCTAAAGGTGTTAGCGAGTTTGAAAGAAGATTTTGTGAGAATCCTAGCAAGAAGAAAGTTCGCCGTGGGCAAAGCAAGAAGAAAGAGACCGAGGGCACAAATGGCACTAAGGAGTAATCCTGAGCGTCTCTCCATGGTCGTTGCAGACACATTAGTTTAATTTAGTTTACTTTTGTTTTAGTTTCAATTTCAGAAAAGGTTATTCATTCAAAAAGTATGTCAAGCTTAGACTCATCAAATAAGTGTTAACATGCAATGACTATGGAAATAAAAGTTTTTGCTTTCAGAAAATACAACTTCTATCTTTATTGCTTAACAAGATTTGGATGTTTATTTGTTTTTTAGACCGCACCTTTTGAAAGGCTGCCTACGTTCCCCTTTTACAAATAGGACTAAGGGGCTCAGGTCACCGTAGTTCACTCCAGTCGGACTAGAATGATTTTAGAGAAAGGGAAGATAGAAGGGGGAATGCTCTAACTTTTGCCTAGACCGCCCTTGCGGGTTTTCGATCTAGCGAGCTTTGTACGCACCCTTATTTTGCATAGACCGCCCTTTGCGGGTTTTCAGTCTATCGGGCTTCTTTTTGCGTAGTAATTTTTTTTTTTTTTTTTTTTTTTTTAAGAGGGGGAGTCTAGTCATAGTAGCGTCTGAGTTTGCTGATGTTGACTGGTTCTTTGAACGGGTTGCCATCCAAATCTGCCATTCTGACCGCTCCTCCGGAGAAGATCTTCTGTACTACAAACGGCCCTACCCAAGTGGGGGCCCATTTCCCGAGGGGGTTGAATTTGTTGGGCAAGCGTGCTTTGAGCACCAAGTCTCCTTCTTTTATGTCAACAGGCTTGACCTTTTTATTGAAGGCTTTTGTCGTTCTCCTTTGGTAGGCCCGGATGTGTTCCATGGCCTTCAATCTGCGTTCGTCGAGCGTTGCCAACTGATCGTAGCGACTACGAAGCCATTCTACCTCATTTACTTGGTTCTCGAGCAAGATACTCAAAGATGGCACCTCCAGCTCAATAGGGAGCACTGCCTCCATGCCGTATGTCAAAGCGTAAGGGGTCTCTCCAGTAGCGGTGCGGACTGACGTTCTGTACCCCCAAAGTGCTAATGGTAACTTCCCGGGCCAATCCCGTCCTTGCGAAGCCATCTTGCGAATTATCTGCTCTATCGTCTTGTTGGCCGCCTCGACCGCGCCGTTAGTCTGTGGATAGTATGGGGAAGATTTCTTTCGTTCGATCTTGAATTCTACAAGCAAGCGAGCACACTCGGCTTCGAAATGACTGCCGTTATCTGATATAATGAGGTTAGGAAGCCCATACCGACACATAATTTTCTCTTTGATAAACTGCGCTACCTTCTTGGAATTCAGCACCTTGTAAGACTGAGCTTCGACCCACTTTGTGAAGTAGTCGACCGCGACGAGGACGAATTCATGACCATTACTACCGGCCGGCGAGATCTTCCCAATAATGTCTATACCCCACGTGGCGAATGGCCAAGGCGTGGTGGAACTATACAATTCGTGTGGGGGGATGTGATTGAGGTTGGAGCATACTTGACACTTGTGACACCGTCGAACCGATTGAATACAGTCTGTCTCCATAGTAATCCAATAATAGCCCAGCCGAGTGATCTTCTGTCTAAGCATCCTTGCATTCATGTAGGGTCCGCACAACCCGTTATGTACTTCTTCCATTATTGCTTCAGCTTTCTTGTTGTCGACACATAAGAGCAACAGACCGTCATAATGCCTCTTGTACAAAGTGTCGTCTAACAGCACAAATTGCCCCGCCAATCTTTTGAGTGCTTGCAGACTCTTGGCCTTCACATCTCCGTCAAAGGACATCTCTCCGTGCTTAAGGAACTTGTAGATTTGGGCGTACCATTGATCTCCGTTTATCTCTGCATCGATCTGGATTTCACAGCAATAGGCGGGGTTCTCCCTTCGTCCAACCCTGAATGGTTTCACGGACCTTCCTTCTGGAATTTCAACTAAGGAGGAAAATATCGCTAGAGCATCTGCGAACCTATTTCTGTCTCGCGAGCTGATCGGCCATTGCCCTCCCCTTGATTGCCTTCCTTGGTACATAAGTAATGTCGAACTCTCCCAAGAATACTGACCATTTAGCGAGTCTCATAGAAAGGGATGGTTTATCGAATAGGTACTTGATAGGATCCATTTTCGAGACTAGTAAGATCGGATGGGATACCATGCAGTGCTTGAGCTTCGTCACCACCCATACTAGGCCTACGCAGGTCTTCTCGAGCGCGGAGTAATTGAGCTCACTACCTTGTAACTTTCGACTGACAAAGTACACTGCATTCTCAATCCGGGAATCTTTGGCTTCTTGCGCTAACATGGCTCCGATGGCTGTATCTGTCACAGTTAAGTATAGTAGCAACGGCTTCTCCTTATGCGGCGGGCGCAGGATTGGGGTATTCACCAAATATTGCTTGATCCTTTCGAAGGCTATCTGGCAGTCATGATCCCACTCCACACTGGCTGTTTTCTTCATTAACTTGAAAATTAGTTCGCAGATGGTGGTCAGCTGATTGATAAACCGACTGATATATTGCAGGCATCCCATGAATCCTTTTATCTCCGTCTCGGTACGGGGTGGCTTCATTTCCAGGATGGCTTGAATCTTCCTTGGGTCGGCTTCGATCCCATTCTCGGTGACCATGTAACCTAATACTTTCCCTCTACGAACTCCAAAGGTGCATTTCGCCGGGTTCAAACGCATGGCGTGCTCTCTCAACCTGTTGAAGAATTTTCTGAGATCTATCAAGTGTTGGCCATCAGACCCTTTTGAATGTATAATCATGTCATCCACGTACACCTCAATCTCCTTGTGGATCATATCGTGGAATAAAGTCGTAACTGCCCGTTGGTAGGTAGCCCCAGCGTTCCTTAGCCCAAATGGCATGACAGTGTAGCAAAAAGTCCCCCATGGGGTGGTGAAAGCTGTTTTCTCTTGGTCCTCCTCGGCCATCTTGATCTGGTTATAGCCGGTAAACCCATCAACAAATGACTTGACCTCATAATGGGCGGTAGCGTCCACCAACATGTCGATATTTGGCAGGGGGAAGTCATCTTTCGGCGTAGCTTTGTTGAGATCCCGAAAATCCACACATACTCTGACTTTACCGTTGGATTTCTTGACAGTCACCAGATTTGATAACCAGGTTGGATACTCGATCACCCTGATGAAACCCACACGGAGTAGCTTCTCAATCTCTTCCTTCACTTGCAAAGACCATTCCGGCTTAATGCGGCGCAGCTTCTATTTGACTGGCTTAGCGCCTGGTGCTGTCGGGATTCTGTGCTCTACAATCGAGTTGTCAAGCCCCGGCATGTCTTTATAGACCATGCGAACACATCCACATATTCTTTGAGTAGCTCAATCAGTGCTTCCCTTTCGGCTCCGCTGAAGAAACTTCCAATCTGCGTTTCCTTAGGCTCGGCTTCGGTTCCCAAATTCACGCACGTTAACACCTCATCGGCAGCTTGGGCTCGAGATTCTTTTTTGATTAATAACCTGTTCTGAGATTTCTTTAATGTATTCATCATTTAATGTGTCTGTGTCTGCCTCTTCTAATGAATCATTATTAACTAAGTGTATATCATTAGTTTGATTATTAGCCAATTTATCAGTTAAAAGAGTGACTATGGAGGGATACTCGGAAAGGTCGAGGGTTTCATTCATGGCAAAAGGGAAAATAGCGTTTGCAACAAGATCATAGTCTTCAGACGTAAGGTCGTCAGACTTAGAGGAAGACTCAAATTCAAAATGTAAAACACTAGACTCTGGGGACGGGGATTTTGGGCGAGTGACAGGAGATGCTGCAGGAGTGGTGACAGGAGAAGGAGTAAGCCCCAGTGTTCCCATCATAAATTCCGGAGTAGCTATAGGTCCCCCAATGATGCACCAATTCTTGAGCTTGTCCCCCATGGGTACCACCAATGTCCTTGGGTCCACCTTATCTTCAGAATCGTCCCCGATGACGGCAACCATGTCTTCGTGCAGCCCCAGATTACCCAGATGTTGAAGCAGATATTGGCCGTCCCACGTCTCAGTCAGACTTGGAGTTTCTGCGGCTTCTATTGCTGGCTTGTCAAGGGTTGCGGCTTCAAGTTGATCTGCCAAGTCATCTGCAACCTTGGTGGAGTACTCATGCCTGATGGTTTCTAACTCTGCCCGTGGCTTTATCATGTTCCATGTAAGTCAGCTTCATGTTGGACCGATCGAATTCCACATCTTTGAAAATCTCGAACCCTTTCTGCAATTTCCCGGTGCGGTCACCCATGGCTCTGCGAACTCAAACACACGAAAACTCCTCGCCTTCCTGACAAAGTAGCTATTCAGGGACAGGCGGTATGGCCGCATTTCAGGCTTTTTGTAGGGAAGCTTCATCTTTTTAAGCAATTCTATCCTTTGTTGCTCCATCTTGTCTTCAAGAGTAAGGGTATATCCTAGACCGAACAACCCTCGATGATCAACCTCTTTAACCAATTCTGTGGGCCTTGCAAGTTCTTACCTAGCCCCAGCCCCGGTATAAACCCATGTTACCGCAGTATCTTGACAACAGGTGCCACTTTGTCCGTTGTTTTGGTGAGGTCGATGGTACAGATCTGTGCTTGAGCGACTATTTCGAAGCCATTGAAGAGTCGGCTCTCTTCCCCATGCTGAATCTGTAAGACGGGAACGCCCTTGGTGTCCGTCCCTTGGGCAGTTACGAGATCGCTGTAGATGATGGTCACTTCATTACCAGATTAAACTTCACACACTGGTGTAGGGAAGATGGGACAGCGCCCGACTGATGTAACCATGGCCGGCCGAGAAGGAGTGAGAGGTTGCGGGGATGTCATAACGTGGAAATCGGTTGGCAGGATCTTTGTTCCGATGGTGATGGGCAAGGTGACTTCGCCTATCACGGCGCGGCATGTAGAGTCATAAGCTTTGATGGTTTGCTTGGATGGGCGTAAATCAACACCATGAACGCCGACCACATCCATCATCCTTGAAGGTAGGATATTAATAGCAGAACCATTATCAATGAACACACGGGGAACCTTCTTGCCATTTACTTCGACAGTGATATATAAAGGCTCATTATGATCAACTCCGAACACTGGCTTGTCTAGCTCCGAGAAAGTGATGATGTTTCCATAGTGGATATTACCAATCATGTGGGTGACGTCCTCCGGGGTAATAGTGGATGGTACCATGGTGGCGGCAGGTTTTGCTCGAGCATGAGGCGATGGGCTAGGGAGGAGGTGAGTAGGGACCATAGTGAAATATGGGCTTGGGTTTGTTTGAGTTGAGTGAGGATAGCGTCTTCTTTGTCTAGGTCGCTTGCTCGGGTTCCTTCCCAAAGACTTTCTTTGCACCCTTCGGGTCAGATTGGTACACTTGACCGGATCTTGTAAGGAGACAAACTTCCGCACGTAGCTCCTCCAAAGACAATGGCGAGTCATGACAAGGGGGCGAAACTTCGGTCTTTCGGCCTCCTCGAAGATTTCGGCCCAAGAAAGAGGTTGAAGGGCTTGGGACTCTCTTCCTCTAGAGATTCGACTTCACTCACTAGTTCTTCTAAAGACAACAAGTAGCAAGAAGATTCTTTATTATTAGTCATTGAAATACAACCCATCTCATCACAGTCCGCCACAACAGGCTCGCCGGATCAGTGATCTCACTAAGTTCTACCATGAGTACATTGCTGGCTACATAATCCCTAGGGTCTTCGACTACTCCCTTGTGGATGAGCTCTTGCACGCTTTCTTGAGTTCAAAGCATTCTTCAGTAGTGTGACCGGTGCACTTGTGGTAGTGGCAAAACTTTGACAAATCGCAACCAAAGACGGGGAAGGTGTCCTTCTAATGGTTCGAGCATTTCTAACGTCACCAATGCCATGAAGATATCCACCATCGTGAGCCTATCTTGTCAAAGGCATCCATGAGCTCTAGGATACTGATCTCGCATGTTTGCACCATATTCACCCCACCCCCATTGTTAGGAAGAGGGTTATTCACCACATTAGGACCTTCGGCTTCTCAATCTTCTTGTCATTGATCAACCCTTGTACTACGCGCTTCAATTGAATACAACCATCCGTTGTGTGCCCGATGTGCTTGTGATACTTGCAGAACTTGGAGGCGTCCAAATCAGTTTCTTGGGTAGGCGGGTTGGTAATTCTCCAAAGGCTTGATAAGACCTCTCTCTTGACTAACACGTCAAAGACTTTCCCCATAGGCATTCCAAAATCGTCAAAGTGTTCCCTCTCCCTTTGCGGCGGAGCCCCAGTTTCTTGTTACGGCTTGGACATCTAGCGGGACCTCTTTTTGGACCATATTCACTTGGCCGACGGCCTCCTTTCCACCCCTAGGAGGCGCAGGCGCAGTAGGAGCCTTGTAGCGGAAGGAGTTGTTGTTGTTGGTCTTGGACTTTCCTTTGGCGGCACAATCCCAGTGAACCTGCTTCGTACCTTACTCCGGCGTCAACCATTTCCGCAAATCAGGGAAGTAACCATTACCTATAGCTGCTTTCATCTCCGGTAGCAAGCACTTGTAGAAAATCTGTTTCTGTTCCTTCGCCTTTGGTGGGTATTGGACCTCACACAACCGATGGTTCCACCTCTTGTAAAAATCATAAATAGCCTCGCCGGGCTTTTGCATAGTGTTCTCAGGTCGTTTCGATTCACATGCCAATCCAAGTTAGCTTGATACTTCTCACAGAAAATGGCACTGATTTGATCCCACGTTTGCCTCTCGCTTGGTTCTAGCCCCAAGAACCAACGCAGAGCTATACCATCCAAAGTGCTATGAAATACGCGAGCCATTTGTTCGTTGGTGCAGTCACGAGCCCTCATGGCCAACACATAACTATCCAAATGAGTCTTAGGACACGAGTCACCATGAAACATTGCCACCTTAGGCATCTTGAAATCCTTGGGGAGAGCCCCCACTTGGCTAGGGTTGATTGTCTTGGTAGTCGGTGCACTTTGCTTATCCACGGTCTCGATCAACTTTCGCATTTGCTCTTGCATGGCCATAACCACAGGGTGATTGGAGATGTCGGGATAGTTTCTGACAGAATGACGGGAGGAGTAGCAGCGGCCATCCCAATACTCAGAGGCAACGAGGGTGCGGGTAGTTTGCTAGCGGAGAGGTAGCCACCAAGCAGTTCAGGGAAGGTTCATAGACAGCCTTGTTCTTGCTCATGGTAGTGAAACCTTGTTGGGTGTAGAGAGAAGGAGGTGGAACATTGCGGTAGCTTGGGAATGGGAAGGTAGTAGCATTGGTGTTGGGGGACAGTTGGTATTGACCTCTTCATCCTCGACATAAATGAAATTCTCCCCATCGGGCACCAGTTTAGTCCCCTTTTGTTGAATGTGACCCTTCACTGTTGGTCTGGTCTTCCAGCATCTTGTTGCTTTCCTCGAGATTCTGATCTTGGCTTCGAGACCGGCGAGGAAGTTCTGGAGGCTTGGGGGAATACCATTGAGAGTAGCCTCAGTGTTGAGCTCGGCGGCACTAGCAGGAGGAGCAGAGGCTGAAGCTGAAGCGGGAGTTGACATTGCTGATGACGAGACTGAGAACGTGGACGGAGTAGAAGCTTCACGTTGTAGTCGACCACCCGAGCGGATCCAAACTTCTTTGCTGAAAGGTTGAAGGGCAATGAAGTTTTTTAGGAGAGGGGGAAGGCTCATGCAAAGTATATTTTAATTTACAAAAACATACATTATTTACATCCTAATTGGTTGGAAGGGGTACCCCTTTTTCGCAACTAGTTAGAAGACTACGATCAGTGGAGGCCATCACTACGTCTATAGACCCCTCGTTTTTTCACCTGTATTGCACACTCCCAAACGGACAATTTGGGCGAGGGTCCTATAGGGCAAGCGGCTTCCACCAACTATCGGATCTTTACGACTAACCCTCCTTAAAGGCATTTAACGTGACGTCTATGTTACATCCTACGCAAGTTAATGATGAGCGGAGATCTTACAACAAACACTCATCTCACCATGGCACGTCCCTTGTAGGGAAATCACTTTTTTTGTGCACTTTCTCTCAAAGATCTCGATTCATCATTGACTTGGGGATGACTCGACATAGACAGCACGTTAATTGACTATTAAGAAAAAGCTAGCCAAACCAACCGTCAAAACCTAGGTGTGATACCTATACTAGTGTGGGTTGACACGGGTTAGGTAAAAGGTTCCCACCGCTCGCGGAACGTACACGGTGAGTGGAGTAGACGAGTGACTCGAAAAGAGGGCGACAGTAGCGCACAAATTCCTGCACATCGAATACTCCGGGTAATGGGGACCTGTGCAGTGCTGACAACGGACTAGTGGTAGTGTGTGGCAAGAAACTAATTCTTTTTAAGGAGAAAAGAGAGAAGTTTTGATGTTAGGATGATGCAATGCAATGCATGAGAGAGAGAGGAGGGGGGAGAGAGGAATGTACAAGAGAGCATAGCAGAGTTTTGTTTGACCCTAATACCAAAGCGAAGATAACAGGGGTACAAGGATACAAGGTATATACAAAGTACAAGTATCAACAAAGTACAAGTATTAACGTTGTGGGGTGCGTGGTGCATGTGTGAACATGGCAAGTATGTGAGGTGCATGTATAAACATGGCAAGTGTGTGCATGTGTAAACATGGCAAGGGTGTGTAGGATGCTGTGTAAACATGGCAGGTGTGTGCATGTGTAAACATGGCAGTGTGTGTATGTGTAAACATGGCAGGTTTACATGTGCAACATGGCAGGCGTGTGCATGTGTAAACATGGCAAGGTGTGTGCATGTGTAAACATGGCAAGTGTATGCGAAAACATGGCAGGCGTGAGCATGTGTAAATATGGCAAGCGTGTGCATGTGTAAAACATGGCAAGGTGTGTGCATGTGTAAACATGGGGCAAGTGTATGCGCAAACATGCAGGCGTGAGCATGCTGAACATGGCAGGTGTGGTGCATGTGAGAATCATGGCAAGTGTAAGGTGCATATGAGAACATGGAAAACATCATGATGTGAACGAAAGTTAGACCCACTAAGTTTGAAAAAGTTTTCAAAGCAGTCCCCAGCAGGTCCGCCCTGTGAATACCCCTTTCCGATGAAGCGCCGCATGGGAAGTATCTTGTGATTATTCTTATTTACAAAAGGGAATATTTTAACGACATTAAAATTATGAGAGTCGCCACGCCGTTTTAATTAAAGCCAAAACATTGAAAAAAGCATTTTAGTGGGTTCGGGGGTCAAATTACAACAAGAGAAGAATATTGACGTTATCACTCCTATTGCCCGAATTGATCGGTCTTTCTATCATGAGGCGGTGTGTTAGTAGTGTGTTAGTGATTTAGACCGGATCCGAAGATTTCCTACGTTCCTCCTCAATGTGAGAAGCTCAGGTCAGCGTAGTAATCGCAGAGAATTAGAATAGGCAGAAGAATCGCTAAGATCATGCATAATAGGGGGGAATTACCTAAAGATTAGGGTTAGAAATAGTTCCTAGATCATCCTCGGGTTGATGAACCCTCGATCACATCGGCTATGAAAATACATGTAATTATGAAGATCGTCAACCCTAAATATGGCATAAATAAGGTTTTAATCTATGAACACGAAGAACAAGCGAAGAACATATTTGAACAGATGAATGGCATGCAAAGAATATGAAGAACAAAAAAAAAAAATATGAATAACATGTACGAACATGAATATAAAAGATCTACATTAAAAATAATGCAGAATAACATGAAGAAAAGTTAGAAAACTTACCTATGTTGGCAAGAAATAAACCTTGCTCTTCTTGAGTGTTTGAATGTTAATTAGAGAGAAAAATAGTGTTTAGGAACTCCAAAATTCGTACTTAGAGCTCTCAAATCGGATCCCAAACCAATGAATGGATGATTTATATAGTAACTGAGGGAAGATCTGATGTCCAATCATCCAGCGCAAGGTTGGCCGCCTGGCCATTGTTGAAGCCGGTGACAAG